>OX243823.1:18968120-19058120 GCA_945859605.1 Lumbricus rubellus
TTTCTTTCTTTCTTTTCTTCTCTTTCCTATTCATTGTCATGCCTCTCCTTCTCTTTTCCCTTTCCTTTTCTTTCTGCACATTCCATCCTCCTTTTCGACGTCAGATCTTCGGCTTTCATTCCTTTTCTTCTATCTCATCATAATATTATCGTTTTCTTTTTCAATTTGCTCTTCCTTCCTCTGGTCATAATTATAATTCTCACTTTGTGTTCCTTCCTTTCTTCTTTTCCATTCCTACACATTCCGTCCTCTCTCTATTAATTCCGTCTCAATTGTTTTGCTGTTGGTCGTCTTTCTTTTCTTTCCATCCTTCCTTCGTCTCTTATAGCCTATCTCTTCATTTTTCAATCCATTTCCTTACCTTCGTCTTCATAATGCCGTTCATCCCTGCAGCTTTTCGCTTTTTCATTCATATCTTTTTTCTCTTTCACTAATTTTTTCTCCGGTCGTTTCGTGCATTTAATCCAGCATTTCGTTTGTTTGATGTTAATTAAGCTGACACAGATGCGACTTACACAGACATTATCTTTCAGGGCATCTTTTATGGAGACAATCATAACCGCATGGACAAAATATTATGCTAGTGGATGTGCTCAAAAAGAAAACGTGGATTGAAGTTATTGTAATCTATAGGGCCTACTGATCTTTAATAGGTTACCTAATGAGAAGCTATGTGATCTGGACTATAAGCTTCTTCACGAGACGTCTTGCAGCATGTCCGACTTTCCGAATGTCATCTTCAGACAATATTGAGATAATAGGGCCTCACTATATATAGGCTATGCCTCTGCCTATTTTTACGCTGTGCATATAAATTTATCTCTGTCTAGGTCCCTGTTTGTCTCTCTCTTTCTCTCTCTGTCTCTCTCTTCTCTCTCTCTCTCTCTCTTCTCCCTCTCTTTCTCTCTCTTTCTATTTCTCTCTCTCTTTCTCTGTCTCTCTCTGTCTCTGTCTCTCTCTTTTTCGCTCTCTCACTCTCTCTCTGTCTCTCTCTGTCTCTCTGTAGGCCTATCTCTCTGTCTTCTGTCTGTCTGTCTCTCTGTCTCTCTGGCTGTCTGTCGTCTGTCTGTCTGTCTGTCTGTCTGTCTATATATATATACATAAATATACGTATATAAACTGATGTGTCATCGGATTTGATGGTCTCTGCTGCTGCTGTACAGTGTACAGTGGAAAGAGGGAAGGTCGTTAATGCAGTTGCAGGGTTTCAATCCCAGCGGAGTCACTGCTCACTCTTGCTTAGCGTCTTCTTTCTCGTCGTCGCATCCACCAACCAACCCACCAACCAACCAACCCACTTGTGCGTCTGTATGTATATGGACCGAACCCTGAAGAATGGAAGGACGAGAAATGGGCGGACCAAGGATGGAGTGCCATCGATCTTTCTTCAACTCAATTAACAAAAACGGATTTGAGGCATTCTCTTTTTTAAATCGATTGTTTATTTGTTGCTTTCGTTGCTATGGAAATGATCGGATGTTGATGACGATTGGGTAATGGCGAGGATGACCTGATAAGGAGGAGGAAGAGGATAATAACCTTCGTGACACAGACAACGAGGTTGATGATGTTGATGTTGGTAACAATGAAGATTGTGATGCGGATGATGAAGATATGAAGGCGAAAGCGGTGATGATGATTTCCAGACGAACATGAGCCACAGGACCATGATGATGATGATGGGCTTGATGATGATGATGATGATGATGATGATAGTGATGACGACGACGACGATGATGATGATGATGATGATGATGATGACGACGACGACGACGACGATGATGATGATGACGATGATGATGATGATGATGATGATGATGATGATGATGATGATGATGATGATGATGATGATGACGATGATGATGATGATGATGATGACGATGATGATGATGATGATGAGGATAAGGAGGAGGATGAGAAGGATCAGGACGACGACGACGACGACGACGATGATGAAGATGATGAAGATGCTGAGGTCACGCTGGCCTCGTCGCCCTATGTCCCATGATGACCTTGGGGACACGGCAGAACAAGCAGGTCAGTCGTGACAACAATAGTTGACGCTTGTCATGTCATGACATTGTCTGTATGCTGCTGCTGCTGCTGCTGCCAATCAACCGATATCATGCAACGGCGCATATCATCGCTGCTCATGCGTGCACCGCCACACACAGCCAGCCAGCCGCGCTACTGTCAACACACACAGCTCGCCTTACTTCAAAGAGTCTTGGGATGCTACTGCCGCCGCCGCATCACCACCACCAGCAGCAGCCCTGTGTTAGTCGACGGATGCTGGTGGTGTGGCTGTTGCTGTTGCTGCTGCGGTGGTCAGAGACTGTGACGAGACGATGCGGAGGAGCAGAGAGCATGCGATGGCAATCGTAGTTCAGCGAACGGGTGAATGAGATGAGATGGGAGCACGAGTGATCGGTACATAGTGATGACCGAATGAAGAGGAGGACGCATTTGTCAACAAAGCCTGACGCGAACAATACGACATCCAGCGGCGGGTGAGGATGAGGATGAGGAGGATGAGGATGAGGAGGAGTGTGGATGGCCAGCGAAATGAGAAATTGCGTTGAATTGTCAACAGTCGGTCGGAGATAAATGGGTGAGTGACGAGAGAATGTACGTATGATCAAATCATTTATGTAGAGCTCTTGCGTCAATTCGCTTGCAGTCGGTTAGGGTGACACGGTTAATGATGGGCGTATTTTTTATCATTTAGTTGCTATTTATAAAAGTTATTTTTCTGTATAGAATTGTTAGGCCCTACCGATGATATTGTTGTCGTTGTCGTTGCTGTAAATTAGTGAGTGATGAAATAATCTATAATCTAATCATTTATGTAGAACAGTTTTGATGGACCTGACGAAACCACTAGGTTTTTGCAATCCTTACCTAGCCTACTTCTTTGGAGATTATCCCAGTCTTGGCCATATGACTGAATCATTTATGTTATACCTAATGAAGTTATTGGATTGACTAATGTCTAACAATTTGGTGATACTTGTGATGATTTGTGTAATTTTTGTTTTTGGCTTGGTGTGCTTGCTGCTGTTACAAACGGACCAATAAATTATTTGATTTTATTTGATTTGATTTGATGATGACGACGACAACGTTGATTATGTACTTAGTCGTATTTTATTTACAATATAATAGTTATAGGTCTGTGCTGAATTGCTACCAATGTCGTTTTTACTCTAACGGTCGTTGCTACTGGTATTAGTCTACTCACTGTGGACATCCCACTTCCCATAATTTAATCCCACACTTGCAGAGACAATAGGACTAATGGCTGAGAATAATACATAAGCTGCTGGCGTCTTATGTGTCACCGTGCGGTGACGATGAGATATTATTATTAGACGTAAATAGAAATATGGACGAAAAGTAATATTCATTAAGTGCACGGTGTAAGCAGCAGCTGACCAACTTGGATGATGGATCGGAGTGACGCGTGAACATCGCAATCTTTCTATATCCTTGTCCATATCCCTTTCTGTATTTTTTCTGTCCCTGTCTCTTTCCCTGCCCCTAAATCTGTCCCTGTTTCTGTCACTGTCCCTGTCCATGTCCCTGTCTCTTTCCCTGCCCCTAAATCTGTCCCTGTCTCTGTCCCTGTCTCTGTTCATGTCCATGTCTCTGTCCCTGTCTCTGTTCATGTCCATGTCTCTGTCCCTGTCTCTGGCTCTATCCCTGTCTCTGTTCCTGTCTCTGTCCATGTTCATGTCTCTGTCTCTGTCTCTATTCCTCTCATTCTCCATCAACCTCTCTGCTATATGGGTTTTTCGTATATTCAATTTGTCTGCGCCTTTCAAACGCAATTTATTCTCTTTCATTTGCCTGCCATTCCTTTTTCTGGCTGTCTCTGTCTCTGTCTCCCTCTGTCTGTCTGTCTATCTCCCTCTGTCTGTCTGTCTGTATGTCTGTCTATCTATCTATCTGTCCATCTGTCCGTCTGCCCGTCCATCCTTTCATCCTTTCATCCATCCATCTACTTATATTCTTCAATCTCTATTGCTCAGCTTCTATCTCTATACCTCTATATACCTGTGCTTTTCATCACCAGCTGTTCTCCCATATGCCACTGTGCTTCAGTCTCTCTCCTCTTTTGACTCTGTCTTTGTCCCTGTCTCTGCCCCCATTGTCTTTGCCCATCTCCCTCTCTTTCTTTTCCGCTCACTCTTCTGTCTTTCTGTCGCCCTTTTATCTATCAATAAATTTACATATTGTTTAAATCTGCCTTCTTCTCCCAAGCTTTCAGTCTTCCCGTTCTTCCTCTTTCTCTGCATCTATGATTCTGTAGGCTATGCCCCTCATTCCGGTGTCCCGAGATATTCTATCCGTTCTAAAACTATCCGGGGGAAATACATTTACCACCCCTCACTCCGTATGGTGTAGGTCATCCGGTTGATGACTCATTTTTATACCCCATCGTGAAAAATCAACCCCCATGGGGGGATCAAACTTCACCGTAGAGCAACGAGGAGATACAGAGACAAACAAGAGGTTCAATGCCTGTGATTCTTTGTCCACGTACGCCACACAAAGGGCTGGGTGATTTAGAATTTTAGAGAGCACTCTATTTTGCTATACGCGAGCAGCGGATGCACGAGATTCGTTTTTTCCAGTTCAATTTTCTGCACACTTTGCCCTTTCCCTTTGACTAATATTCACTGATTTCTCATAATATTAGAAGAAACATCCTATAAATAACTGTGAAGTTTCATAGACGCAGCGCAGACACTCTGAGCGAACTTTCATCAAGAAAGAAAAACGGAATGATATCCGGATTGACAGACAGGGAGATATGCCGAGCTTTTATAATATAAGGCATGAGGAGGGCAGGAGGTGCATGAAATGATGGAATGCGATGGCAGCAGCATCGTGTTGATGAAACAGGTGGCGGCAGCAGCAGCAGCAGAAGCAGAGAAGCGAACAAAATTAGCATTAAGCCGCAAGTAATGAAGCGTAGGTTTTTATCACGCTTCCGCGAGCGAACGAATCAAATCAAGTTACTTCGTCTTTTTCGTCTTCTTCTTCGTATTCTTCTTCGTTCGTCTGTAGTTTCGATCCGAAAGACTAAACTAAGCAGACGAAGAAGTGGACGAATGAACGGACAGAATTAAGAATGGATGGGCGGACGGACGGATGGATGGTGGATAGACGGGTGGACGGAAAGATGGATGTGTGGGAGTAAACGGGGAATGACGCAAGAATGAGCAAACGGCTAAATACAGAAAGGATAAGATAGGATGGAAGGATGGAAGGAAGAAAGGATGGAAGGAAGGATGGAAGGATGGAAGGAAGGAAGGTAGGAAGGAAGGAAGGAGGACACACAGACAGACAGACAGACAGACAGACAGACAGACAGACAGACATGCGTCACTCTATGTAACAGTTGAGCATTCATGGAGAACACATCAATTGCCCCACGCATCTGTCTGCAGTCTTCCCGCCTTACTTCAGTGTCCGCTATCCGCCATTCGTGCGTTCAAAGAATTCCCATCCTCTTCCATCCATGTCGCTGGTCTCCGCCATTCTTCACGGTCTTGTTCGCCATTTACCAATAGAATGTCCAGCGCTACTCCACATCCTCGTCCTCGTCCTTTGAACTGCTCCCGGACTGGACATGAAAGAGAGAGAGAGAGAGAGGGACGTATAATAGGGAAGAATGTTCTCCCAATGATCGATATAAATGACGACGATAACGCCTCCCCACAGAAACGTAGAGTCAGCGCACGCACTCTCACACACACACACACACACGCACACACATGCACACAAACACACGCACGCACACACGCACTGATATACACGCACGCATTCACACACGCGCATATGCACACCAATGCACGCACGCACACGTGAACATATTTACACTTGTTACGCGTGCGTGCAAGCACGCGCGCGTCAACGCACGTTCCGGACATAATATGTACACACGCACGTACACACACACACACACACACACACACACACACACACACACACACGCACACACAAACACGCACACACACACGCACACACACACATACGCACGCACACACACACGCACACACAAACACGCACACACACGCACACACACGCACACACACACACACATACACACACACACGCACGTACACACACACACACACACACACACACACACACACACACACACGTGTGACAAACAAACAGTGTTAGTTGAAGTGGAAGTAGAACTGAAATGAGACTCGTGTGAGTTCTTATTAGATAACCATTGCGAAGCGCTTGTAACAAAGGAAAGTTGGCATCAATGCACAGGATAGTGAAACAACCCAAACAAACGCCCTAAGTAAATGCATTCAGTCTATGCACTCTACATCTAAGTATCCTCAATATAATTGCAACCAGCTGTTTCGTAGAATAGGTCTAGTTCATGATATGATGAAGCAATTAATTACAGGCCGTAATAAATATGATTAGCCTACTCTTTTAAGCTCTGCGTTGCTCTCCATATTATTGGCTCAGTTTCTTTCAGTTTATTATATTCTGCTTAGGTCTGTCAGTCGCTATTTAATATACTGCTAACCAACACACGTTCTCTTCGTCCGTCCGTCCGTTCGTCCCTCCCTCCTTCTGTCCCACCCTCTTTCCCTATCTCCCTCCCTCTCTCTTTTTTCTCAATTCTCTCCCTCCCTTCCTCTCTCCTACTCGTTCTTTCTCGGTCTCTGTCTACCTTCCTCCCTCTCTGTCTCTCTGTCTGTCTCATTTCCTCATTCTCTCTCTTTCTCTGTCTGACTCTCTCTCTATCTCTGTCTCTGTCTCTGTCTCTCTGCCTGTCTCTGTCTCTCTCTCTCTCTGATTTTTTTCAAATAACGAATATCAAAACCGTAGAGGTGTGTTTTCATGTAAAGCGTACATAATATATAAAGGAAATGCATTAGGCCATATTAAGTAGTCACAGTAGTGAACGTAGTAGCACTCCAACTTTTAGCGACATGCATCTTATGCGATGTGGCTAAAAAAAAGACTGTTATCTTACTTACTTACTTACTTTAAAAGCTTTTGACGTATAATTAACGTCAGTTCATTTTCGTATAATTATGACTTTTGTCATCAGTGCTCTCGCCATTCTCTCTCCATTAATTCATATGATTCATATGCACATTCATGTGATATATAATATATATTATACACGTATAGTATACATTGCATGGTTATATATATATATATATATTATATTTTTATACATTGCACGGTTATATAATGTACATACCGAAATATGGACTGTATATTTTATTCCCTTGATGGCAAAGTGCCATTAATCATAGTGCTTGGTGGATAGCGAGAGATGGACATTGCTGAACCTCCAAGGCATATTATATGCGATCTGCCCATCCTCATTACTTCATGCCGAGTGATACCGATTCGCCTAAAGTGACCAACGTCGAATGCCTTCGTTGTCATGGTTATCAGCATCGTTATCAGCAGCAGCAGCATTAGAAGCATTATCATCAGCATCAGCATCAGCTTCATTGTCAACATCATCATCGACATCGTCATTGCATCATCATCATGATCATCATGATCATCATGATCATCATCATCGACATCATCAGCGACGGCTGCAGCAGCATCATTATCGTCTTCATCATCATCGTCGTCGTCATCATCATCGTCGTCGTCAAAGCATCAACATCAGCAGCATCATCAGCATCATCAGCAGCATCATCAGCATCAGCATCAGCAGCAGAAGCATCATCATCATCAGCAGCAGCAGCATCAGTAGCATCATCAGCATCATCATCATCAGAAGCAGCAGCATCAGCTTCAGAAGCAGCAGCATCATCGTCAGCATCATTATCAGAGCAGGATGAGGATGAGGATAAGGAGATTGGACATCTGGGGAAAGTTATCTGAGAACTGGGAAGCGGATGATTCGTGAAGTGGAAGAAGTAGCGAAAGAAGAGAAAGAGAAGGGGGAGAGAGGAAGATGGATGGAGAAGGGAAGGAGAGGGTGGAGGATGAGGAGTGGCTTCGGGGTTGAGATCTCTTATTGCCGCCTATTTCCCTCTCATTATCCACTGATTTATGGTGATCTAGAACGCTCCGGGAGCGCATCTGTAATTACGATGGAATGGGGCGGACAGCATCGAGGGATGGAAGACGAAGGAGTGGCGCAATGCATGACTGGAAAACAGGAGGAACTGTGACTTGAAAGGAAAGCGATGTATTAGAGAGAAAGAGAGAGAGAAAGAAAGAGAGAGAGAAAGAAAGAGACGTTAGGCTAACTGATCTGCGACTTGGATTCAGTTTCACGAGCGCCATTTGTAAGTGAGAGACTGGCGCTGCAGAAAGAGCAACTTCTTTTTCTTCTCCTTCTTCTTCTTCTTCTTTTCTTCTTCTTCTTCTTCTTCTTCTTCTTCTTCTTCTCCTCGCCCTCCTCCTCCTTCTTCTTCTTCTCCTCCTCCTCCTTCTTCGTCTTCTTCTCGCCCTCCTCCTCCTTTTTTCTCTTCTTCTTCTCCTCCTTCTACTCCTACTCCTTCTTCTTCTTCTTCTTCTTCTTCTTCTTCTTCTTCTTCTTCTTCTCCTCTTCCTCTTCCTTATCCTCCTCCTCCTTCTTCTTCTTCTTTCATGTATGTCCGTTGAGAAGAGTGTAAGTAATGGAAATGAAGAGACCAACTCCGCTGGCGTTGATCTTTCCACCGAAATCAAGATGGAAAGGAATCTACGCTGAGGCTCCTGATGACATTAATTCAGAGTCTTTCAAGCGACAATATGAGACAAATCACATCAATCTAATGACAAAGCTTAACTGACGGCGTTGAACAACATTGCGCGTTAAATAATAGCAATAAGGTTTTTTAAGGTGCAGTTGTACACATAATGTGCAGTTCTAAATGGATTTGTGCACTTGTAGAGGCACTTCTGTAGGCCTACAGTTAAAACTATAGCAAAATATGGCCATTGTCCTACGATTGGAAGTAATTTACCACGAAGGATAGGAAAAAAGAAGGGATTGTGCAGTTCTAAAAATTCCTTTAAAACAGCCCTGGCTCTGCGTGTTCCCGAATTATATATCCTATCGACGCACAAATAGCTTAATGGTATTGTAACAATCAAGTCAACAGCGATTATTTTTACGGCGCCGCTACACGGCCATGACGCTACATGGAAGTCCACAACAAATTATAAAGCCCTGGTGAGCGGATAAGTCTTTAGTTTATCTTTGAATTGATCAACCAAATCAGCAGAACTGATCGCCCAAGACTTTCCAAATGCACCTATAAGCAGTATAATAGCCTCAGAGGAGGCTTAAACCGTAATCCTCGGGCAAGTGCTTACAAAGCAAGTGCTCAAACCAATTGGCAACGTACTGGACCAATCGTGAGAAGTTTGCCTACATACCGGTACGCGACCGATGCACGCAATTATATTATGGAGAACAGTCAATTTAAATTGCGCCATTTTATCGGCGTCTTTCATCCTTGTAGTCTCTTCTGGACGATGATGATGATGTGTTGGTATGGGGGTCAATAATAATAAAGGTCATGGCTTGGCACTGATCGTACTTGCGTTGCTGGCAGGCACAGCGAGATTTCATATCACAAACAATGATAATAATAGTAATAGTAATAATAATAATAAATAGAAAAATAGAAACAACAGCAATAGTAGTAGTAGTAATAATAATAATAGGCCTATATGCCAAAAAGTTGATCAAGAGCTGATTACAATTAGGCATATATAACGTTTTTGCAGCCTGTTAGGAGCCGAACCGTTCACTGGTCCTCCTTTAGTAACCGCCCCTTGATTATACTTTGCACTTCATCTACTTTACTTATTTTACGTTACCGGTGCCGTAGTTAATTTTCTATTGCCCCGAGGTACATAATCCTTCAGGGACTTACACACTAACTAATAAAATAAAAGCATCTGGAACGGCATCTAATGGTCGCTTTATTAATTTATTTATTATTATTTATGTTTAAGACAACGTAAACCAAAATAATGGCGTAAAGCATTGAAAATAATTTTTGAAAGGGTAAGCTATATCTCTCGAATGCAGAAATATAGTCAATGGGTTTCATTAAATGCAGTTAAACCGTCTACAATGTTATCTCTAATGGACACACATTATATCGCCGCTATTAAAGTCCTTCGATTCACGTTAGTCGCTTTATTTAATATCCCAATATATCATCCCTTTGCACTGTGTTACCCGACATTCGCCACTTATCTTCCCGGTTTTATATTCTTCACAACACTGGAGTTATAGACGCGATCGATATGCTCCGGCGCATGCGTGGCAGAACTTTCCTGACGTGAGTCACGTGACGAATGGACCAAAGAGAAAGAAAGAGCAAAAGATCACCGAGGATGACCATGATTCTTCTCGATATAACACGATGTCGTGCAGAAAATAATATGCTGAGTATAATACATGCACAGTGGGTGATTAAAACGGCTGCAAAGGGAAAGGAGTAGGCCTACCATCTAAATTGGACTCATGCTTTTCCTTTGTAAGTGTAGTTCTCATTACGCCACAACTCCATTTTACCCTACATTGTAATAATCAGTGGCGTAGCCAGGAATTTATTATGGGGTGGATTTATGGCCTGGCCGGATGCCCTCCCTGACGCCAACCCAAAAGTATTACAGTAAATAAAAAGGGAATAAAGTAACAAACGGAATAAAGTAAGAAAAACAATTATTAGCCTACTACAAACAATTGTTTTGTTTTTCTTATTTAAGTGGATAAATAACATTTTAAAAGCTTTTTCCTAAGCCAACGGCTTTTCTAACCCCCCCCCCCAAACCTCCCTTGTCTACGTCACTGATAATAATATTAGGGCAAAATGGAGTTGGGGACGTAAGGAGACACTATACAGGCCTACAATGTGAGCTTATCATTTTAGGCCAACAACTTAAATCCTGGATACGTCAAAGGGTGTAGTAGAATACTCATAAAGAGGACTTTACTTGACACGAATTAACTGCTTCTCTGCTTTTATGGGCGCTGTGAAAATCTCGAGATTACGATAACGATATCCATAGATGCCAAAAATGTCACAAACATAGATTTATGCACAACGCCTTTGTAAAGCGCTGAAAATGAGCTACATTAAGCGTCCTCATATACGGATACATACGTCCATGCACACATACATGCATGCAAATGCACATGCATGTATTCATACATACATACTGTACATACATACATACATACATACATACATACATACATACATACATACATACATACATACATACATACATACATACATACATACACACATACATACATACATACATACATACATACATACATACATACATACATACATACATACATACATACATACATGTACATACATACATACATACATACATACATACATACATACATACATACATACATACATACATACATGCCCAATACATGCATACATACATTTATACATACATGTATACATACATACATACATACATACATACATACATACATACATACATACATACATACATACATACATACATACATACATACATACATGCCCAATACATGCATACATACATTTATACATACATGTATACATACATACATGTATACATACATACATACATACATACATACATACATACATACATACATACATACATACATACATACATACATACATACATACATACATACATACATACATGCCCAATACATGCATACATACATTTATACATACATGTATACATACATACATACATACATACATACATACATACATACATACATACATACATACATACATACATACATACATACATACATACATACATACATACATACATACATGCATGCATGCATGCATGCATACATACATACATACATACATACATACATACATACATACATACATACATACATACATACATACATACATACATGTATACGAAGTAAACGATGCAGAGGCTTTTCTGATTGAACGCGATGGGTAAATTGCCACTCTGAACGCGAGTGCATAATATAGAGAATCGTTACAAAATCAAACCATGTATATATATATATATATGTATATTGTATAGGACTATACATATATATATACATGTATGTATAGATATCTAATGTATAAATATATCTATATATATTATATATATGTATCATCTCATGGTAATAAATTACGTGTTGACGGTACAATAATTGGTGCGATTTTATTGATGCTTCATCGATCTGTCTCTGTCCATCTATTCCTCCCTCCTCCTCTTCTTCTTCCTCCTCCTCCTCTTCTTCCTCCTCCTCCTTCCATTCGATCCCTTGGTGCTGCCTCTGTCTGCTCTATTGTTCCCGCCATTGTTCTTGATTCCTCTGTTCTTCCTCCGCTGTCTGGTCCAATGCAGGCGTTCCCGAAGCCATGCATCGACTCGTCGTCGCTATTGTTCGATCGTTTTAAGTTATTGTCGCCTTTCAAAGTGCATCGGATTCCTCCTTGCTCCAAGTATCCAGTGAGCTTGATCTGCAAAGCTATGTATATATATATATGCTTGTATATATATATATATATATATATATAGTTATATACATATATATACAGCATGTCTGTTTCTATGCATATGCATTTAATAATGTCATGTACATATATAATATTATTACATGCACATTGCATGTAGGCCCTATAGATACGAACAGACATGCTGTAGGCGTAAGGAAATGCATGCTTTGAAGATACAAAATATATCGATGCATGTTTGAGGCAGTGGGAGAAAGTGTACAGAAACTGGAGGTGGCATTTAGCTATAGAAAATAAGAAATTAAAATAATATCTATGGGATCATTTTGAACATTTTTAAAATTAAAGACATCCAGTTCATTGGCGATCAAACATGCAGGCATATAATCTATCAGATCTATCTTTTAACTTTTAGTTTGCCAGTTTTGTTTGGCCATATCGAGATAGAATTTGGCACATTTGTCTCAAATTATTGTCTCAATTGTTTGGCCATATCGAGATAGAATTTGGCACATTTGTCTCAAATTATTGTCTCAGTTGTTTGGCCATATCGAGATAGAATTTGGCACATTTGTCTCAAATTATTGTCTCAGTTGTTTGGCCATATCGAGATAGAATTTGGCACATTTGTCTCAAATTATTGTCTCAATTGTTTGGCCATATCGAGATAGAATTTGGCACATTTGTCTCAAATTATTGTCTCAATTGTTTGGCCATATCGAGATAGAATTTGGCACATTTGTCTCAAATTATTGTCTCAATTGTTTGGCCATATCGAGATAGAATTTGGCACATTTGTCTCAAATTATTGTCTCAATTGTTTGGCCATATCGAGATAGAATTTGGCACGTTTGTCTCAAATTATTGTCTCAATTGTTTGGCCATATCGAGATAGAATTTGGCACATTTGTCTCAAATTATTGTCTCAATTGTTTGGCCATATCGAGATAGAATTTGGCACATTTGTCTCAAATTATTGTCTCAATTGTTTGGCCATATCGAGATAGAATTTGGCACATTTGTCTCAAATTATTGTCTCAATTGTTTGGCCATATCGAGATAGAACTCGGCACGTTTGTCTCAATAACATCAACCAACCCCAATACCCTATGCCATGACAGGACAGCATTTAGTGTACACAGAACCCAAGATTTAGTATCCTCCCCTAGCAGCGTAAATATATAGAACCCACATATATTCACTGACAGCCGGAAACGAGACGCCTTCTGGGAAATGAAGATCTACGTCCTACACGATGCCATAGCCTATATGCATGCATAACACATACCCAAAATACATCCAAAGAAACGGCGAAAATTGCCGCCGCGGACAGTTCCTCACGCAATAAGTTATCATCCTGCGTGCGCAATTATTCCGGGTTCCGCAGTAAAATAGACCCGTTGGCGAAAAACTGACCGGCGCTTTCCCCGACACGACGTGAACCCTTTGATCCCTAATTGGGTCGTTCGTGTATATTTTCCCTAAGCCGGTGCAGCGTTTTAAATCAGCACCGTCGAAATTCTTATCCTGACAAATTACTCCTAGCGTTGAGCGGCATGAAGAGTAGCCTACCCTAAACGGCAATATATCACTCGCAGCCATATATATACTCCTTAATCTCGGTTTTAAACAGTGCCACTGTGTAGATCGCCCCCAGAGACATATTGCCTGAATGAGAATTCACTAGCGGACAGATAGATCTACTTTGAATAAACTGGTGATATATTTGCGTTTCGCTGTCTGCAGTGCTTTAAGATTTCGGTATTTTACAATGTGGACTAAAGTAGATTCATTGATGCCGTGTTTCTATAAGTCCATACTTCCTTTGCTTTACTTGAAATTTCATAGCCAAGTAGGCATACCATGCAGCTATTTACTTTTTCCTGTATCCATAAATGTACCGATAAGCATAGGCGTCTGGGACATTTCAGGAGTGGAGGGGCAAAAGTTAAACCATTGCCCGAAAAATCTGATGATTTTTTTAGTCGTCCGGTCGAAATTTCCCGCAAATTTTATATAGATTTATTTTATTTTTCATGTTCTGCTTGCCCGAAAACCAGACTTGCCCGAAATTGGGGGGGGGGGGTTAATTTGCCCCTCTGGACCACCGTCTCCTAAGACAGTGATAACTGCAGATTTATAGCAATGCATTTTTGATTTTTTATAGGTTTAGATATATAGTCCTGCGAGAAGGCCTATATTTTACTGTATGCTGTGTGTAGACCGGAAAGCTTACAAGCCTTAGGGACTGCTTCGTCGACTAAATTTACCTTGACGAGTAAGCTTATATTGAATAACAAAACGCGTCTTTTTGCAGACTTTATTTATCTTCCCTGACGCTTTTGCGGCCTTCGTCTATAAATTGGCTTCTCGAGTTTTTAAATTAAGAGATTGTCTTTTGTGCAGCTAAACAACTGTCTACATTTAGTGAGGCTCTTCTTTTTTCAATCACATTAACTTGGACCGTCTTAGTCTTAGCACTAACCCAATCTTCGTCCCGAAAAGAAGAAGTCTTTTCATCTGGCTTGCTGTGTGCTATAGAAAGCAAATAAGTTCTGCTGCTTGGAAATGGGAAGCGAAGAAGCGAAGCAAGCGCATGACCCGGATAAAGAAATTGTTCCGGTGAAAATGTTTATTCAAAGGGCAAAGGAAAGAACACGATTAAACCACTCTGTCCAATGCTGATGGCCGAAATGAATTAGCCTCTTGCAAGCCTTTTAGTTAGTGACTTTATTGGTGGCGTCAGCAAAGCAGGACGACATCACTGAGTTGAGTTGACCCAAATGTTATGGTAATTTAAAAATCTTGATGAATAAATTCAGGGTGAGAATTGCCGGGGGGTTTGGGGGTTTTAACCCATCCAGTCTTTCTCAGAGCCCCATGTTAAAGTCTGTTTTTCACACCCCGATTCCAAGTGGATAATGGCCCAGCCCCACCCCCCCCCCCTAGTTATTTTTCCACAGTTCTTATACCCTGAATAAATTGCTGCACGAGACGCTGACAAAAAATACTAGTTTGTCTGAATTTTATGCTATGTATTGTATATAAGCTTAGCTCTTAACATAATTATGAAGGCATTAGAACTTTAGTCATTATGTTAAAAGCTATAGATTAGCAGGATGCTTTTAGGATGCTTTAGGATGCCTTTCCGTTGTTATGTATACGGTCCAACAATTAGCTAACGAGCGTCTTTTGATCACAGTTATTAGATGCGAACACCGACCATGCACCATGTTCTTCGAGGACCAATTTCTTACTCCAGTCGTTAGCACATCAAATGATCATCCACGACCACGTCTTCATAATTGCACGCTGACTCCCAAAGACGTTGGACTTTGGTCCCTCACTTCTTATATAGTTTATATAGGCTACAAATGTATATATATATATAGTTTATAAAAATAAATATATATAATTATAGTCTATAGTCTATATACCAATGTTAATGTATAAGTTCTCTTGGCGATTTATTCTGACAAAAAGTAACACTCGTTCATGACTTTTCTATTATAACCACATGTAGGCTATCAGATACCATGCAGTGGGTCCATCTGTTTCATGCCAGTAAATGAACGAAGCAAATATATTAGTAGGCCTATGTGGCACGTAAATGTTTTTGTGCATTCGTATACAGCCGCGAATATAATCTAGCACAGCTGGTGCTTAAGACCTTAAGTTGTTTGGTGTAGCTTCAACCTTTCACATCTGTCATTTTAATATGGTTTTATTATGATTACTTCCATAATGGGTTGGTGTAATGTTGTTGGTCAGGTTTAGGTCAGCCACATGTAATTATATATTCGTTCAATCAGTATGCATAGTACATACAGTATAAATACCGGCTGTTAATATGTATTACAGTATTTAAACTGCAGATTCTATAGACAACAATAATTATTGCTTTCTTTTGTTCAGTACCACTGAAAGTTTATAACCTATAGCACTCCTTTTCAAATAGTTCAATGGTGCACTTCGAAGCTGGACAGACACAGCGTGTTTCTGTAAGAGAACCCATTCACAACTGTGCCACAACACCGCCGTGCATTCTGTAGGTCTATAGTGAGAGATTTGAAGGGCAGAAGTGAAATACAGACAAAGAGGTCTAACGTATACTGGCGACGATGCTAAATCTAGAGTAGTTGTTGCATATACATGTATATTGAATGCAATCGGACATTATTGGGTTCAATCAGCCATAAAGCATTTCTATGTTCTCATTATTCATGTATATATGCGCATGGGCGCCCGCACATAGGGGCAAGGGGGGCACTTGCCCCCCCTGGAAAAGTGACACTTATTTTTCTAACGGCTACTTTTGAGTTTTTAACAAATTTCTTCACATTAAACACTAATGATACGAAAGATACACACAGTGAAAGTCATAAATTTACGTTCATAAATCTCTATAGAATTAAATATACAATTATATATATATAGTGCCCTTTATGGACCTACTTTTTAACATCTACTTTTGGATTTTTAACACATGTTTCGCACTTAGGAAACTATTTATATTAGAAATAATACACAAAATGATACTGAAAAGTTGCATTAAGAAACCTCTTTGAAAAATACCCGTGTTTTTAATTTCAAGCACTGTATTTTCATGCTCTTGTCACTGAAAAATTCAACCGTGACCAACGTAAAATTTTTGCCCCCTCCTGCAAAATTTTCTGCGGGCGCCCATGTATATGCGTACTCCACTGACAGATATACAGGCTGTACAGATATACAGGCCGTATACAGGCATACCCGCAGACATGCAGAGTAAAGGAAACAGCATTTGGAGGAACTTCAATTAATTTGCATAGCAGAACAAAAGTGTTGGCGAATGATTTTAATCAGGTCGGACAATAAAAAGAAACTTCACGAGGACACTCGCATAAGTTTCTCTCTGGAGTCTGTATTGGCAAACATTAATAATGGAAATGTTCGCATATAGCATGTGCGGAAACCTAGGGGGACAAAGAGGGACGGTCCCCCCAACGGAGGTGTTGGAGGGGGGACGGCCCATGCATTTGTCCCCCCCCAATAGTTGAGCGTCAAGACTAAAATATATATAAAAAAGTCATCAACTTTTTTGGCGGTGAAAATAGAAAATTTTCTTGACTTTTTCGGTTTTCTTCGGCCAAAAATGCCTAAAAAAGGTCATAAACTTTTTTGGCGGTAAAAATAGAAAATTTTCTTGACTTTTTCGGTTTTCTTTGGCCAAAAATGCATAAAAAAGGTCATAAACTTTTTTGGCGGTAAAAATAGAAAATTTTCTTGACTTTTTCGGTTTTCTTCGGCCAAAAATGCCTAAAAAAGGTCATAAACTTTTTTGGCGGTAAAAATAGAAAATTTTCTTGACTTTTTCGGTTTTCTTCGGCCAAAAGTGCCTAAAAAAGGTCATAAACTTTTTTGGCGGTAAAAATAGAAAATTTTCTTGACTTTTCGGCAAGATGACTTTAAAAAATCTCGCGTCTTTCCTTCGGGGCCACTCGTTCTTCTCCCCCCCCCCCCCCCCCCCCAGTCTCTGCCCAGGTTTCCACCCATGGAGTATAGCATTGGCTCAGTGCTGCAGCCAAACTCTTGGTTTCTTTCAGTCGTACCTCTTGACGGCAACGTCTGGATCTTTACGCAAGCAATTTAATATCGCAATTTATTGGACGTAGGTCTGTTATACATGTATGCACGCTATTTCTCCCATGTCTTGTCATCCGTCTTTGAGTTCGTTTGAGTGTTTGCCAGTCTCACCCAGGCACAAACATCATCAACAATAATTCCCAAACTGGAAGGGACGTATATAATATGGTCAGAACCCCGTAGTATATCATTCGTCTATACGCAGTCTGGTCATATCAGTATATAGAGGTTGTCATGCGTAAGGCCAGTTCTCTCTCTCTTAGACCGTTCAACGACCTTTCGACATTTACGACCAAAATGCTGTTATTCTTTATTTTAGGACTAGCCACGGTATAGACATCGTCGGGCAGGTCTCGCCATAACTCTCCTGCCACGACCTGCATGCAAAACGAGCGACGGCGGCGGCTGCTCTGAATGTTATCGGGGGCCGTGCATATGCCAATTACAACGTCCGCGAAAACAGACGGCTCGAGCGACGATTGAAAGGCAGAAGCCGCCAAAGCTTTCTATCTATATATATCGAAATAGGAATTCGCATTTCACGCTGCGGATATATACGACTCTTCGGTGCTGCTGCTGCCATCCATCGTCGAGCACAAAAACTGATGGATTTACGACGCCTTCCATAGCACCACAGCATCATAGAATCGACGTAGTAGTATGCTGTGTGCGAATCGAGCGCAACGACCCGTTTCCAGCGCGATGGGGACTTTTCTACGGCACCAGAAGAAATAGCCGGACAATAATGACGACGACGACGAATCTAACAGCTAAGTCGCTCATAATTGCCTTCGCAGAGTGCTGAGAGAGTGGGTCGCTCCACCCGGATTCACGTACAACGAACGATATGAATACGGTCGTTTATCGTATTGAAAGGACAGGTTGATTATATTCTACGCGTTCATAAATTCCCCCACTACTACTACTTACGGAGCGATGCCCCGATGAGGCGAATCGGAGAGGGGGGCTCCTCCTCCGAGCTCGTTGTTGTTCTTCATGCCCGCTCCTTTTTCTCATCTTCCTATATACTTGTCGGACGAATAAATCTGGTGTAATAACGACCCAGATCGCGATCATGCCTCTGTCGTTCTTCCTTCAGTGCGGCACTGCAGCTGCGCTCCTCTGTTTTACGGTCCTCGCTGGGTCTCACGAAGACCAACATGGATCGGTCGATGGACGGGTCATCGACGATGCTTACAGGAGATGCGGGCCGCGTGACGAATGCGTCTGTTTAGAGGACGAGCCCCTCCCGATGGAGAGAGAGGGGAAAGAGGAAGGGTTCGGTGGATGGAAGGCCATGTGCGGCGATGGAGGCGGAGGCGATACTGTTGTGTCGACAATTATCACGGAACTACTTCAGCCGCGGAGTCGAAAACAGACTCCAGCAGGACTGTTGGTGGAGATGGTAGACGGAGACGGAGACGGAGACGGCGAGAAGAGGGATGGTGTAACAGTGGGAGAAACGACACTACCATCCTTCGGGAAAAGTCCGGTGGATCCCGATTTAGAGAAGCGGTTGGACGGAAACGGAGACGGTAACGACACGACGGTCAGGATGGGTCAACGGATCAATGGAGGGGAGGATGGAATGGAAGCGGATGGAGGAGTGGAGGAGGTGATTGGTGCCGGGCGAAGAGAGGAGGAGGAGGAGGAGGACGTAGATAGCATCCGAGCGACGACGGTTGCTGCGGCAGAAAGAGAGGAAGAGGGAGGAGGATGGACGAAGATAGAGCAGAGGAGGATGGGTGACGAACTATTAGGTCCTAAGTCCACAATCGATCAACGCAGTCGTTCCACTTATCCGGTAGAATCCGGAAGTGGAACCAGTGTCCAACGGATTGAAACGACCATAAGCGGAAGTCAAGTTTATCCCGGGTCAGGACCTCGAAGAACTTGCTCCTTCAATAACACTGTTAGCCTGACGCTCTTCGGAAACTACCAGGAGCGGGAGGCACTCGCTTGTCTCAACGGCCTGAAACGCTTGTCCCTTCAAAATAGACCACTGGAGAAGATAGATGGAAAGACGTTTAGTGGCTTTCAGAGGTTCAGACTCCAGCAGCTGCAGGTCACGGGTAGTAACCTTTCAACCGTGTTCAATGGAGCGTTTCGAGCGTTCAGAGAAAGTCTTTTCTCATTGGATCTTTCCGGAAATCACCTGGAAATCATCGATGCCCTCTCTCTATCCGAACTCCCACTACTAAAAACGCTCAATGTTTCCGCAAATCGATTGCAAAACGCAAGCTTCATCCTATCCGCAAAATCTGGGTCACTGTCTAATTTGAAGGTTCTCGATCTGAGTAGAAACGCCATTGAAAGTTTTTCTTTATCTACTGAAGTTGACGAGATGAAAGCAACGGGCGCTGGTCAATCACGTGAATCCAGACCAGAAAGCTACGTTCCAGTGGAGCGTGAAATCTTGAGATATTTGACAACGCATGAAAGAAACCAAGCAGACGTCACAACGACTTCTGTCTTCCAGATTTTGCTTGATAACTCAGTATCAACAAAGAATGGATCAACGACGACAAGCGAATCCAAGTTCAGAAACCTACAAACGATAGATCTATCGATGAATAAGTTAACGTATCTATCAAATTACTCGTTTGTCGACCTGATAGAGCTGCGTGAGCTGAAGTTGTCCGACAATGCAATCACGGACATTGAATCTGACGCGTTCTTCCTGTCCAACCGATACCTAACCACTGAAACGGTGACACAGCGATCCACGAAGGGAAATGGCGGCAACGATGACGACACCCAGGAGTACTACATATCATCCGCACTGTGCAACTACGGCTGGCCGAATCTCCAGCTGGTCGATCTCAGCCACAACAACCTATCGTATATAAGAGACGGTGCCCTGAGTGGAGCGCTTTGCACCGTGCGCCGTCTCGTCCTCTCGCACAACCGCATCGCCCAACTCCCGCGGTACCTCGTCGAGCGCCTACCTTACCTGGAACACATCGATCTGAGCCACAACGAGCTGGCCTGGCTGGACGTCGGAGCCTTCACCAATCCCAGTCTCATCTCCATCGGTTTGGCCCACAACCGACTCCGCAAGATCATCAGCATGACGTTCCTTTACCTTCCAGCGGTGACGCACATCGACCTGAGTCACAATGGACTCGTCTACCTTTACAAGTTCGCCTTCTATCGCCTCTGCAGCAGCAGCTCCGGTCTGTCGGTGACCATCTCGCTCCGCTCGAACCAGCTGCAGACGGACGGTGTCTGGAAGCTGATGTCCACCTTCCAACACCTCGGCCACACGAACTGTAACGTGAGGATTGACCTGAGCGATAACAACGTGACGAGATTTCTCGGTGACGCACTCGACTTCATAAACGATCGGTTGGCAGCTGCCGACGTCCAGCATTTCAGTCACTGGTCGCAGGTAGACATCGATCTATTCGATAACCAGATCCACTGCGACTGTGGACTCGTTGATGACTTCAGAGCCATGGTCAGGATATACGAGAGTATCACCACCACAACGAACGCGTCTTCCGTACGGAATAAATCCAACCTTGAGTCGTGGAAACAGCTGTGGTGTTCTAAGATAGTCTCAGCAGGTCCGCGGATGAAGCCCATGACCGTTGAGACTTACCTCCACATTGCTGACTGCGATCGAGACTTCTGTTTTGAACCGTGTACCTGCAGTAGAGATGACGAAGGCTTTGCGTACAGCGTCAACTGTTCGTACTTGCAACTGGAGGAGCTACCCGCGACACGTGTAGATCTGATCCCAAATACGCAAGCATTGAGTAGAATCACGTCCTTTGATCTGTCAGGAAACAATCTGACGGTTGTGAAGGCGAGCTTCTTTCATCAGATGCCTGCGCTAGAGGAAATCCACCTTCAAAAGAACAACTTAAACTCAGTTCCTTTGGAATTGCTTGACCACAAAGGACTGAGGCGCCTGACCTTGGCCGACAATCCTCTACAGTGCAGATGCTCTGACGTATGGCTTCAAGACCTCTTCAATCGCTCTACTGATATCGTTCAAGGCATCATTCAAGACTGGAACGAGCTTACGTGTACCTCGGAAGACCTTGAAGAGGAGCATGAAGACGTGTCTATACCTCGTCTTGAAGTAGGAACGGGTAATACAAGGCAGAATATAAACCACTTTCTGATTGGAAACATGTCAGATTTATGCAGGCAGAACGATATTGCTAGTCGTCTATTGAACTCAACGTTAATTTCTTTGTACACTGAACAGGACGCCATTAATTGGGTGCAATTGGTTGGTGTCTGCGTCTCATTGTTTCTATTAGTCATCGCCGCTGTTTCAATCCGAGTACTCAAGAAATGGCTACGGAGGAGGAGAAACCGGAAGCGAACCCGGGGTCACGGCAGGTCAAAGGTTAGTATCACGGCCAGGCAGGGTGAACCGAAGTTTGAACTTCTGGTTTACTGTGATAAAACGCAGAGAAAGTGGGTCCGCAAGAAAGTCGTGGCGCCGATCCGACGAGAATTTTCACATCTTGAAATAAACGTCGTCGTTGAGACACTACACACGACAACTACCCGATTTCGTCGTGACATTCCTCTTGACGTGGACATGCATCTGAGGAAAGCAGACGTTTGCAGGACTACTTTAATTCTTCTGTCGAAGGACTGGGTTAACAGAATGGCGGAGCATACGTCAATGTTCCACGCGGAACATGCGTCCATGTTCCAGGCGGACGATTTCGTTGACTTATCGTCCACTTCCTCCGCGTTTGTTCCCACTGTCCTCATTCTGACCTCTAAAGATGTCAACATTTCCGAAGTACATGCGCTTCATTGCGCCACGGAGCAGTTTCCCTGCCTGGAAATCGACGATCCACTCTTCCGCAGCTATCTCTTCCAACACCTGGAACGTTCTTTTCGCATCGAAAATCGACCTGACAATACCAACGCCGCACCTCTGAAACTCACCAAGGGGCGAGGGTACGAATCGATTCGGGAGAACTTGAGAAAATACTAAAAGGCCACGACGATTCATATTTAGTTTCCAAATGCCCGAGTAAACCTCAGAATGTTTAGCTAACATCTAAAATGCATTGCAACCCGAAGCTGAGTACCGGGGTATAAAGACAAAACCATTTGATCAGGAGGGAGTAGTATAGTAGTTGCAGTTTAACGTCACTGAACAAAGACCATTAGCGACGCCCTCCTCCTTTGTCCAGGCTTGGGACTGGCACTGGCAGAGAGCAACCAGTGGCGGAGTTAATCAGGAGGGAAACAATGAACAGCAATGTGGATCGCATGTAACAGTAGCGACATTCTCTTTCCGACACCAACCATAGTGAAACCGTATATATAAGCCACTCGTTTCTACATGCATGGAAAACCTATTTTCTCGATATATATGTGAAGTTCAGCGTGGGTCACAGTCCATTGGCAATAGCTCACCGGTGAATAGCTGATCCGCGAACCTAACAACCACCTGCCAATACGTCATTCCTTCCATAATAGGATTTAACACCAGCAGCGGCGGCAGCGGCGGCGGCGGAGACCCTGGCGACCAGCGGCGGCGCCGACGAACGGTCGTTATCGGCGATTTCTGGTTCGATGGCCGGCGGATGCGGTCCGGAGATTTACGAGCACTAACTTGAAGTGGAATATCGTCACGCTTAGCTGCGCCATCGGTGCACTATACGAGCGGCGCCAGCCGAAGATGTGAACTGCCCGAATTAATCAACTGCCCGGCATCGTCGCCGCACGTGCTACTCGTAAAGCACAAGTAATTAAGCGATAACGGAGTAATTGACAGAGGGGAAATGGAACGGTAAGTGAGAGCAGCAGGACAGGGGAGGACAGCATCATGGCGTGGTATACGGCAGCTATTAAAAATCAGACGCTTTGTGAATAGATGATTCTTAATAGATCGATAGAAGCTGTGTTGCAAGTTGGGATGTTCTGCCTGGGTGGAAAGTGGTTACTGGTTAGGACCGTTAATGCGGCGGTTTTTACTTTCAACCTGTTTTTATGTAAGAGATGATTTATGCTTGTATATGACCCTGTCAACATACGAATCTAGGTTTTTGCTTCAGAAACAGGCAGTGGGTATCGTTGTAGGTATTCGTGGGGGGCATAATCGCTTTTATTAGGCTACTATAAATAGGATAAGCCTAGTTCTTCACATAAATCATATTAGGTGCCTCCATATTGGTGAATTCATTTATCGCCCTATAAAATGGATTATCCTACTGCCCTACTCCCGCCAGTAGGCTATTCAGCAGCTACAGTCGGCCTATTTAGAGTTGGGCTCTGACTTTCACACTGCTATCAGAGGCGGATACAGAAATTTTCGTTGGGAGCGGCAAAAAAATTTGGTCTTGGGTCTTAAAAATTTTTCGTTGTGGTCTTTGGCCGTAAAATCTTAGGTCCGAAAAAACTTTCGACGCCATAATATCTTATGACTTGTTTTAGTCATTTGATGAAAATTTAAGGAAAAACCCCCACTATTTTGTCCTCCAAAATAGTTCATGAGCTTTTTGAGTCATACACTACTTTTTCTCACATTAATTTTACTCTCTGTCTTCTCTGTCACCATCCACTTTCCCCGCCAGTATAGCTGGTAAAAATAAGAAAATTTCTGAATGGGTAGCCATGGCCGGACCCCCCTCTGGATCCGCCCCTGCCTGCTATCACTCATGCACTTGCAAAATTACAATGTATAGGTGTAAATATATACGACCAGGGGCGGATCCAGGGGGTCAATCCGGCTATGGCCTCCCCATTGAAAACTGCCATGGGACGTGGCCCCCCATTTGGTCTGAAATTAGTAATACGAGAATATTGGTGTAATGGATATTGGCCCCCCCCCCTTATTTGGAAAATTGTATGGAACGTGGCCCCCGCCCATTTGGTTTTCAAGTTGAGGACTAAAACAAACAAAAAAGTCATCAACTTTTTGGCGGATGAATTGGTATGATTTTTCCAAAAAATTTGCCAGATGACTAAAAAAAAGGTCATCAACTTTTTTGGCGGATGAAAAGTACTTTTTTTCTCAACGACCAATCACTATTTTTAGAACTTTCGAAATTTTGCCCCCCCCCCGAAACAGTTCTGGATCCGCCACTGTATACGACTCGACTATAGCCCTGCCTACAATGTATATAGTGCGGAAGAACTTGAAACAACAACAGCTCGAACGTTTGACATGGAAAGACTTTTGGATTCTATGTTTAGAGCGTGGGTTAAATTGAATAGCACTGAAGGTGGTGTTCTACTGAATCTACCAGAAAGGAGCCTTCACATATATATATATATATATATATATATATATATATATATATGTATAGGCTATTTATATGAGGGCTCCTTTCTAGTAGAACACAGCCTTTTCAGTGCTGTCCAATTAAACCCACGCTCTAAACATAGAATCCAAAAGTCTTTCCATGTCAAACTTTCGAGCTGTTGTATGTTTCAAGCTCATCCACACTAACGATGACGTCATCTACTTTCTTTCCAAGTTGTTCGTTCTCATTACTTTAGTTTCTTTCGTGTTAAGCTTCAGGTCTTCCTCCTAAAAATGCGGCTATGAATGTCCAGTATGCTCTACAGTCCTGCATTTTCCAGAGCCTGTAGGCCTAAATCTTACAGCAATCATCAAATTGCTTCCAATCGGGTCTCTTTCGCTTTTCCAATTCTGTTCAATTCCAGCGTATACGGTCCGGCTATAGCCTTATATTGTCATTGCCACCGCTGAGTCCATATGCTTGTCTGTCTGTCTGTCTGTCTGTCTGTCTGTCTGTCTGTCTGTCTGTCTGTCTGTCTGTCTGTCTGTCTGTCTGTCTGTCTGTCTGTCTGTCTGTCTCCCTTTATAAATATATGCATGTACGCATAATTATATTTGCAGCTTTCACTCTTTAATTCTCATGCTCTAAAGCAGCTTCGTTGAGTATGAACAAATTTACAACGTTCATGGTTTACACCGCAGCAGCAGGTATGCAAGATATCAAGTCATAATTATATAAATCATTAAGACAATTGTCTCCAGGAAATTCAATAGACAATACGCAGGAAGAAGCGTGTGTTGTGACGGGCGTATAATTATTATCTGCACCGAATTATGGAAAGACGTCGTATACAATCATGTAGGTCCCATATGGAAGGTAGTTTATTCTTGGACAGTCAATTAGTAATCTGAATATTCTTTCATGCCAATGAAGACGGCAGAATGGTAATTTAGCTTTGTTTCGCAGAAGGTGAAACATTTTCGTCTTGTGTCACTGTCACCGTCAATGTCACTGTCACCGTCACTGTCACTGTCACCGTCACCTGAACGGAAAGATAATCTTAATCGTAAAAGTCAAGCGCGGGGCACTAGCTTATTCATGAGCGCTGCGTTGAGTCAAAAGGGTTGTCCACAAGAGTATAGTCCAAAGGTAGCAGCTGTCAAAGCATTAAATCTTTATTTATGGTCACTTACGCAAAGCGTCAGTGCAACGAAGAAAGAAATAGAACAGTGCGAGAAAAGAAGAGAGAATGCAGCAGATAGTACCACTGTTGATGAGCAAAATATATTATGGTAAAGCAGCCAAGGAAGCGGAAGGAAAAGCAGGACTTTTTTAACGTGCAGTTGTACACAAAATGTGCAGTTCTAAAATTAATGGATTTGTGTACTTGTAGAAGCACTTCTGTACATTTATAACTAGCAAAAAAGGCCCTTGCCTTCCGATTGGAAGTAATTTACCATGGACGATGGAAAAGGAAGAAGGGGTTGTGCAGTTCTAAAAATTTCTTTAAAACAGACCTGAGGAAAAGGCTGCTGCTACAAATCAATTTGCATAGAGCGCACTACAAAAAATAGTCTACTGGGAAATGAAGAAAGAGACGAACGCAGACGAATAAAAAAAGCAGACGAGAATATGAAAAGCGCGCGCAATAATTCGATGAATAATGACCCAGCAGGTGTTCGCGCAATGCTATGACTGGTAGGTGTCTACAGCGCTGACGGAAGCCATTATGCAACTTTAAGACTGAGTCCCAAGCGCCTCTTTAGGCTACATGCGTATACCAGTACCACGTACGGTACGGTTCATCTGTCGTAGCCCCTTAAGCAGGGCCGTGTTTAACATAGGTCCATTCGGTGCGGTGCACCGAATGCCCCTGAGCCGAAAGTTTTATTGTTATTAGCCAAATGTCTTTTTCGAGCCTCAGTGTCACCTAAACCTTTTGTAAAATCAGTTAAGTGTAAGAAACCAATTAATTTCACTAAGTTCACTGACGTTGCGTGCATGCTTACTGACCCGCCACAGCCGACAAACCACGTAGGCTAGTATATCGAACTGTCGAACAGCAAGTTTTTGTAAAATGACTAAATTTTAAGATCAGGCTTTGTTTCAGAATATAAAGTATTAACGGGCTCTATGAAGTCTATTATGCCTACTCTTAATCTCAAAACAGTCAGGCCAGTTACTTTGGGCCTTCTAGTAGCCTACTTGGCCTACTTTGTATTAAGTATTTGGGTATGACCAGGGATAAATCATAGGCATAGGCGTAGGAGACGGGGGTCCAGAGGGGCAAATGCCCCCCAAATTTCGGGCGTCTGATTTTTCGGGCAAGCAGACCCGGAAAAATAAAAAAATAAAAAAAAATTCGGGCAAACGTATCGGATGACTAGACAAAAAGGTCGTTGAAATTTTCGGGCAAAAGTAACATGAAATTTCAGAAGATCTCGGTTGGATGACAAAAACAAAAAGGTCGTCAAAATTTTCGGGCAAAAAGTAACGTGAAATTTCAGAAGATTTTGGTTGGATGACAAAAAACAAAAAGGTCGTCAGAATTCGGGCAAAAAGTAACGTGAAATTTCAGAAGATTTCGGTTGGATGACAAAAAACAAAAAGGTCGTCAGAATTTTCGGGCAAAAAGTAACGTGAAATTTCAGAAGATTTCGGTTGGATGACAAAAAACAAAAAGGTCGTCAGAATTTTCGGGCAAAACCTAAAGTGAAATTTCAGAAGATTTCGGTTGGATGACAAAAAACAAAAAGGTCGTGAGAATTTTCGGGCAAAAAGTAACGTGAAAGTTCCGAAGATTTCGGTCGGATCACTGAAAAAAGGCGTCAGAATTTTCGGGCAAACGTAACGGGATTTTTTTTAAGATTTCGGCCGGATGAAAAAAATTGGGGGGAAAGTCTCATTTCCCCCCCACATGCTTGAATGTCCCCTACGCCTATGATCATAAGTGGAATACTAAGAAAAACTTCTTGACTCAGCGAACAGGTCATACAGCGAGTAAAAGTGTAGCTACCATAAAAGCGCTATAGGATGATATAAATTTCTTTATGATAATTATAGGCTATACACTTATTTACACATGGCCGTAGATTTTGGCAAACCAACGGCCGCTCGAACGACACTATGCCCTTGCGGTAGCATTTTGCACCGACACTCGAAGAATCTTAAACACGGCCCTGCCCTTAAGACAAGCATAAATTTAGGATAGGTCTATAAAACTTGGGGCTATTGAGCAACCTCTATATGCAGGTTATATCATCAAATCACTCATCATTTTTTAAATAATTAATTTGAAAATAAGTTACTTGTACATTTTTGCAAATTGTAGGCCAACGCTTTAAATTCCGAGTGAAATTTCTCTGCCAAATAGGCCTATGTTTGGAAGAGTGTGGAAGCCTTCATAATAATTGTTATTTATAGGTAGGCCTAAATATTATAAAATATATAGGCCTATGTAATGTGTGCATGTAGACTTCTATTATAATATTATTCGTGTGTATAATTGTTATAGATGTAATGACTGATGACCTGCCAATTTTTTTAATGAAATTTGTAATATCTTCCATAGCTTACATTTAATTTCCTGGACGTGCTGAATGATACTTAGGCCTACATGACCCCGAAGCGACCTGCTGCATGGAATTATTATTGTATTGCTGGCACACAGTGACTGTCGCACGCTCTGACCGTGTGCATTCTCACGCATCGAACCATCACAATGGAATAGTCCTCCATTGACAATTCGCGATATTGCACCGTGTGCAGCTTATTAAATTTTTTGTCATTTTGAAGTCGCATCTGTTCATGTTAGCCTATACATAGGCCTATTCCGAGCTGCTAGGCCTAGGCCTATACGTTTTAGCACCTCCATGCAGTTCCATCATAATTATATAGACCTATATAATACATAATTTATATGCATATACAATACATTATACATATAAGGCTGTATGTAAATGTTCATATGGTCGATATGGACGAGTACATGTCCAGAAATAAAGTCTCAAACTTGATGAAACATTAAGACGTAGCCTATAGTGTATAGGCCTACCAACAAACCAAGGACTTTTGCCAACAAACATAATCATCAGTAAAAAGAACACAACCTTAAGGGACACTCCGGCTCCGGGGCACATGGGGTCCTAGGAAAGACTAGGGTGTTGAATGCCTACAAGTACAACCTCCACGGCAACTCTACCCCCAGGGTGAGAATTGCCGGGGGGGTTGGGGGGTTCACCCCCAGTCTTTTTTAGAGCCCCATGTTAAAGTATGTTTTTCATACCCCAATTTCAAGTTTATAATAGGCCAACCCCCCAGTTATTTTTCCACAATTCTCATACTGTCTACCCCTGCCCCCACCCATCCCCCGACGCACCGTGGCTATAGCTCGCTGTCGAGACTGCATGCAGAACGCCAAGCAACGTGCCAAACAGTGGGAACTGTAACAGATTTTCCAATCGACATCAAATAATGTCTTTCGTGTTTTGTAGGTTTAATGCGTCGTTAAAATCGTTGGGATCCTAGAGCTGCTGCCGACTCAAATGGATGCCGAAGGCGGCTATCACCATCGATCATGGGTGTATTATTTATGGAAGGCGGGGATTAAAGGGTTTAATTCTCCCCACCACCACGAACAGGGATGTACCACGAGGGCATACGTGGGTATGCACACAGTATGCACACAGCGTGTAGGCGTATACGTCTATAGATACTCACCTAAAAAATATTTGGCATCGTGCACGCCTCTGAGTACTAGTTAGTAGTTGCCCATGCAACGTCCTTTACGCGGCGGCTTGAGGTGGACACAAACCTGCAACCCTTCGGCTGCAAGGCGACGAACTGTCACGAACATACCCATTACACCACCGCGCCCCACAATTAATATAGCGCCCCTTCACGACTACGGACTCAGAGGCGCTCTCGACCAAGCCCCCGGCTAAATAGGACAGTCTAATTAATGCAAGAATAGAACATGATGGAGTGACCCCCGGACAATTATAGACGAAGCACCACATATAGGCACATAAGAGTTCATTTGAACGTGGATCTCAAAATACCGCCGCAGGTTAAAACGATATGTACGAATGAACTCCGCCACTGTTCGCATTACGACAGTGCTAGTCCAAAGCCTGGACAAAGGAGGAGGGCAACCCTAGTGATCTTTGTTTTGCCAATCACAGCACTGTTACACTGAAACTATAAACCTACTACCACTAAGGTCACGCCGTCTCTTATAAGGTTCAATAACTGTCATTAGGCCTCAGTGAATAGGTAGGCCTAAAGCTCGCAAGGTCACGCCAAAATCGTCATCGTAAACCAGGAACTTCTAGACTAGAGCGCCCACAAAAGCTAAGTCACGAGATCAAGCTTTTTTCACAGGCGCTCAATAAAAGAACTCGATGAGCTGGGGTCAATATCCGGAGAGTCACAGTTAATCTGAGGTGCGAGGTTAGATAGTCAGCTGACAGAGTAAGATAGAGCTAGATAACCATCATAACCAAGTACTTTAAAGTCAAAGATAAATTGTAAGCTTTGAGTTGCTTTTTGAACTTTGAAGCAAGGAAGAGAATTTATGGCCTTCTCAGCTGGTATACGGACTATTACGGAGGAGCAGGGTGAGAATTGCCGGGGGGTTGGGGGTTTCAACCCCCCAGTCTTTCTTAGAGCCTCATGTTAAAGTCTGTTGTTCACACCTCGATTCTAAGTGGATAATGGTCCAACCCCCACCCCCAGTTATTTTTCCACAATTCTTACACTGTGGAGGAGGAAGATGAAGATTGAACACGCATGGCAAGGCACACGAGACCCATAAGATTCTTTGCTGTTATTAGCCTGTTAAAGTCTTTTTCCCGTGTGCTCGGACATATAACTATAATAAAACCTGATCACAGATTTCTCAACGTTTCCAAAGTGACGTGCTGAGAATAGCTGCGCTATAGAAATGCAATCGACGATCATGTGGCGAAGGTGTAGTTAGGTTACAGATGACGGTTGAAGCAGATGAAGCCGCTAAAAGGAGTGCGCATGCGCCAGCGGGAAGCAGAGGTCGTTAGGTCAAAGAGCAGATAGGAGTTGGTGGTTTGGGCGAACAGGGGGGGGGGGCTGTGTGGGGTGGGGGGGGGGGGGTGAATGGGCCACACCTGATCGAAGGACGAGTCCTAAAAACGTCGATTTACGACGCCGTAAACGACCAACGCGAGAGACGCAGTAAATTTAATCGCAAGTCTACTCTACATAGAAGCAAAGAAATTCAGCTGCTGGAAATGCATGACATGTCTTTACCACGGTTTCCTCTTTCCTTCTGTGGAGACTTCTACTTCTTCAAGACTCTCATCGTCCCACCCCAGTGTTTAATCTAGACGTCTCTCGGGGGGTGGGTGGGGGGAGTTCCCCAGAAATGACCTTACCCACAGAAAAAGTCATGAGCTGTTGTTCACGTGTATTTTAATGTACCATTCCCCCCACAATAAAAATGCAAATGTAACATATCCCCCACCCAGAAACTTAGGTGAAATGTAGGTATGTAAAATCTCGGCAATGCAATCATTCGAGGGCACAGCGTCAATGTAGTAATAGGAAAAAGGTCATCCGCTCTAAAAGTAGCGAATTCACAAGCGGAATTCGTATGTTTCTCAGAAAATTTGGCACAAAGACTAAAAACGTCGTAAGATTTTAAAGTAACAGAATTGGAATGTTTTTTCATAGGATGCTGTCAGTGTCTGGGCTCAGCGGTTGCCCTCTACCCAAACGTCTTTTACACACGCCTACCCAAACCTGAACACCCCACAAAGTAGATTAAACACTAGTCCTTCCTCATTCTTGCCCTCTTGTGCTTACCATTACCAGACAGCCAGTTGCATTGCCAACACTTCACAGATCTGATATTGTGCATGAAAAATCAGTGTACACATAAAATTACCTCTGCACACGAATAAGATATTTAATCACATTCACTTCTGCACATAACAAAAGTCACAGAGTGCACCAAAATTTATGTGCACAGATATCTGAACATTGATTAATTTCTACAGAAAGTACACAAAAAAATTACGCATGTAAATTTATGCACACAAATTTGTACACCGGTATGTTAATTCGAACACAGCATTTACCAATCCAGAAAAACATTCAGGGCAGAAGTTTAATGAGGATGCACTCTATATAAAGTTCATCATTAATATATATTACTTTCTGTATATATATATATATAAATATATACATAAAGGTGCATTAATGGCAAATAAATATCAACATAAAACAAAACAAGAAGCTTATTAGTGACTTTAAAATAAAATCAAAAATTCCCAAATGCAAATGTAAATGATAGCTGAGTACATATGATATATACCTTTGAACATTATAATTTTTTCTTCTAAAAAATTAACTAAAACCCAAATGATCACCAACTAGGCCCAGGTTATCGCACTGATAAATTCAGTTTCAGTGAAACTTCATATTCAAATACAGTTTAAAAAGTCGACTTGATCACCAAAGCAGTCAGGCATTAATTACTCAGCACTCATTTGTCAGGCAGAATGCAATAATCCCAACATGCATACGATGTAAGATATAAACTCCATACTTTCCCTAATCAGAAAGAATCCTAGCACAACATTAATTATATTATCTGCAGTCAATAATCATTACTTCCTAGAACCGGTAAATATTTGAGTATAATTTATACAACACACTTACAAAATGAAAAAAAAAATTCCAGCTACAACACTACATTTATGTACATGGTTTTCAGTCGCTTCCTTGAGGGTCGATTATAATATTAGCATCAAGTGTAAAGAACACTATCCTCTGCAACCGTATGCTAGTCTAATCACTAATTCTACCATATTACACATTTAACATTGCTTTGTTTTAATTAACCTAGGTCAATAAATGCAAAATGTACATTGTCAAAAAATCAACTTGTAACATACCTGGAAAATTGAGTAAAGGTCTGCCAGACTGCCACTAGAGGTAAATGAAGAATGTTGGAAATAAGACATTTAAATAATTCAAAAGAGGATACAAACACTATGATGTCTTCAAATATGATGACAATAAAACAAAACAAGAAAATGATAGAAATTCTAGCGGAACAATTTCATTTCGCACAACATTTCAGGAATATCATGAGAAAAGTTCACACATGCTTTAACAAGTTAGCGAGACAACAAACACCTTCTAAGCTAACTCTAGAATAAGAAAATTAAGAAATGAAGCTTACGTTCCATAAGATTTAACCAAACAAATAGTTAAAAATTTAATATCAAGTAAAACTATTACTAATTAGCAATATATATATCGGTATGTGTGTGTGTAGGTAGACAGTGGTTATTCCAGAAACATAAAAAATCTTTACCTAACAGTTCACCAATACACTGTATAAACCTACACCGGATTTTACATTATACACAACGTGCAATGATTGTACATCGCCTGCCGAAGGGTTCTGTCCATGACCCGCACAATCAGTATTTCAAAATTCATAATAAATCATATCTTCACCTATTAATATTAACTCGGTACAATAATTGATATAATTACATCATTCAAGTACATGTTGGGCTAACAAAGCCTGGTTCCCTGGCTGAATGAACCTGTTCTGACCTTTAGTCTCTGTGAAAACCGAGCTTAAAATAAACTCCATGACAGAGAGAGGTTAGACAATGAGAGCGGACGATAAAGTATCAATAGCCTTGGCTACACAGTGAAATACAAGTGGAAGCACAATAGACAAATCCTAAGGCTGTGTGAAAAAAGAACAAAGAGCTCATCTAGGCAGCTAACAGATGGAATTATTTAATAAGTATTGCCGCATAATATTACGCAAATAATAAAGGAGCGAGTAAAATTTGCAATAATTTGCACAAGATAAAATTAATTGTCATGGTAAAACCTACTGAGAAAATGTAATAATCAAACATCTTATTCTATTTTTTTTCTCTTACCAACAGCCTGCAAAACCAAATTAGTACAGTTGACTAGAAAACTACTTTAATAATTACACGAAACTTCCTCGGTCTTTTCACTCAGGTTTGCATAACCTTTAACACCGGTTTCACTTGCTCCTGTCCGACTTCAGCAACGCGTGCACGGTCGTCCGAAAACAATGCCTACTGTAGTCCGACGAGGTGAGTGATCGGTGGCGCGTTCACCATCAGCGTCTCGTACTCCTCCAGGAAGGTGGCGAGTCTAGACGAGTACGACTCCTCGCGGTACGGAAGTCCGTTCTCCGTCAGGAACGCTCGAACGACCGGCTTCACTTTGAGACACATGTTGTCGGAGAGTCGCGGAAACAGGTGGTGCTCGATGTGGCAGTTGACGAGGGAATGGCCGAAGACGAAGTCGAGCAGGGCGTTGCGTCCGAGGTTGAGGCAACCGCTGGCCATCTGGTAGATCCTCGCCGGTCGGTCCTTCGGCGAGTACATCGGCAGACCGATGTGCTGGAAGATGTTGATATGGATGTACGGAATGGAAAGACCCGCGCGGTAGAGGTACAGCACGAGGACGGCGGCGGGAAACGACAGGTTGGACACGTGCATGAGCAAGAGCAGGTGACATACGATGCCGGAAAACGCACGGACTACGAAGATCGCCAGGTCGTTCCATCCGGAACCTTCGATGAGCAGACGCACGGAGACGATCGGGGCGAGCACCGGAACGCCGAACGGTCCCAGGAACATGTAGACGTAGGACGATAGGAACGGAGCCTTCCAGGTGCTCGAATCGCCGAGACCGATGATATTTGTGTGCGGATGGTGGTACTTTATGTGGATGTCGTGGGCGCACTTCGTGGAAAACGCGCCCATGAACTCGACGAATGTCACGTGCCAAACGTAGTTCCAGCCCGGGGAATGACCGAGCGCCCCGTGCGACGCCAAATGACCCGCCCGGGTAGTCAGGCAAGTATGGTAGCAGGTAAGGAGGAACATGCCGAAAACCTGGGTCTTTAAGTCTTCGCTACGTAGCGCAACCAGGCCGAGCGGAAGACATAGTATGGCCAGCGCAAACTGAATCCAGTCGTAACCAAACCGTTCGAACCAGGAACTTGACTTTACGAGTGCCTTAACTTTGTTATTCAAGTCCGAAAAGTCTGGCAGATTCACGACTTCTCTGTACACATGCTTGTCGGTTTCTTCTGCCATTTTTGCGATTTTTTGTTTTCAATTTTGCGGTCTTGCAAGATAATCTATAAATAAAATGTTCAGCACTCAGTTTATCAAACGCAATAAAAGTGACAGGTCAGACCCTCATAATCACATGTATTTGAGACCATATTCTTTAACTTAGGATATGCTTAGGTAGCAAGTTGCAGTAGTAAAGAGGGTAGGAGACCAGAAGGCATTAGCTACACAAAATGGGTCAAAAATGGGAATGGCATCTAATGCATCAAACGCAACGGCGATCATGTACTATCAGGGGACGAAAATTACACAGTGTCTTTCGCAGTGCCGTCAGCGTTGTCATTGCACGTCTTTTTCGTCAGTGTTGGTTAGGTTCAGGTTAGGCATCGTGAGGGTCGGTTAGGGTTAGTGTTAGGGTTAGTTTAGCCATTAGAAACTCTGGTGGATTGATAGCAAAAGACACTGTAATTTTCGTCTCCTTATAGTACATGATCGCCAATGCAACGAATATAATTACATTTAAAAGTGGCACTGGACAGATATGCAAACTTATTCAATGTGCTCGCTGAATACCAGAATAGTTAATGTGTCGGGGCCAAGTATCACCCGGTAAATATGGTGAAATTCTGAGCACGGATAAAGGACATACCCTTACCCGCAATTCTCCCACTCGTTCCAAGTTCAGTGTAACTGTCGTAAAGGGCATTAGCAGGTTATTGTTACTGACGTCTCGGTAAATCGTAAACAGTATGGCCGCCAACGAATGCAATAAAATTAGAGTGCCGCCTATGGACGATATCGCAACATGCATCCCAACATGCAAAGCGTGAGGGTCGGTTATGGCTCAGGTTAGGCGTCGTGAGGGTCGGTTAGGGTTAGTTTTAGGGTTAGTGCAGTCATTCTGATGAAATTGAAGCGTGCTTTAATTTTCGCGGAAATATTGGGCCGTATGTCGGGCCGCTCTGTTATGCACGCATCTACGGCGGCCATACTGTTTACGATCTACCGAGACGTCAGTCACAATAACCGGGCATTACAATATTTAGGTCCTCGCAATTTTTACTGTGAGGTCATATACTGGGCCAATCTTCATCTCATCAAATTCCCACGAGAATTAGCTAATATACTGGAATCGTGACACAAAACCCCAAAATCTACAGTTCACATTTGTTTACTTCTTATAGTGGGACATTACAGGCATCATAAGGTGTACAATAGAGCAAAAATGTTATTTTAAAATTACGAACCAGTCGTAGGCGACAATTGTTGTTGTTGTTGTTGTTAAGTTTATAATAATGTTGCGGTTGCACGGGCATAAAATGCCGAACGTATCTTACGCCGATCGCTACGTTCTTATATAAAAATTATCGACCAATTTAAATAAGTAAGTAGTAGTCGCGTTTAGTACGAAGGGTTGGTAAGCGTTAGCATAGGGCCTAATCGACTGGATTGATTCGTGTTATTACATAATGATGCATTTAGTACGAAGGGTTGGTAAGCGTTAGCATAGGGCCTAATCGACTGGATTGATTCGTGTCATTACATAATGATGCATTTAGTACGAAGGGTTGGTAATCGTTAGCATAGGGCCTAATCGACTGGATTGATTCGTGTTATTACATAGGCCTAATGATGAAGCACGACACGCTATCAAACGTGGCTCCCATCAACGTGGTTAAGGTTTGGCTCAACAGTCTACACCATGAATAATGTAGGCCTAGGTCTATAGGCTAATAGCCTAATAGGCCTATCAACGTCGATATTTTATCGACGATAATAGGCCTATCATTATCGTCGCTCTGTGACAATGCCGAGCCGTTCTTTCTCTGTGGTTGGTCCAACAACCTGGAATGGGCTTCTCTCGACTATGCGACACCTCCCAAACTGTTCTCAATTTTTAAAAACTGTTGAAGTCTGGTTTTTTGCTTGATAGGCCGGGATTGCTTATCAGTAGGTATCTTGAAGGGGCGCGTTGTAGGCTATAACCAAAGATATTAGAGTCGTAGACTACTCTAATATCTTTGCTATAACTTCTGACTGATTGATTGATTGACTTCGATCATGATAGGTATACGTACAGACCTCCAATTTCTCCTCCGTCAAGCGCATGCTGACGATGAGGCCTTTACAAAACGTCTCCAAGTTGCTCTGTCTCTGGTCTTATCCACCGCTCTTCGTATGTCCAAGCCCTTCATTTCTAGGTCCTCCATCACGTTCTTCATCCATGTCTTTTTTGGTCTTCCTCTGCTTCTTTTTTCGTACAGACCTACTGTTATAGGCTAGAAGTACATTTTGAGAGTAGGCCTATATTCAAGGCGTAGGTCTATGCGACGTCACTTCGATTATTAGGCCTATATTATTATCTACTATTAGGCCTATAGAAGTTCATTTTCAGAATCTAAAACGAGGCCTATTGTGGCGTCACTGCGATTACAGCGCAAATCTACTATCAATCAAATCAAATCAAATCAAATCATTTATTTGGCAACCAAAAAAAACAACAGGAACAAATCAAATAAAGCATCATAAACACAAGGTTAATAAGTATAATAAAACATTACTTAAATAACGATGCCAAAGGTTTCTAGTTGGTTGCACAGGGGACTCGGAAGGGGTCTTACAACCCCGCTAGGTGAGTCCCCTGGGCGACTATACCAAGATGATGATGGCCAATAGGTTGCCGTACCGTGGTCCTAACATAAAGTATAAGTGAAAAAAAAACTAATTTAAGAAAACAAACAGCAAACACCTTAACTAACTTAACTAATAGCACAAATACACATTAATTCGATGATCATAGGGCCTCTAGTAGATCTAGAATTCTAGATGAAGTTAAGGCACAGAGGTCGCTGGATGGTCGGGATGCTGCATGGGTAGTAAGGATTTAGATATAATTTATTCAGAGTAGGAGAAGATATTTAAAAGTTTGACGATTTGTTCACTCTGTAATGAGAATCAATAATAGTCATAATGCACCAGAATAAATTATTATTTATTGTCAAGAATCAGGGCACGCAATTTTGACTTAAAGATTCGAAGGCTAGGCAGCTGTCTGATGGAGAGGGGAATCTTATTCCATGTTTGAGCCCCACTGTATTTAACAGAGAAGCGTCGGATATTGGTGCGGGCGTGAGGCAAATGGTAAGAGTCAGCGTGTCTAGTATGATATGAGTGCACCTTAGTAGTATGGAGGAAGAAATTCTTAAACACTATAACATAAATTCACTGCGAAAACGAAATCAGACTTATTGTGACGTCACACAGATTATGACACAGATCTACTACTGCTATAGTAGCCTATATATTATCGTATAACTTCATTTTGAGATCACATAGCTGTAGACTTCAGTGGTGAGCAAGAGACAAAACTAGGCCAAGTCGACGAAGAAGATCGAGTCGATCGTCGGCCGAGTTAAGTCGATCGAGTCGTCGAGAGGTCGCGGCGAGTCGACGAAGTCGATCGAGTCGACCCATCGGGCGAGCCAAGTCGATCGTAGCCCATGACTCGATCGACTGCGGTGTAGGCCTATATAGTCTACCATCACCGGGCATCACGGGCCGGATTATGGGACTGATCAATCCATGCCAGTGAAATTTTTGGCCCAAAAAATTCGATTTTTTCGGCGGCAGCGTGTATAGGCCTGTATACTCACCTCAAAAGTTCTGAGTGGCATACAGCCCTTATTGCATCGAACTCCAACGCTTCATACGCGACGTCAGCTTTAAGCAATTATTATTGTATGTCTTCCGATCGATTACCCGGATGTAGCCTGTACGATGGACGAAGCAGACGTCAGACTCTTGCAGAGGTCGTTTTGGTACTGATTATGAAATCACGTGCTCCGGCCGGGACCTAGCTGTTTTCACCAAATATAGTCAGATGTAGGCCATGGGCGTTATATGCCGCATGCTCTGTGCCACAGATGTAAAAACAGGGTGAGAATTGCCGGGGGGTTGGGGGGTTCAACCCCCCCAGTAATTTTTAGAGCCCCATGTTAAAGTATGTTTTTCATACCCCAATTTCAAGTTTATCATAGGCCAACCCCCCCAGTTATTTTTCCACAATTCTCATACTGTGTAAAAAACGATGAAATCCAGCATGGAATGGCGATCGAATAATTAAATACGCTAAAATGCACTTTTACCAAAGATAGGCTATGCTTTTACCATCCAATTATTCACATAGGCTTACATAGACTAGCCTAATAATAATCTTCGGTCAATGACTCAATCTGACAAACCGCAGAATGATTCACGACACGCTAGGTTCAGTGGCGTACCCAGGAATTTATGATGGAGGGGGGGGGGTTAATGGCCTGGCCGAATGCCCTTCCTGACACCAACCCAACAGTAGGTTATTAACTTATTACAGTAAATAAAAAGGAAATAAAGTGGGCCAAAGAAAGGGAATATTAAAGTAAGAACAACTACAACATTTTTTGTTTTCCTTATTTAAGTGCATGGATAAATATCCTTAATATTTTTTCCTAAGCCAATGGGGGGGGGTTAACCCTAAACCACCTTGTCTACGCCACTGGATATATAGGTCTATGTGTAGGCCTACGTGCTTGTGCATAATAACATGTCACAATATTAACGGCTTATCTGTTTGCGACTGTACTTGGGGACCCGGACCCGTCTAAAATGGGGTTTGTAGGAAGGATAGGCCTATGGGCCTTTTGCGCTCAGTGAACGACGAAAGGTCGACTATAGAGATCTATAGAGATTAATCGGACTTTGTCTTTCACTGGCTCGCTGACGACGCTTAGCTACATCGGTAATTAGCTGGCCGCGGCGTCTGTATACGCATCTCTGCGAAAGAGAGCGCGCGGTTCGCGATTTGCTATCCTAAGGTGGCTATTAAAGAGATTCAAACTCTCGGGCTAGCACGGTCCGTCCACGTGAACCTAAATGATGTGGGCCATGTGGCGACACTAATCATCTTTGATACGGCAGTGTCATTAAACATATTATTTATGTAACAACTTATATTCGCTCAGACAGACGATATATATACTATAGGCTATATGCCTAGCTTGAAGGACGCAGTCGGCCTGGGTGGATTATCTGATAATATATAGTTGTAGGCCTATGCCGCATGCGGACTCATGCTAACAACGCTTCACCCATTAACTTCATGCAGAATTTCGGGCATAGGCCTAATTAATCATCTGCGGCGCCTAAAGAAATCACGCTATTTGATAATCTGCGAGGGGTGGGGTGTATGATGAAGCGAATAATTTTAATGAATTAAATTAGAGCCTGCACAGGCCTATAATTTTTTATAGATTACATGCAAAACCCTTTCATTGATTGTAGTGTATGAGAGCTAGAGGTCTATAGGCCTATATCAATTAACATGGAGAAACACCTAGCTTAATTAACATAGGCCTACTCAGAGGCGCATCCGGTCCAACTTCGATGGAAAGAATTAATTCAGAAACGACCATGGCATGCATCGACTTTCATCATTTTCGCTACAAAATTTAATTCTCACGAATAATAATGCATCTGTCCAGAAAAAGATATTTAAGAAAACATCAAAACCTGCGTGTTGATACAAGGGTACGTCTACGACTCTACGTATAAAGCTTACATATAATTATTATGACGTCAGGGACAGATCTTGCTGGAGTACTTTGGTCCACTCATGCAGCCAACCGTTGCGAAGCGACGTCGGCGTAGTGACATGACATTATGACGTCATGGAGTGCAACTTTTGTTCCAAGTGGGCAGAGATATCGATTATACTTGGTAAGCCTATGGTTACCAAGGAAACGGATAATCCTATCCAAAGATAATTCCAAACCGTAGGCCTATTGTATTGTACTGTATCTATAAATTTATATAGCACATCTCACAGTGCACACCAACTAGAGGCGCTCACAGACAAGAAACGAACTGTAGTTGGACCAATGCAATGTGTTTGAAGCAGTAAACTGATGCATGAATAGCAGCACGATTCAGAGCCGAAACAACTTCGGTTTGGCTTACATCCACTTACTCTGTTTGCGGATGGCCTGATGAATCTGCGAACTTCTAGAGTTTAATGATCAAAGTGTGGCAGAACGTTTCAGTGACATGTCACTGGGATGCCATGTCATGCCGCATCAGGCCTCGACTATACTTAGAAATTCCGTTGGATGGATTTGTTCAAGTTTACGCTCACGATGGGACCAACCAACCTCGTGGGCGTACCAACGCGAATATCCCGGTATACAGATCGCGCTTACGGCAATCTATCCTTCTTTTTCAAAATTATTGTTAGGCCCAGGCTACAAAAATAAAACACATAATACGTCCCATATGCTCAGCGCTTTTGCAGAGTGAACGAACTACATTGGCAGCAAGTTCCCACGGATGTATGTCCGGAATTGCTTAGTGACGTGACGCGGAAGGGTGTGCCGCATATTGAGGGGCTGCCTCGTCCACCATAGTATATTAAGCAACTGTCCTTAGCATGTGCGGACGTCCTCAAATTCCTCCGTCGTAGACTTTAGACGAGTTTAGCAACGTGAAACCATAGAACCTATATCTTACTTCATCGAATCTAATTTAGGCCTATAAGTTAGATTATGATAATTATATCTAAAACTGTCTTAATTTGCGATTTTAAAAACTTGCTTACCCCCCCCCCCGGTAACTTAACGGGTTAAAATTTTATTCTGCTAAAGAGTTCCGTCTAATGCAGTTGAGAACCGTGTAGTGATTTATACGGATTCAGCATAGGATTCTGGGGACCGTACATAAAATTAATGACGCCACGTAATTTAGGACGATTTTCGACACTCCTCCCTCCGAGTCCCTCGTCAACACAAAATTAATGATATATAGTAAGATACCGTCATATGGCTACCCTGTGGTTATTTCACTTATTTGCTAGCTACTGACCACCAGCTTGTCACATTCCTCAATGGCATTACGGTAATTTAAAGCCTCTGCTCAGCAGGACTTGTCCCTTTTGGTGCGCCTATTGCTCCCACAATGCTATCTTGACGAATCATCATGAGGAAGTACAGGGTGGGCCAAAAGTATTTGTTCAACTTTGAAGGCCTATAACTTAGGCAGTTTAGCAAGTAAGTGTATGCTTAATGCATCAAATTAAAGGTCGTTATATCAGCTATAAGTCCGACAAATGTCATTAAGGTAGCTTGCACTACGCGCCATATAATTATTGTGGACCGCACCTACCTTGTTTTCTGACGTAAACAATAATTTCATCATTGCGCCGTTAACAGAAAATGACAGATTTGAAAGCCTATAACTTAGGCAGTTTAGCAAGTAAGTGTATGCTTAATGCATCAAATTAAAGGTCGTTATATCAGATACAACTGGTCAAAAATTTACATTTTTAGCTTGAATAATAATTGCGTAAAACTACTGTACTGAATATGTATCAGTTTACAATGATTTTAATTCGTCTATCTTGCAAAACACAATACTTGGAAAATTAGTCTTTGCAAGTTTGCATTATTGATAGCCATTAAGAAATCCAAGAATTATTTAGTCAAATAAATATTCAATGTGTCTTCCACAAGCTCGAATGACTGCATGAATGTGACGTGCCCATTGATCTATGGCTCCATTGATGAGTTCCTGGCTGATCTCAGTCCAGCAATGAGTGATGACGCGCTTCAGATGCTCAACGTTTACTATCCGTTCACGATAAACCCGTTGCTGCAAAGCACCCCAGATTGAGTAATCAACGGGGTTTAAGTCAGGGCTATTAGGCGGCCAGTTATGTGGTTCGATGAACTGAGGAACGTTCGCGTTCAAAAACTCCACGGTATGACGAGAACGATGAGCGGGAGCTCCGTCTTGCTGAAAAACGAAGTCATTTCCAGACTTCAAACGCATATCTGGCAGTAATCCACGTCCAAGTACCTCATCACAGTAGTACACGCTGTTCACTTTGGCTTTGGGTGTCACAAAGAATGGAGCAGTTTTGCCGAGATTGGAGACAGCCACTGAAACCATGACGCTTTGAGTAAAGTGTTTACGGCCTTTCAGAAGTCGATCGATGTTGTCAGCGGTACGTGCCGAACGAGGACGGCCAGTAACAGCTTTACGTTTAGAACTTGCACTCGCGTCAATTTGTCTAATTAATCGGTTGAGATTGCTCTCACTCCAGTTTCTAGCAGGAAATTCATTCATCATTTGATATGCATTTAAATGTTTTTCAATCTTAAACTCGAATCAAAGTCCTGTCATCTTCTGTTAACGGCGCAATGATGAAATTATTGTTTACGTCAGAAAACAAGGTAGGTGCGGTACACAATAATTATATGGCGCGTAGTGCAAGCTACCGTAATGAAATTTGTCCGACTTATAGCTGATATAACGACCTTTAATTTGATGCATTAAGCATACACTTACTTGCTAAACTGCCTAAGTTATAGGCCTTCAAAGTTGAACAAATACTTTTGGCCCACCCTGTATATATCAGCTGGTTCATAAAAAATGTCCATGTCCCTCTATGTCTAAAAAATATGAAGACAACATTACGAATAGAATCTCAGAAGTAGAGATTTGAGACGAAAGAATGCTTAGTCTTCAACTAAGCTAAGCAAATACTGTGTTGTCTATGTCATGGATACCAGACAGTAAATGGTGAGCATTGCTGCATTATAGCCACACTAGTGTTTACCGCCACCAGACATTCCTTTACAAGCTCATGCTTCAGGAATCAACAAGACAGCATGTACATATTTGCTGTTAAAAACCTCTAAAGCAATTGAACATACCTTTATATTGAAAACGAGGTTGGATTATCTACACATTTTCACAATGCCGAAGTCACAAACGAGGCTTTATACAGAATAACTCCAAGCAAGGTACATCTAAAGTCCGTTTAAACGGTGTTCCTGCAAGTCACTTTTAATCATTGATGATAAAATTATTATTGTTACCTATCTTCAATCATGTATGCTGGAATAAATCAACAAGTACAGTGTAGTACACATAACCAAAGTACACAAGTGAGGTGCAGCGAATACAAAGACAAGCACACGATCAGTACAGGTAAAATCACAATTAGGAAAACTTATTGTGTCACCAATTGTGCAAAGCATGAACAGAAACAAAATTGCTACTAAATCATAAATATAATATTGCTAATAATGGAGAGTCTAACAATGATTTAACACAACATTTAACATAAATAAACCCTAGAAAGCAAACAAAAACTCACGAGAAACATGAAAACTTTTCGTATGGCAAAACTTGCTCCCATTAACACCCCACAATGTGAGAACAGCCACACTGCGTAGCTGTCAGCGAAAACAAAGCCAAATAAATAATCATAATTTCAGAACAATGCTGTTAACTTTCCAAAACCAATGGTCAGATTTTCTCTTCTCTGAAACAAAGTTATAGAATTCGTCTCAGGACTAAACGTCAAGACTTCAACTTTGGGAACAACGGAAACCAGCCAAAAGGAAGTCACAATCAGTTCCAGAAACCATCCACTTGTCCGCAACAGACAAGCCTATACAAATATAAAACAGCACACAAACATAATTCTCAAACCCACACACATGCACACACACACGCTGGAAGATACAGATAACCTGATTGACAACCATTCAAACGCCTTTGTGGCAAAATTTAAACACATCATTATATCAAACAGATTTCTCAACTTAGGCAACATTGGTCAAACTGCACCAGAAGCTGTGACGTCCATAAGATACTTGCAAGACGCATTTTTCCTAAAAATGCCAACGAAAAGTTGCAAAAACTGTACTTCAAATAAATGTCAACTAAATTACATCTTATCTTGGCCAGAAACTTTTATTATTATTAACTAACCACTTCCATAGTGCATAACACATAAGACACAATTGATGGCATGTCAACAGTCAACATCAAGCCATACAGCAGGTCAAACATTTCGAAAATCACCTACTGGCGGATAAGCAATTTTAAAAAAAAGACTGTCTTAAGTAAAGAATTACGGTAAATTACAGGAGACTAAGTACTGAACCAAATTTAATAATGACAGGTCTTAAGTAAACAATGAAATTACAGACTAATGAACAAACATATACCGGAGTAGAATTCCAATATTTAAGTCCAACAACCAAAAAAAGTTTCTTCACAAAGAACAGTTAAAGTATAGGTATAACCATATGTGAGACAGTCATCACATTGTTGAATAGTACATAACACTGAAGAGGATTGAATTTAAACAGTTAACTGGCTACATTTACAAAGTTCACAGTCACCAGAGGTGCATTCCACACGCAAATATAGGCTTCTTGGGTGTTTTCATCGCTATTTATTGAAGCCCATTCTGTTCATAATTGGCTAAGTTCAGACTGAGCATTGGAACATGTTTTGAAATAATATCAAGTCAAAAAGGAAATAGCACAGTACATATGAAAGAAACCAGACAAATGGAAGGTGCCATGATAAATACAATAGTTAAGACCAAATTCAAGGGTAAAACCAATTTGAATTTCAAACACGACTGAAGATAAGAGAGCAACTCTTTTCATTTGCGGACAACAGTCACAAGTAAAAGTTAGCTCCACAAACTTTAATAAACTGTCAGTGGCCACTTACAAGTTACCACTCAATAAAAGATTCCATTACATAATTCCTACACTTGTCGATTGTCGTTCTATCAGAATATGCCGTCTCATGTAACTATGGAAACTGAAGTCATGTCTACCAGATTGTCAATCATGATTGGTCACAGACTGAAGGTGTAGAGCTACACAATTGCTCATAGAAGCCGGAAAAAACTCCTAAGACAACATCAACTTATACCCTCACCTAACAGTGAATTTAACTAAAATTCACACGATTATTCCTATGTGCAGAATTATACAATTTCTTCATTTTCACTAAACAATGTCACACAAACAAAAGACTAGGTTTTACGATTCAGCAAATTTCTCGCCACAAAACAAACCAGACAAAAACCGCTTTGAACACCATAATCATCGTCACACATACACTTTGTACCATCTATAGTCTTATGTACATGGACAATTTACAAACTGCCCTAAAAATTAGTACAAAAGTTAACTGTACAAAAATATAAACACGGGAACTCAACTGCTGACACTGCACCACATGATGTGAACAAAGCAAGCAACTTTTCGCAACCAAAAGTATTCAGCAGAATTACTACATGTGTTTGAACTAACATTGCCTAACTTGCAAAACATATTAAAAGAACCGGATTCAAGAATTAACCACTTTCCCCGTTCCTTAGCATTATAAATTGGTTCACATGTGGTATACAGAAACCAAACCATGATCCACGAGTAATGATGAAACACAAAGTAAATTTACGAAGAAAGGAATTTGAAATCTACTCTTACAAACAGCTTTCCCAACACATATTCAGTAAAATTAATGCACACTGACAAACAGAAAAAAATCAAAATCGTAACAGACAGCCAATTATAAATAGCATAGGTTTCAACAAAATCAAACTACCAGAGGATCGATCGGTTGAGCACTGAACCAAATTGCTTAAGTCAACGCTGATGATAGGTAAGAATGAAAGTCCAACATTTGCAACCCTTAAAGTTTGCAGAAAGGACAAAATATTCGTCTTAGAACTGATGGATGCAGTCCAGGCAGAATCTGTCGGTAGGTCGTCGATAAAAGAGGCGGCAAACGTAGTCGTGGTCGTCAGGAGATCAGAGTTGCAAAGAACGAGGGCGAATGTAGACTTTGCTGTCGTCGAGTAATTCCTTCGCTTGCTTGACGAGCTCCATCTGCGTAACCGTCTGGCCGCAAGCGACTCTCTCCCAACCAACTTTCGTCTAAACAGAAAAACAAATCATGCAAAATGTGACCAGAAATCAGTGAAAAAATATGCACAAGTTCACATAGTCCTCTGCAGGGGTTCATAGAGTGGCGATGTTTCATCAAAGATTAACTGCACACGTATAGAAATCAGAAAATGAATGTCAAATGCATCACAAAAACGTTGCTTTATCCAGCGACTTTCAAAGCTTCGCTATGCTAATGGGGACAGAATTAGCCTGTCAGTCGAGAGGTTGGGAGCTGAAATCCCCACCAGAGCAGTAAGATGGTTTCTGCCCCAACTGCACCCAAAGCCAACTCAACTATAATGAGTACACAAATTGTCGGTAGGAAGCTCAGATGGCAAGGGAGGTAATGAATGAAAGTAGAAGCAAAACTGAATCTCATCTCATACTAAATTCTTCAAAATTTACAACATCAAACACACTTAATGCGTCGTAACCCAGTAATTCGTAGTCCCTCAATGCCTGGACTGTTTCACCCTCTTTTCATCCTTATGTTAATTATGCATTCAAGCTGTATGCACAGAACTACGGTTTCCAGCCAGACTGGTCCTACTAAACAACTTCAATAATAATAATAATAACAAAATCTTGCAGCAGACTGCCTGCCATCTAACCTGAGAAATCAATGGTTGGATTGCCTTCAGCAAGGGACCAATACGGCTCGAAGGGGTCGCCTGATCCACATTCAAGGCTTCGTGGAGGGTATCACGTATAATTGAAGGCGGTGAAAACATCAGACTCTCATCATTAATCAGACTCTTACTCTGCAAATAACAAACTGAAAGGTGTCAACAGAGTAATAAGTTACACAAAGCCATCAAAAAAGTAATAAATATGGAATTAACTTTAGCAACAATTTGAATAAATAATTAATCAAAAGTCAACATTTTAATTACTGAGCATTGATTCATTTTCAACAAAAAAAAATTAAATTGGCGCATAAAGACCTAAAAATAATTAGACAAGATATCATGAGCCGATATAACCTTTTTTTTACAAAGATTCTTTGTAGTTACAAGACAGTTCAAACGAAATTACATTGAATAACAGGAGGGTATCCTCTAATCCAATGTTATACATTCTGTACATAAACTAAATATACACACACAAACAAGGCATCAAATTGATTGCAAAAAACAGCTTTAACTGTAATTTGGTAATGTCATGCGAGTCCAATAAACAAGTAAGGCCAAAAAAAAAATATGTTGTGTTTCCAGTAACAGAGCTAAAAAAAATTGGGTAGGTAGGTCGGAAAATATTTTTATTTTGTAAAATATTTTTATGCAGTGACAATCCGAAAAAGTACACCCCACTAGTTTTTTTTGCACGCTGAAACAAAGTACGTGTTCTAAGGAAGTATAAACTGCCTAATTCCCCGACTGTCTGCACCTAAAACTGCTCTAGAAACAGTTCTATTAATTTCATTTTGTTGACGTCTCTTATGTTATGTCAATACAAATGATTTTTTTTTAAATTTGAAAAAAAAAAAAAAATTTGGAAAAAAATTTTATTTTGAAAAAAAATTTTTTTTTAATAAAATTTTTTTACAAAAATATTTGGGTCGCGGCCCTAAAAATGGGTCGGTCGCGTTACCGGAAACACAACACTTTTTTTTTTACGCCTAATGTAATGTAATATAAGGACCACATTCATCTGCCTTACAATTAACTAAGAAAGATAACAAAAAGGGATAGTCAGAAAATGACCTCCAGTAGCCTGGTCCAATTTCCAAAAGGTCTATTTGTCCAGGATGTATGCTATTTGAAAACAAGAATGCAGCTTTAAAAAACCATGTGCAAGACAAGAGAGAAAGAACCACAAAAAAGCGAGAAAGTACCACAAAGAAAGTGAGAAGGTACAACAAAGAAAGTGAGAAAGTACCACAAAGAAAGTGATCTCGAAGGTACAACAAAGAAAGTGACAAAGCACCACAAGGAAAGTGAGAAGGTACAACAAAGAAAGTGATCTCGAAGGTACAACAAAGAAAGTGAGAAAGTACCACAAAGAAAGCAAGAAAGGAGCACGAAGAAAGTGAGAAAGTACAACAAAGAAAAAGTGAGAAAGTACCAAAAAGAAAGTACCGGTGTTTCTAGCGAGATGAGCGATTCTACAAACGGGTTGCCTGCATCGGAACTTGACCAAGGTTTGTCCAATGACTTTGTAAGGGTCAGCTGACAGCCACCAACATCCTACAATCAAACCAATGTGTCTCAGGCTGATGCAATCAAACAATGGTGGCCATTACAATGAATGGTGACCATTACAATGAGTGAATGACCATTACAATGAATGGTGACCATTACAACGAATGGTGACCATTCAATTGAACATAAAAAACAAACCTTGGTAATCAATAAGCTTCATGAAACATCAACATTATTTAATCAGTTCATTGATTCCAATAAATGATTAATTTCCTGGGTAATTAAGAATGGACGTAGATCATAGCAAATTCCTTAAAAATAATTGTGTCAAGGTCCCTTAAATTTTGGTCATTTATTTCAACTTGTTTAATCAGTTCATTGATCAATCAATCAATCAAACTGAAGCGATTCAACTTCAGTCAAATATGTATTTTAAACAAAAATCGACTGCTTGAAATAATTTATTTAGTTTGCTGCTTAAAGTTTATTTTATTATAAAAAATAAGTTAATTAACAGAGGGCGTTTCAAATTATAAGTAAATAGAAGTTTACCCTGTTGTCTGTGGTCTCTGTTTTCATAACAGGATCTCGATCTGTCAGGTCATCCAGACCGGTATAGGAGCTGAATGGGAGAAAGTCGATACCCTCATCAACTTCAACGTCTTCCACATCCTCTGGCTGAAAAATCAGATCACAAACAATCATCTCCACATATCCTGCACTTTAAAATATTCTACAGCTGGCCGTATAAGTACTTACTTAGATTCTCATAATTGTACACACAATCACACATCGTCAATGGGGTCATTCTGGGTCATATCAACAGTGACCTGGCATGATCGAAATTACTAGTTTATAACACATTAAAGTAATAACTTGTGGGGCGCGATGGTGTAGTGGTGGCGTCGCTGCCTTGGAGCCGGAAGGTTCGAGGTTCGAATCCACTCTCAAGCCACCGCGTAGGGACCTTGGGCAAGTCCTTCACTCGCAATTGCTCAGCGCTTCAGCGTGAAACTATAATGCAGTGTCCGCTCTGCATTCGGGAGCGCCTCTGAGTAGTGAGAGAGAGCTTGAAGGGGCGCTATAACAAGTGCACATACAAACAAACAAACAAACAAATAAAATTGGTAATAAAAGGTGCAAATTAAATCACAGGTTGAATGAAACGACCAAAATATAAGGGACCTCGACACAATTATTTAAAAGCAATTTCATATGTTCCAATCTATGTCCATCTTAATTATAAAGAAAATCAGTCATATTTCACAAATCAAACACCAAATGTCTACACCAAATACCAGTATGCTTATGACACTTCACATGCTGTAACTTACAGAGCAAATCACACACTGAACCAGTGAACGTACCATAAGAACATCAATAAATCAGTGAACGTACCATAAGAACATCAATAAAACAGTGAACTTACCATAAGAACATCAATAAAACAGTGAACTTACCATAAGAACATCAATAAAACAGTGAACTTACCATAAGAACATCAATAAAACAGTGAACTTACCATAAGAACATCAATAAAACAGTGAACTTACCATAAGAACATCAATAAAACTGTGAACTTACCATAAGAACATCAATAAAACAGTGAACTTACCATAAGAACATCAATAAAACTGTGAACTTACCATAAGAACATCAATAAAACCGTGAACTTACCATAAGAACATCAATAAATCAGTGAACTTACCATAAGAACATCAATAAAACAGTGAACTTACCATAAGAACATCAATAAAACAGTGAACTTACCACAAGAACATCAATAAAACAGTGAACTTACCATAAGAACATCAATAAATCAGTGAACTTACCATAAGAACATCAATAAAACAGTGAACTTACCATAAGAACATCAATAAAACAGTGAACTTACCATAAGAACATCAATAAAACAGTGAACTTACCATAAGAACATCAATAAATCAGTGAACTTACCATAAGAACATCAATAAAACTATGCTCCCTTGGCTTCAGTGGAGTCGGCATCTGCGCAAACTCGTTCACAAGAAGTCGCTTTACTGGCGGTGAACTGAAGCAAAAAAATCCCATATTACACACGACATTTAAATAAATACAATTACAAAAACATGCACAGAAGTTTCATATTATTATTATAGATAAATACAACTTCTTACAACACAACCTTTCAGTCATAGCCTTTGGTCTTAGAATGAAGCTGCATTACATTTGTGGGGCACGGTGGTGCAGTGGTGGCATCGTTGCCTTGGAGCCGGAAGGTTCGAGGTTCGAATCCACCTCGCCGCGTAAGGACCTTGGGCAAGTCCTTCACTCACAATTGCTCAGCGCTTCGGCGTGAAACTCCGATGCAGTGTCCACTCTGCATTCGGGAGCGCCTCTGAGTAGAGAGAGAGCTTGAAGGGGTACTATAACAAGTACACATACAAACAATACAATCAAGATTGAGAATACAGCCAAATATAGTCTGTGAACAATATCCGTGATAAATGTCAGCTTGGTGTTGCCTCAGACTGACTGCGAGAGTTCTGTTGCTCCATGTGTATGTCAGGCCATCACCCCCTCTGTTCTGCATAGAAGCCGTGCATTTGGTTACATTTGTACAAACTGCAACCATGCAGAATCGAGCTTTTTCCATGGTGAGCCCAGTCGTCTGGAATGGCCTCACAGGAGGAGTCCATTCTGCTTCCTTTTGCTAGAGTTGGGAGCACTTCTGAGTATATTTACCTTGAATAGGCGCTATAGAAATTCTTGAATGAATGAATGAATATTCTCGATCTTTAATAATCACATTACAATATATGCAACATTGAACATACAATGTGTGCAGGTTGGTTAAGCATCTTGTTTCTTACCACAGGTTGGAATAGAGCGGCTCTGGAGGTATCGGCCGATCTGGTCTTGAGACTGGCGTTGAGGTCACCACCTGAGGACTATTCAGAAACTAAAAGAAAACAGCAATTACAAGACTTTCATAAATCAACATAAATACTAGTTATCAATTACACAATTTTCTTCAGTGACAGGAAACTGTCCCAAAAAATAAATCACACTTTCTCTCCCTTCACCTCAGCAAATAATCACTAAGAATTAGTCAGACTGGTACAAATCTGATGTCCTGTATTTATCTGAAATCATTCTCTTTGATTATGGTTTGGTGTCAGGTCGGGAGTGCCTCTGAGGAGTTTTTTAAATTGGCTCTACATAAATATACGATTACAATTACAACCTGAATTCATATTCTAAATGACAAACAGCACTTGGGTTGCAAAGTGAAGTCAATTCAAACTCAGGGTAAAAAGTGAGTAGATCAGCAACTTAACGTCTTTTACCTAACATCAATAGTCATTTGAGCCGAATTCAATGCAATTTTACGGACAACACTGTGCCAAGTTGCATATTCTAAAAACGAGATTGCAGTATTTCAAGCATCTATCAATTATAGAAATATAAGCCACATAGTACAGATTAATAACTTACACATTAATCCTGCTTTGAGCAAATCATTAATATTTCAAATAAATAAATAAAAAATCTAAAGAAAACAAAACACTCCTTCTGTTTGGTCAGCGGAGTTCTACACTCACTCTGGAAGGCGTGAAAGGTGCATCGCTTTTAGGAGACGACTCTGAAGTCGTCGTGAGATGCGAGTCTTTGTATTCGGAATTCCCGAATCGCACATCGACTCTCCTCGTGGCTCGAGGGCTGCGTCTCCTTCTCTTTCGCAATATGCAAGGCGTTTCCAACTTGAGGTGGCAAGCCCTTGTCTGTCTGTTTGTCAGCCTTGCCACGATCGTATCCTCTGGATTGCTCATGGAATGATCGCATGGATCAACTGCAAAAGTCAAACAGTCAATGATTCAACAGTTTGTTAATTCAGAAACATGGAATTTAACTTTCAGAACTTATGTTCTAATTAATTAAGTGTTAAAACTAACTTGCACTATATTAATAGTCATGGGGTCAGGACTGTATCAGCTGTTAGCTTTTTCTGATTCCTTTTGCACTCTGTTTAGTAAGTCATGTTTATTCTGTTTGACTTGTGTGTGTGCAATAAATAAACAAATCAAATCAAATCAAGTATGCAAGCATGAAGACATTTTTGTAGCACCTTTCAAGTATGCACCTCTCAACAGAGATCGAAAAGAGTTGCTCTACTTTCAGGTTATTGATTTCTTTCATGAATAAATCTTGGCTATACAGAAGTCCTCTTTTGGCAGAGAAAATTCCAAAAGCCACCTTCCTGTTAACTGACGACAGGTAATTTAATCGTGCTCTTCAACTTCAATTACTGATCTAATCGAGAACTGGAGGGTAGATTTACTCTCACATATGCTTACATTCAAGTACCATGCAAACCAGAACTTTAACACCTTCATTGACTAAAATTTAAATGTCAACAATCTCTGGACTTGTGGCATCAAGTCGACCTTAGATTTAATCTTTCAGCTGAATCTAAGATCTGAAGAAAGTAGCTGTGTTATTAACAAACTTAACAACTTAACGGGGGGGTGCAAAACTACAAAGATAATGTCTCCTGACCCGGACATTTGCTCCTTAGTCCAGTGAAACGTTTCACGTTTGGAGGAGTATCGAGAAAGAGAGAACAGAGATCTCTTGGAATGGAACCGTCGGATGACTGGAGGAAAGCCTCCAACTCTGATAAGAACGCAGCTCTACAACAACAATGCAACGAAAAATCGTACAATCAAACGTCTGCAGAAATCTGCCGCACAATGCTACAGGCCTCTGTGCATCTCATCTTTGATCATAAAAATACCAGTACTTAAATATATGTTTGCATAAGGCCTAAAAAGATTCCTGTGTTTCCGGTAACAGAGCTAAAAAAAATTGGGTAGGTAGGTCGGAAAATATTTTTATTTTGGTAAAATATTTTTATGCAGTGACTATCTGAAAAAGTATACCCCACTAGTCTTTTTTGCACAAAGGTACACGCTGCAACAAAGTACGTGTTCTAAGCAAGTATAAACTGCCTACTTCCCGACTGTCTGCACCTATAACTGCCCTAGAAAGCAGTCCTATTAATTTCATTTTGTTGACGTCTTTTCTGTTATGTCAACATAAATGTTTAAAAAAAAAAAAATTAAATTTAAATTTTTTTCCAAAAAAAATTATTTGAGTCGCGGCAATAAAAGGGTCGGGTTACCGGAAACACAACAATTTTTTTTAGGCCTAACTGTCTTCTTCCTAGATTTTATTAACTTACCAGGCACAGTTTCTTGGCCAGATGTTGTCTTCTGTTTTTCTAGTTAACTTTATTATTTATACTAAATATCATTTCTTTAACCACACATAATTATTTAAGATTATGCTTGGGATAAACCAAATTCGCATGTAAGACATAAAAATTGGTGTGTAAAAATTCAAACGCGCAAGATGTAAAAAATCAACTACAGATGGTACTAGTTAGTATCTTTCACCTGCTAAACCTGTTACAGAAATATTGAAACAGAAAAGAGATACTGCATGACATAAATACTTGCCAGCAAAACATAACTAAATCCAAAAAACAACCACTTACGTTTCAGGTGTTCCAACCGTCCCTTCTGGTGTCCACAAATTTGTGGGCGACAACAATAGATGATCGTCCGGAGACAGAAGAGAACAGACGTCAAGTGACATCGGGGTACCAGCCTCCGAGTGAGTTTCAGACTCAAAGTTTCTGTTCGCAGACCCAGAGCCAGCAACTTCCTGATTAATACAAGACTTTGGAGGCTACAAACACAATGCATGCCCTTCAAATTGATTCTTAATGAAGACAAAATGATGAAACTAAATGATCTCATTAGAAAACTTTCTCTCCAGAATATTAGTCTTCAAAGGTCAAGGTTGCTTTTGGTCCAAATGCAACCTGAAATTCTGCAACGTAACCCTATTTCTCCGCAGATCACGAAGCCTCCCCAGTTTATGATTTTCCATTTGTTCCCATTTATCTCTACAAAATTTAGTCTTGACTATTCTTTTTAGCAACTTCAAATTTTCAAGACTTCAAAGTACAAGTACCTTAGATTCATCAAGGTTCAAAGACTAGTGCTCACACATTAACAATATCAACTTATTGCACCATCTCTCGTCACATAAAAGCAAAAGACCGCTAAGCAACAAGAACAGTAAATTCTGCTAAAGACGAAGTCCTGCAAACTATTTGCTTCAAACAACAAACAGCAATGATTTCAAGCCAAGAGTCAAAGTCAAATCATATCTGAAGTAAAGACCTCAAAATTAAAAAGAAAAAATGTGGCTGACCCTTTACTTCTGGGAGGGACTAATTCAAGCTGGAACGAGAGAGAGAAACACCAATATTAAACACAAAACATATCAATACTAGGTTACAAAGTTCAATCCACATTTTACAAATAGAGCTCGGCAGCAATGATCCATATCAAAACATTGGAGTATATAGTTGCAGTATTCAAGTCTTATGAGAATAAGGCTGTGAAGTCTTAGTTCAGAATCTATCTTACAGTTTTCGGAGTGCCAAAGAGTTTGACTGGCTCAATCCTCTGATAAAATGAATCGCTGGAAAGTGAAGGAGTCGCGGGACGATTGTAGAACGGTTTCTGCGATGGTGAAAGAATTACGTTCCAGCGATTCTTCACGTCTTGGTCCGTTCTAAATAACAGGTGCAGAAATAAAAGTTTAATTCTCAAAACATACGATTAAATCATTTATACTGTCACACTTGACAATTTTAAACAATTTTTTATTTTAGTTTGCCTCTTAAATGTTTTGAACATTGCTGTTTAACTCCTCAAAAATCAGACTCGATAATTCGATTTAGTCATTGGCATCAGTGTTTCTACTTACACCATGTGAACTAAGAGAACCTGCATTCATTTGCCTCTTATGGCTCCAAAGTAAATCTTGCTAATCAGGGATCAACACTTCACTTTTTACCTGCTTATGCATGCAAATCGAGTGCCAAAGAGTGTGTATCTATAGCGGAAAATTAATCTTTATAAAAAGCAACTACAGCAGAAGATCAATCTTAAGCTTTGGCCATAATCTCCTGAATCCAACAGACAGAAAAAAACAGAATAGCAATTATAGCTGTCCACGTTTGCAGATTGCCAAGAACACTAGCATTTGGTCATTTTTGGTCATTTACTGCACACGGATAATTTATTAACCACGAGTGCTTCAAGTTTCTCACCTTCCTGGAAGGTGCTTGGCATATTCGACCCATTGACCTCCATAAACCGGATGCAGTTGATGTATCCGAAGATCCTCCTCATCTGTCCACGGGATCTTTCTCTTCCGTTCTGGATTTAGGTGACTTTTCCACCTGTTAAATAAATGCGTATATTTACCAGCCAACATTTCCATATTACCACTCCTCTGTATATATTCTTCAGACAAAGTCTACCCATGGAGGGTTTCACCTTAACAATAAGTGACATCCTTCGGCAACCTCTTCTAATATGCACCTTTAGATGACTTTGGTTCAGTTCAAGTGCTTCAATTTCAATTAAAATAAATTGTGATACTGTTGTCTTTACACAATAATTACCAATATATATATTTGTTTCTTTTTCAGGTTAAATTAAAGCAAAGGAAAACCAAATTTTAACAAACACGTAGACTAGGGTGTCTCTTAGCACAATGGGGGAAAATATTTGGGGGATTTATTTCCATATCACCCTCACCAGTTGTTAGGTTTATTAAAATAAAATTCTACAAAAAATTCATTAAAATTGGGTAAAATTTAGAGGTCGCCCTCTAGCCTCAAAGTTCTGCATGTAATATACTTGCTTGGACAATGGGAAATCATGTAGTCTAATGTTGCATGATAATTAATCATCATTTCTAGTGCTAATCAATTTGGCTTGTTTATATGACATACATGTATGTATGTGCACTTGATAAATGGCCCATTCAAGAATACTACTCAGAAGTGCTCCCGACTAGGGCACGGACACTGAATCTGAGATTCACACCAAAGCGCATGAGCATTTGGTGGCATTTTGGAGTTCGGTCATGAGTCAAATCTTTCAGAGGAATTCAACTCTGACAGGTCTTTAGATGGATTATAACTGCAAAAGGTGCCATCTTGCACTCCAGCACTTGATATAAGGATTTAAAGATGGTCGTTAATACTCATTATGCTGTGTGGAAGTTGGATCTTCCTTTGGCTTCCCATCCCAATATTCTGCCAATTGTGCCAAAGGCACAGCCTATACAGAGAACTCTGATTTTAGGTTGTGTTATGCGGTTATTAGCGTTGGCACGATGAATTATTGTAGCCTGCTGTTGATATTCAAATAAATAATGACATGCCCAAGGATACATGCAACTTCACTGACAATAACGGTGGCATTTCTGGATGAGACATTGGTTCTATAGTGTGTACGAGACTTTATGTTTAACCGTGTTCTCTTTGGAGTTGAACCTTTGCTGTAAGCACAGGCAGGATGGTAATCTCTTTTTCTATTTTCGGCAGCATCATTTGATAAGTCAGAGTTTAGCACAGCCCGACTGGTCGATGCTCTGATGTCTTCTTGTGATCACAAAAAGCGTTCAAATTGCACCTGATCACTCTTGTATACTCTGTTTGAGGTGATACTGGACCATATAATAATAATATTATATGCCACTTGCCTTCCTAAATATGCCTTTTCCTATATGCGTGACGTTCTTCACTGGCTTCCTGTTTCTCAGGGCATCTTCCGAGCTGCTCTTGTTTGGCGTTCTTATTTACGCCTCATCGTATCTTATTGTGTCTGATCTTTGTTGACCTGTCTCTCTGGCCGACAAAGATTGCATAACCTTTGTTCTTTTGCAATGGCCATGGAGAGATGTCGGTTCTGCGAGCTCACACTTCTATTAGAAGCTGGCTCCCACTCAAGAAGCGAATTGAGTATAGGATATCTACTCTAGTCTGGCGCTGCATGCTAGGCCTTGTTCCTGCCTACCTTTGTGAGCTCTGTAGCCCTACACTTATAGTTCTCACCATTTCCACTCCCTTAGTTCGACTGAACAAAGTCTGCTCTCAGTCCATTTTGTTCGTACTTCCACTATACAAAACCATGCTTTCTCGGTGGTAGGACCCTCAACCTGGAATGGTCTTCCACTGACCCTCCGCCTCTTTGTAAAAATACTTCTCAGGCTTTCCTCTCTCTCATCTTAAGACAGTTTTATTTGGCCGCGCTGAGGTTGGGAGCGCCTCTGAGTAGCCCCTGAAGAGGTGTTGTATAAATGCATATAATGAATGAGTGAATGAATGAATTAGACTTGCGATGATGGCCAGGTAAAACTCGTCTGATTTTTATAAGTCGCTCAAATCTCATTCTGTTAGCTGTTGCTGGGTTGAGATCGCCTCTGTGTAGGTCGCTTGAAAAGGTGCCATATAAATTATCGGAATGAATAAAAGTGAACAGAAGGTAATAACCTGATATACTCCTTCTACATATTGAAATTAGATAGTCAATAAGTCAATCTAGGACTTCTCTAGCAAAGCGAACGATGTGGCATATTTTTAGACAATAGGTCTACATGTGTTAAAACTTTGAAATCAAAGGGCGACCTCTAAATATTCTCGGATTTCCTTCAAGAATTTGTAAAAATTTTTTCTTCATAAACCTAACAACTTGCAAGGGTGATAGATTGAAAATTTAAACTTTCAGTTTTAAGAGACACCCTAACGTAGACTTGTTGCATGCTAACAGGTCACAAAATAATACTGATACAACTTAAAACGCCATAAGACATCAAATGTTAACAACATAACACATATTGCAAGAGGTCACCAAATGACCTCTCTAATCAGAAACCACCTAGAGGTTCTTAAGAGATGGTATACAATTAAGCCATCTTATAAGAGAGCAAATAATCCAAAGGGAATGTATACCTGTCTCTGCATTCCCTAGGTGTCCGATGCAAGAGCTGCTGTGACGCAAGGGTCCCACGCGTCACACCATTACACTGGACCCACGCTGATAGCCTCTCATCCTCCTGAAATCATCATCACAACAGATGTGTAAAACGTTAGTAAAGAAAAATCATCATTCACGCAGAATCAACGAATCATGCAGCCTTGGAATTGTGGCCTTGCTTAACCCTTTAATGCCAGAGGGTATAGGATTTCCCATACCATTTACTACCATCTCGGCATTAAAGGGTTAAAACACAAAGTGTTTTTGTTCTCCAATTTCCAAATTCCACGAAGCAGTGTGAAAAAAATGGTTGTCTTTGGCTTAGCAGCTTATTTTCAATCAATCACATGAATTTACATGTAGTGCCCCTTCAAGATCTCTATTCAGCGGCACGTTGCTACCCAGAGAAGTTACCTAATATTTCGTGACAAGGATTCATAGACAAGCCTTCCCAGCTTTCCTTCATTCCATCAAAGACTGAAACCGTTTTGCCGTTGACTGATAGGTCACAGGTTTCCTTTACAGTGCACAAAATAATTTCTTAATTTTAAATTTTACATTACAAGTCTGATACTAAAATCTCAAGTTTCAGTCTCAAAATAATAATAATAATATAATGACAATTTCTATGTCAATGCCCTAACACAGCACATGCCAAATGTTACAAATGTGCCTCAAGAAACAAAAGAACACAATGAATAAGGAGATTCGCCTTAAAACGAACTTCCCCACGAAAGAAAATTCTGTTAACTGCATGCATGAAAAATGCACGCGCAAGTTCATATTTGAACCTAACTAGAAATATAATGCAAATTCATTACATTGGCAACCTTTTTCAACGTCCAGCATAGTAATTTGTTACATTCCAAGTATTGATAAAAATCAAATCAATGAAAGCATAATCATCAACAATAAAGAATTCGATAATCAAGTAAAATTGAACTGACCTCTGCAGTCCAAGATCTGGATGACGACAGCTGATGATGGCAGGCCGGGGGATTCTCGGGTTCCAACATTCTAACGCCAACCACTGACAAGTCATCCTTTAAGATAGAAAAAAAGCATGTGATCAAATTTGTACAGACCATAATTATGTAAAAAGTTGCGACTAATAAGAACCTCTTTCCAGTTCACAAGGTTGTCTTTGGCTGCCATTTTGTTTCTGGCTGAACAATGCTCGGGAGTAATGTATCTGAGAATATAATTCATAAAGCATCTCTTACAGTACATGTATGCTATACAGAGGTGCTCTCAGCATTGAAGTCCAAGCGAAATAACAAAGTCAAGGACTTAAAGCAGCAGAGGATTGAGGGTCGAACCCAGATCAAAATCTTACGATGCACTGATGGGGGTGGCGGAATCAGATAGACTGTGCAGAACCTTACTAATAAGAACACACAAAATAATATCATATAGAAAAAAATCAATCAGTGACATCTATAGGCCTGATACACTTGAATATGCATGCTGAAGCAGACCAAAATTAATTATTAGCAAATAATAAAGTGCAAGTAATTACATCTAAACTTACCATATCTGTCACTTTTAAGCATGGTTTCGCACTTGTTTCGGCAGAAGTGGAGATATCGTCCTCTGAAGTAAAGTCATCACAGTCAAATTCTCGCACGTCAACTGACAGTAAACTTTTCCTAATTAAAAATCAAACATTCCCTTAAGAAAATAATTAACAATCTAGTTGATTTAAATAGCTTGCACCACTGTCCCTATTTTCACATTAATTTATCAGTAATCACTAGGCTACATCATTGAAATGTTTATGCCTTAATAATCTCATTTTCAACAACAAGCAGATATATGTCGAATAATACAGCATAATTCGTCGTATTTAGTTTCAGGGTGGGCACTTCTCTTGACAATGACTACGAAAACAGTGAAAACTAATCTGCACCAATACTTTATATTTGCTATGATTTGGAGCACAGAGGACCACACACACGTGTATCAAACAGCAAGGACTAAGTAAAGAAATACAATAAAACAGCAGTTCATAATGCCCTCCTAACAAAAGGTCGGAGGGGTGTGGCCCGAATCTTATTTCGGTTGAATCCTCAAAATCGATTTTCACAAAACCTAATGCTTTTAGACACTAAACATTGTTGTTTGTTAGGTCCACTATGTCGTGTATTAAATTTTACTCTGGGATTTTGTGTGCATTTTCAGTGTTTTCGGGCTTGGGGTTGACCCAGTCAGAGTGTGTAAAGAATCTGGGCAACCATCAAGAGCCAAAATTAGACAGGAAGAAGTCTCAGTTTTGAATCGAAGAAATACATCTCATTTGGTTATCGTCAAAACTTGGCTGGCAGATCATAGAAAATGTTATTCAAGTAGATGGTTCTGCAAGTAAATAAGTGCCAGCACAACCCGTTTCCTCGTATCGAAAAATGGTCCCTTACAAGTAGCCTACAGTTTGCGATAGCCTACCCTACACCAATAATCGACACCTGTTATATCCGATTTAAGACCTGCCTCCTCGAGCGACGAACAGACATGTTGGCCTCTGTCTTTCAGATCCGAGTTTCCGAAAGATCGTCGCCAAGAGGTGGAATCAGCTGTAACGGTACCTCAGTCCATAAAACCCTCCATTTTTTCTGCCCGTTTCACTGAACAATCTCGTCCATTGTCAATTCTCCTGACTGCCAACATGGCGGTTAATTTGCGCGCTCCAAAACTTGCTTCGTTGTCATTGGTTGTCAGTTTTAGTGCCGCAAGATGATTGGTTGCTTGTTTTGTTTTTCTACTTTATCATTCGCTGAATTTTTCCCATTCCTATTTGTTGCCTGCGATAAATAAGCCCATTGATATGTATTATTATTAGCTGGATTGATAACGCTTCGTATAGTGGTCTATGGCCGACGGCGAATCAGTCGCGACTTACACTTAGGGCAGCGTGTGCTTGTTCCTATCTAAACCCATGTTAAATTCATGAACTTTGAAGGCAATTTTCAAGAAATCTGGTCAGTGGCCGCTAAATACAGTTAAGTTGATTGTTTTGTATGTCATTCAACTCAAAAACCCTAAGCTGGTTTTGAACAATTGTGTATCATTGCTGAGAAATTTGTGTTTTAAAGCGAAGCGTTGTGACGCCTATCTTTTACTATGGTTTGCCGCTAGGAATTCTGGGAGTTTCCCAAGAGAATTCTGGGATTTGCCTCAGAGAATTCTGGGATTTGCTCTAATGAAACATTGGCTTTCCCTAAGTGAGCGATAATCCGAACTTTCATGGGCAATCAGCGTTCCAGTAGTATATACTACATTTCAGTGAATAAGCCTACCATCCAACGGACCTGCTACCATTATAATTAGGCTGCTACCGTTAAGTCTCACAGCGCCATCTAGAAGTAAGTAAGTAGGTAAGTACGGAAGTAAGTAAGTAATAAGCATTACTGCAAAAGGTAATTAGCAAGTGCTAACTGGTAAGCAGTAAGTGAACAGCAAGTTAATGTAAATCTGGGGACCAGCCTATTAATCGGCGAAAACGTCAAGTCCCCAATTATAGTCGAGTTGCTAATGCCATGGTCCGTTCAGTGCTAGGTCAGAATCTGGGGTGGTAGGTGCATTGGTATACGTAGAGAGGTAGGTATACAATAGCATAGGCCTATGTAAGTAAAAATGCATGAGCTATAATTGAGGTTCCTCAATCTAGAACCAAAGAGCAAACGGGCCTAAAGATAACCATAACTTTATTTTACGAATTCTTTATAAGGACATTATAGTATAACTTATTTTATATTTGAGAAATTGAGTTATAACTGTCTCTACTCAAATCAAATCAAATCAAATCAAATCTTATTTATTCGTAGCGATCAACAAATCAAATCAAAACAGCAAAACATATATAAAATTAGAATGTGCAGTGAAATAAGGAGCCAACGAATGATTAACATCTAATAGGTAAAAGATCACTAAGAAAGGGTCACCCAGAAAGGGAGTGATCCCGCTAAACCTGGGCAACCACAAACTGGAGTTTATATCAAGATGGTGGTGTCAGAAGAGTGATGTTGTTATTAGGCAATGTAGGCAAAACGAAATCAAGTAGATGGGTTAATGTAGAGAGAGAGAGCGAGAGATCCAGGATATAAGCAGTGAAAACAGAGAGCATAATAATAAAACATGCATACAATGTTGATGCAGAACAAACTAGAGCTAATTCATAATTTAGATGAAAGTAGGCCATGGGATTGCAGACCATGGGCAATGACCACAACTAGTGGTAACAAATGTTAGCATATAGCGGACAACAATAGGACAGTAGCCAGACACGAAAGTTATGATCCACAACAGGTGGTTAAAAAAATAATTACTGTAGCTATAGTACTCTCTACACAATGCCCTGAACAATGGCGTCTCCTTGTTCTGGGTCAGGTTAATTACTTCAAGTAATTAATCGAACCGATTGACTGATCTGGAACCGATTCTGATTTTTTGTTGTCTATCAATTGAGTATTGATTTTGTATCAACACTGCAATGAATCCCGCGACTTAGCTATAATAGATTCTATGACAACAATGGGCTGGCTGTAGAAGGAATACACGATTCTAGAAAGTATCTTGCTAAGAAGGAATCGAAACCAAAGATTGTGTGTGTCGACCATGATTATCACAAAAATCTTAATTTTAGTGGCGGACTATTTCACTTTCCGGCAATGGCAGAGTCGCGGACTCACACACGTACTTGGTTGTTAAGCAATCGTGCTATGGGTGCATTCAGTGTCCGAGCCAGATACACACCGAATATTCTACAGACCTGCGCAGGTGTTGAGCAGCCGAAATGTCAATGGCTTTCGTTGTTCCCACATCCCTTCTTACACCATGCCACAATGTAGCCTAACTTGCCTAAGTTAGAGATAAAAGAGTTAGATACAACTTGGAGCTCGATCTTAGCCATGCCATCTTGATCGCTTATCTCTTACATTATGGTTATTGTCAGAGGAAGAAAGAGCTGTGTTTTTGTAGCATTCATATATAAAGAGCCAGAAAAACACGAAAACCGCATAAATGTTTAAAATAAATTGTAACTACAAAATGGCGACTCTTCAAGTTTTTCAACCTTCTGACAATTAAACACAAGATCACAGTAGGCCTAGGCCTACAAATAATTTATTCTCAGGCTGGACTAAAACTTTAATTTCGATAAAATTTACTAATATCAACAATTTCACATTTATCAGTCAAAAATCACAACTGTATCAAACCGACAGATCTCTCAGCTGATGGCTTTCATTGCTGCAAAAATAGGAATTTTTAGAAATAATGGAAAAGAATAATAACGTTGACTTGCATTAAGCCTAATAGTGCTCGAAGTGCACGCGGAGCATTCTCGGTGCATGCTCTGTATGATCGTGGAATCGCACCTGTATAATATGTCAGTGATGATTGACGACGCCATTGTCAGATGTGCTGCTGCTCGGTTGGATGCTGTTTTGACGAATTCTAGGCCTTTTGTTATGCGATGCGAGATTTCTTATTTATCTCCTATGAATGCCAGAAAAATCCGCCAAAGTGTTTAATAAAATTTGGAGGTTTCGTGGCAAGCTGGACAAGACCAAGGTTAGATCGGAATGCCTGACTTAGATAAAAAAAAAATCATTGCTTCGTTGCCCACGGGTGTTATCGGTGGAAACGTCGAATTCTTATTTTTCTCTCAAATATTGAGGGAATATAATTGTGACCCGAGAACAAAAATCGTCGACCGTAGCTATTCTTTGTCATGAATTTGAGATTCGGTCAATCCAGTTGGATTTATCGAAGATGGCCTCCCAACTCTTTCTCGGTCACTTTATGGTTAAACGGATCATAAAAACACGAAAATCACAACATAGGCTAGTAAAAAGGTTAACATCGTTCCGACTGAAAGAGTGAATTGCTATATGAATTGATAGATCGGGGTTCGCTCTACAGATGCAATCGTGTGTGACTTTTTGTTCTTGAGTTGCATATGCATTAGCAAACTTGTAAGATAAATTCACAGAAGTTTATTGAACAGAGCAGGTTCCTTTTCTGGCATCTGTGGCAAAACCAGGCCCTATACTAAGCAAGTAAGTTCTGTTTACGAAGTATTATATAGATCTTGTGGATACTGGATAGTCATTATTTTATGATACGATGTTGCAGGGTCTGAGATCCAAGATGGAGACTGTGGACAAGCCGATTCAGATCAGCAGCAGTACCATAGATAAAGTACACCGTGCCAAAATGGCACTGGAAAACTACTATATGGATCTGGTTACCCAGCATAAAGAAAGAGTCAATCGGTAAACCCGCAGCTATTTTTAAATATCAGCTTGTTCATATGTGAATTACATGTAGCTAAAGAGTCATCATTAGTCTCTTGGCCTGTCTACTGTAGGCTAGTCTGTTTCAACTGAGCTTGTGTGGTCAATTCCAAGGTCTCCATTTCAGCTCTACCTGACTGTATGAGAGCGTATATACTTCAATGACCAGAGCCTCCTGAACTAGAAAAAGGATACGTGCATGCTATATACTCAGAGCCAAATACATTGATCAGAAAATTAAAGAACAATCTCAAGCAGCTAATATTTTTATCATGATGCACTTCATAATAACTGTGCCTTTAAGATAGATGACCAATGGATGGAGTTTAAATTGCATGACTATAATAAATGCCAGTCATGCTGAGGCTGAAGCAAGTCTTCACCTATATTCTTCTATATTATCTTTTTGAAGAGCTGACATTGCATGAACAGTTATTTAACAGGTGGGTTTTTCTCATGCTGTAGGTCTCGGCAACTCGAACAGTCAATGGAGAACGAGGGGCTCAACGAAGACCAGGTGAATTACCATGATGAAATATCTGTTCCACTTATTTAACATCATGTTGTGCACTCTGTATCATTCCTTGACATAATTTTTTGGTTTGCGTAAGTTTTGGTTTGTTTGATATCCACACTGCAGTAAGTTTGTTCTATCAACAATGGCTGTTTCAGTTTCCTTAGCAAAACTTCTTGTTTTGCTTTTAGTGATGCCATTCCCATTCTCTGATTGGAACCAGTAAATAAAGCATGAATACAAGTGGTTGTGTGATGTACTGGTACATCTGTTACATCTCTTGCCTACTCAGTTTCTGATGTGTTTATTATTATTCTTATCTCATCTTGTAACTAAACTATAAATGAGTCAAGTGAAAAGAAATTTTTGTGGTTTTGTTGTTAATCTAATCAATTTCATGTTTTGTCATTTTTGGCCTATAGCAAAATGTGTGCTTCTCCTGGTTACCAAGATAGTTAGATGCTTTGGATGAATGGATGTATAGATGCCATGGATGGATTGTAGATGTCATGAATATCTCAAGGCCTTGGACGTTTAAATGCGTAAGGTGCCTTGGCTGTGCAGATGCCATGGACAATTGATGTTGATAAGATGGATGTATATATGCCATGGACAAATGCCCAGATGCCTTGGATATAGAGATCTATGCTTTGTTGCTTTTACCATAAATCTATTCATGTCATGGCTATAAAGATGCCTTGGATGTAGCAATGCCTAGGATATATTGATGTCTTGAACGAATCAATGCCATGGATTTTTAGTTTGTATACTTGTCATGGCTATAAAGATGCTTTGGATACTTGTATCAATGCCTTGGATGAATTGATGTCATGGATGTTTAGATGCGTGGATATATTGATGCCTTGTTGAATAGATTTGGTAAAGTATTGGTGCTTTGGATGCTTGTTTATAAATTATTTGCAGAAAAAAAGTTGACAGGTTTGCAGTTGCCTTGCATGTTAGCCTTAGAGAGATCCATTCATTCATTCATGAATATGAATTTGTATAGCGCCTCTTCAAGTGAACTACACAGATTCGCTCAAGAGCAAATGCTCTGAATTGATCATAGCATGCATGGGCTCTCATGCATGCAATTTGGTGTTTAATGTTTTGAAGTTATACGAGGCTTCACTGGGAGCATGATACTTCATACCTGTATGGTTTATTTTTTCTTTAGAAAGCTGAGAAACGACTTTTGCATGCGATGAGAGAAACTGAATTCCTTCGACTGAAACGATCGAAACTGGGCGTCGACGACTTTGAAGCTCTCAAGGTCATAGGTCGTGGTGCTTTCGGAGAGGTCAGTTATTGTTCAATTTTAACCAAATCCTACTTGGGATCTATAAATATCTGTATTATATTTCATGTTTCTTGCTGCAATGTGTTTAGAAGAGTCTTAGCTTCAGGTGATGCCTTAGAAGGACAAGGGTAGTGTGTGTGTGTGTGTGTGTTAGGTTTGAAATATGTTGTTTGTAGAAGTTGGTTTCTGGAGCTGATGTATTTAGATTGAAATGGTTCAAATTGTCTGACTGTTATGATTGAATCTGGTGGTATGAGAGATGTGAAAGTGATCACGGCCACACAGTGCACACAATTCCTCTTTAAAATACTGACAAAATATCATAGAAATTTGTGTGAAGCTTTTCAAAAATAGTTGCAAATCCATTCAATGTATTATAAATAGCAAACAGTTGGTGCCATCCAGAACTGGTCATAATTGGTCGATAATTAATCTTTCATTGAATTAACTCTGATGTATGTAGCACCAGCTATGAGGTCTCCCATGAAATGCGCTGTGCCTTCACTGCCTGTGATTTTGTTTCTGACATTTTCACTGGTTATGTGTGTACAAGCAAAATTTTGATTTTTTTCATGGCCTAGTTGAATCCCTTGTGTTCAAGTGTTTATACGTATCTGGACACTTATTTGACACATTTAATTAACATTTAAGTGCTCCAGGCGTTAGTCGTCAAGTCGAAACAGATGATGCTTTCTTCGAAATAACTCTTGATTGAAGTCTGTCGTGTGATTTCATGTGCTCGTATATCAAAGTACATCAGCGTGAAACCACTTGAGATGTTCTTCAGTTCTGCAAATGTTCAGCATTGTCCTCTTGTCCATTCTGTTGTTTTGTTAATGTATTCTTCTCATGGGACTGCTTAACTTAATAGCACTTCAAAACTCTACTAACCTCAACTTTCATGCCAATTACAAGTGATCCATCTACACACCAGTTATCAGTGAAAATACTCAGAACTTTTCAAAAAAAATTAAAGTTTATATTTATTTCTCACATTTTCTATAGCACCCCTTCAAGCTCACTACTTGGAGGCGCTCCAGACTACAGCGCGGACATTGCATCGGAGTTTCACGCCAAAGTGCCTGAGCAATTGTGAGTGAAGGACTTGCTCAAGGTTCCTACATGGCGGCTTGAGGTGGTTTTGAACCTGGAACCCACTGGCCTCAAAGCACCGAACTTCACCACTACACCACTGTGCCCACAAATGAGCAAAAACTTGCTGAAAATCAAATTTTCTCTCAATTTTTAAATTACTATGTACATACCATAAGTTGAAAACATTAAATTTCTTTTAATCGAAAAGCTTGGGGAGAATTTACATTGAAGGGTGTTATGTGAATGATTTTCATGCATGCTACGATTTTAAATTTATATGGTAGACCAACCTAGATGCATATTTTTCTGGTAAATAGTTTTCTATTTCTTTTTTTGATGAAAGTATTTTTAATCATTAAATTCAGTTAGGATTGAGATAGAATGACAAGAGGCTGGGTTTTTCTTTACGGTGTGATCTGCTCCAAAAGTGAACAATCAGTTTAGGATTGGTTTTTGTGCACATATGGGTCACATACATATCTACAAAGATCGCATTGCCATTGCGTTTAGAAACTAATTTTATGCAACAGATGACTAATGCAAAAAAATTTCAGTAAGAGCTGTGATACAGTCAAGGCTATTACAGTCAAGCAAAATGATTTTTGTGTATTGCTAATACATTGCTTGTCGCTATAATTTTATTCTGATCTGGAGACAGAAACCAGAGCAAGCAACGTTCCCATCTCACTTTAGAACCTGATATTGAGACTTCTGTAATTCCGTAACTATAGTGCGCAAGTCAAGAGTTGATTTTTTGAACAACCGCTCATAAATGATGCAGAATAGAGCCTTTTCTGTGGTCGGCCCAGTTGTCTGGAATGGGCTCCCACAGGAGCTACGTCTACTTTCTGGGGTTATTATTGAAAGATTTTTTTATTAAACTCAAAACTGTCCTTTTTTGCCGTGCTAGTGTCGGGAGCGCTTCTGAGTAGTCCCCCTTGAAAAAGCGCTATATAAATGAATGAATGAATGAAAATGAAATTACGAACGTACAATCTGTTTCTAAGTGTCTGTCACAATTTCTGACATGGGCAGTTGGTTGATAATAACATTACATCTGAATGTTTGAAATTGATTTTTTCTACTGTCTTCATATACCAAGGCTAAGAAAATTAAGGTGCTTACGTTGGCATGGAGTGTTGTGACCTTCAGGATGTTTATGTAATACAATATGTTGGCCACTGGTGTAAGTGGTGCATTGGAAATGTGATATTATATATAATATATATATATCTATATATATAAAAATGTAACCGCGTTTGGCACGGCTTCAAAGATCTCCGAACTTTCTTCATTGATTGCTTTCGAAACTTCACCAAAACGTTTAGTTCCAACACGGCCAGGTTTGCAGAATGCTTTTTGGGGAAAAAGCGCAATGTTTTAAACAAAAAAAGCAACTTTGCAAATTCTACCGTTTTCAACACATAGCCTACGCCCGTCAATAAGCCTTGCATACCAATTCGGGCACGTTTGTTCCGTAAATTTCTTTAGCGCATTTCATTGCGGCCTTCGCATTTCATTGCGGCCTTCTTGCTCAAGCGTTTTATGGCGCGATCCGGGACGGTGTGAGGGAGGAAAGGAGGCGAGGGAGCGGGACGAACAGGGCGGAGAGAGAGATGGGGGATGCAGGGAGGCGGAGGGGGAGTGGGAGGGGGAGGGGGAGAAGGAGGGGAGGCTCTTTTCAGCCACAGCAAGGCGTGGCCGGGTTCAGCTAGTAATATATATATATAATTATATATAATTTTATATATATGTATTTGCCTGTACGCTGGACCAGTTTTATATTTCCAGCTTTCAAAACAATTACTGTGTTATTATGGCAGAGCTGGTTTTCAATGAGGTCCTTGCATTATAATTTATCTGATTTAGATACGACATCTATTCTCATGGCCCAATATGTCAGAATCCATATTGTAATTACGTGTGTTGTAAACATGGTATTACTATGTATGCATATCTCTCTCTCTCTCTGTGTCTGTATTGCTCTATCTGTATGTCTTTCTCTATCTGTGTCTCTGTCTTTGTCTCTGTATGTTTTGTCTCTGTCTCTCTCTCTCTGTATGCGCATGTGTGTGCTTGTGTGTATATGCCATTGTCACTATACCTGTACTACATGTAAACAGATGTTTTGTGTTATTGGCTACTTTGTAAAATTATTGATTTCTTGTCATTTGCTCGCGTGGCAACATGTTGTCACCATTTTTTGCGCATCAGATGAGACGGAAAATTTATGCTAATTCTTGCTCAACGGAGTGCTTGGGAGAGCACGCAAACGGAGCTTCTGTTTTTGTTTTGTTAGTTATCTGCAACATTAAATATTGATCGTAGAGTGTTTCTGATATGATTTCATGTTTGTACGCTGTGCTTGTGCTGCCTTAATGTCAACGCAGGGTACTGGGCGCGGTGGTGTAGTGGTGGCGTCGTTGCCTTGGAGCCGGAAGGTTCGAGGTTCAAATCCACCTCGCCGCGTAAGGACCTTGGGCAAGTCCTTCACTCACAATTGCCCAGCGCTTCGGCGTGAACTCCGATGCAGTGTCCGCTTCGCATTCGGGAGCGCCTCTGAGGAGAGAGAGCTTGAAGGGGCGCTATAACAAGTGCACATACAAACAAACAAACAAACATACTGCCTGTGTTCAACGAATTTGCAGTGGAGTTTTTACGGCTGGAAAATTGTACTGTTAGATGTGATCTAGTTTCAGCTGCCTAATCAGTCATGCTGTACCATTGTTGATGTTGCTGGTGACCTGTGTTTATTTAACGGAGTTGTGCCATAGTAACATTGATTTAAATTCGTCGTATGCACCATTCAGATGCGAGGAGAGTTCATTGGCCATCAATTGAGAATTATTACCATATCATTGATCTGTTTGTCGTGGTAGTTTATCTGCAGAGCTCTATCCTTGTAACACAAAGTATATGCAGGCCTTGGCTTCCCTTAACTTTACCACTCTTGAGTCTGCTCCCACCGGACAAATTTGGGCCAATTAATTATTAATCTGAGTCATAAGGGTTGATATTTCCTACGTACAACAGTAAGGGCCTTTGTCAAGTTGTATTATGTGCACTTGCTTTGCATTGTTTATTTCTGAGCATTTTAACCCTTTAATGCCGAGATGGTAGTAAATGGTATGGGAAAATCCTTTACCCTCCGGTATTAAAGGGTTAAGTAGATACGGTAATTCCATTATGAATGAATTATGAATGATTATATGAATGCGTGAATTGTCATTCCCCTGTCATTTTGTTCTCAACTCTAGAGATAGGTTCTGGTTTGTATCGACTTGGCAAGCAAACTCACTAATTTCTTAGGTCTTTGCATTGAGGGCATTGTGAAAGTTTACAAGTTATTATGAAAATCTCCATGGAAATTATTCAGAAATTTGATCACAGTTTGGAAAATGGTTGCTGCAGTGAAAACTCAACTGATTTTTTTTATCCTTCTGACTTCTGTTGGTATACCATTCATTCATTCATTCATTCATTCATTCATTCATTCATTCATTTATTCATTCATTCATTCATTCACCATGCTGGGGGAGCACTCTGTTGATACTGCATAGCCAAACAATTGTTTTTAAAAATTGATTTATGATACTCTGCAGCGTTGATGCTGTGCCTCCACACTCAGTGACTGTTTGATAAGATAAGATATAATATATCTATAATATATAACATATTATGTTAAGATAAGAATATTCCTTAATTGCCTCTCCACGCTTTGGCATAGAGATATGATAATAAACAGACATTAGAAAACTTTGAGTTGATTTATAAGACCTGTACATAGTCAAATATTCTAAAAATACACCTAGCCACATGAGTCAACTTTAGAAGGCATATTGATCAAGATTGTAGAGAAAACTGAAGAAGAACTTTGGTTGCTAAAGGGCAGAGCTGCTGTTGTGCATCTCAATACACGTGGAGGGAGAGTAGGTAGAAAGATCAGAATCTGCTGCTGCTGCTGATCTGCCCGTTTTTATGTTTCCTCTGTGCTACTACAGGTGTTGTTTTGTACGTAGGTTCGTCTGGTGCAGAAGAAGGACACAGGTCATGTGTTTGCAATGAAGATACTGAGGAAGGCAGACATGCTGGAGAAGGAACAGGTCAGAGTTGAATGTATTAACTGTATGTGGGTTAACATTCAGTTGTTTGCAACATGCAGAAACAGAAGCACTCTGACATGCTCTATAAGTGCTTGAAAACGTTCTTTTTGGTTGTGCGGGAGTTGGGAGCACCTCTGAGTAGTTCCTTTGAAGAGGTGCTATATATACTTACTTGAATGAATGAATGAATGAATGAAAAGGCAGTTGTAGAGGTTGATAGGGAAACTATATAAAAACAATATAAGAGGTGCAGCACAGACTCAGAAGGTGAACGACTGAGATAAAGTAACAGACATTCAAGTGGACAGTTACCTCGTTGCAGGACTGACATCAAAGGAATGGAAGAAGAGTGGTATAAAGATAATTGAAAATGACATCGTGAGAGGAATCATGTTTATGAGGTTTATTATAGCTTTGTGTATGATTTGTTTTGCTCTATATGAGATCCAACAGGTGCAGTGTGAAAGTGAATAGGAGAAAGAGTCAGACAGTGTGGGTGAGAAGGAGTTAGACAGATAGTTGGTGAAAGATGGGGTGGGGTGCGGAGAAATTGATTACTGTAAGTGTCCAGGTTTGAAGAATTCTTCAATGGATGTGTTTTTGTAATGTTGCAGGTTGCCCACGTTCGTGCAGAGCGTGACATTTTGGTCGAGGCTGACCACGAATGGGTTGTTAAGATGTATTATTCATTTCAAGATGCCTTGAATCTCTATCTTATCATGGAATTCCTTCCTGGAGGTAAATTTGATTGTACTTCAAAATCTATTATCTGTTTGCGTCTCTAGTCATTTGCTCAGTTCCTGCACCTCTCCAGTTACGTTGGTGGTTCTGTAGTGTTTCACTTTTGTCCAAGATTTTTTTATTAAGAAATTGATTATTGATATGAATTAGCAAGATTGTCTTGTTACAAAACATTATTTCTGATTAACTGAATGCCTGAACAGAATTATTATTAATTTGTTCCTATATTGGTTCGTTCCTTCCTTTATTGGTTCTTCCCCCCCCCTCCTTCCTACATCCATTAATCCATATATCCACCAGTCATTTGCTCGTAGTAAATAATTTGTACATACACCATAATTAATTGGTTTAATATTGAGTTTAGATTAATCATTAAAAATCAATCAGCAAATTATATGATAATTACATAAAATATGTGTTATAATAATAAAAAATATTAATAATAATTACATTTAGTTTGAAGAATGATGATTGTTTTGATAGATTTTTTAAATTTACATTGTTTGTAGATGAATTGTTTATTTCCATTGTTTGTAGGTGACATGTTTACTTCCATTGTTTGTAGGTGACATGTTTATTTCCATTGTTTGTAGATGACATGTTTATTTCCATTGTTTCTAGGTGACATGTTTATTTCCATTGTTTGTAGGTGACATGTTTACTTCCATTGTTTGTAGGTGACATGTTTATTTCCATTGTTTGTAGGTGACATGTTTATTTACATTGTTTGTAGGTGACATGTTTATTTCCATTGTTTGTAGGTGACATTTTTATTTCCATTGTTTGTAGGTGACATGTTTATTTCCATTGTTTGTAGGTGACATGTTTATTTTCATTGTTTGTAGGTGACATGTTTATTTCCATTGTTTGTAGGTGACATTTTTTTATTTCCATTGTTTGTAGGTGACATTTTTATTTCCATTGTTTGTAGGTGACATGTTTATTTCCATTGTTTGTAGGTGACATTTTTTATTTCCATTGTTTGCAGGTGACATGTTTATTTCCATTGTTTGCAGGTGACATGTTTATTTCCATTGTTTGTAGGTGACATGATGACGCTTCTGATGAAGAAGGACACGATGACTGAGGAGCAGACGCAGTTCTACATCGCGGAAACGGTTCTCGCGATCGACTCGATTCACAAACTTGGTTTCATCCATCGAGACGTCAAACCTGACAATCTGCTTCTCGATTCGAGGGTAACAATTGAGCGTGGCTGGGTTAGGAGCACCTCTGAGTAGGCTTCTTGAAGAGGCGCTATATAAATTTCAAGCCTGACAATCTTCTTCTCGATTCGAGGGTAACAACAATTGCAATTCGTTTCATTGTTTACTCTCTTCAGCTGAACGTGGCTGGGTTGGGAGCACCTATGAGTAGGCTTCTTGAAGGGGCGCTATATAAATTTCAAGCCTGACAATCTTCTTCTCGATTCGAGGGTAACAATAGTTGCAATGCGTTTCGTTGTTTACTCTCTTCAGCTGAACGTGGCTGGGTTGGGAGCACCTCTGAGTAGGCTTCTTGAAGGGGCGCTATATAAATTTCAAGCCTGACAATCTTCTTCTTAATTCGAGGGTAACAATTGCAATTCGTTTCATTGTTTACTCTCTTCAGCTGAATGTGGCTGGGTTGGGAGCACCTCTGAGTAGGCTTCTTGAAGGGGCACTATATAAGTTTCTTCTCGATTCGAGGGTAACAATTGCAATTCTTTTTTATTGTTTACTCTCTTCATTGTTTACTCTGCCTTCTCTTCTTGTCTTGAATGGGTGATTTCTGCTGTTTATGCGATTCAGACAGGTGCATTGACATCAGGCTTCGTTGAACCTGATTAGTATACCATTCGTGGAATACCAGGCCAATTAGACTGACACAACCATCCATATTATCAGCATTAATTATATTATAGTAATACCAATGTGCTATAACAGTGGGCTGCTGTTGGATTGCTGCAGTTTTGTTCAAGACATATGATTTTTAATACTGAAGACCATGTTATTTAAAATAGTTTCAAAATTTGTACAACCTGCTGCCATTTGTATGTCAGGTTTTGCTACTTTTTTTATATGTGCCATCGATATCTTTGGATTAGATCTTGTAAAAATGTATCATACTTGCATAGTAGCTGTTGGTTATGCTATAGCAGTGTAATGAAGCCACAAACAAAGTGGGGCGCGGTGGTGTAGTGGTGGCGTCATTGCCTTGGAGCTGGAAGGTTCGAGGTTCGAATCCACCTCGCTGCATAAGGACCCTGGGCAAGTCCTTCACTCACAATTGCTCAGTGCTTCAGCATGAAACTCAGATGCAGTGTCCGCTCTGCATTCGGGAGCGCCTCTGAGTAGAGAGAGCTTGAAGTGGCGCTATAACAAGTGCACATACAAACAAACACTTGTAAATGCTTTTGTTCTTGCTAAAAACTGCTGTAACTTCTGTTTCTGATCATTCTAGGGTCACATAAAACTCTCGGACTTCGGTCTGTGCACAGGTCTGAAGAAGTCTCACCGCACGGAATTCTACAAAGATCTCAAACAGATGAAGCCAAGCGACTTTGGTGAGTTTCCAAAGTCATGCTATATTCATGTAGATGCCCACATGCGCGTTTCAACTCTGAGATTCATCCTGCAGGTGCTATATAAATTTGTGAGCGTGTTATGTGAACTATTCACTGGGAACCTAATACCATCCAAGACTGATTTAACCCTTTAATGCTGGAGGGTATAGGATTTCCCAAACCATTTACTACCATCTCGGCATCAAAGGGTTAACTAGTTTCAAAGATTATGGACATTTGGTTAGTTACTTTGTTAATGCTTTAAATAATTCCGATTTGACTAATTAACTTAAATTAAGTGGATCATTCATCAAACAAAGTAAAGACATTAAATGCGAATGGCTGAATGAGTGATTAATGCTGTGTGATGAATGTATGATGCATTAGCATAATTTGGTTTGTTGACTTAGAACAATGAATAATAATGAGCTTAGATTTGATTTATGGCGTTTTCTGTGTATAAATAATTCATAATTTATCTGTGTTTCAAAGGGTCAAGTCCTATGGATTCAAAAAAGCAGTCGTGGAGGAACAAACGAAGGGCATTGGTAATCATTTTTCTGTTGATTAACCGAATAAATAAAATAAATAATGCTGATTAGTGCGATTATTTTAACAACAGATGATTACCGTATACATGAGAAATTGTACGTTAAAATTTACATTAGAAATTGTTAATGATGCATACATTGCATAAATGGTGATTTGTAAAATTACTGTTAGTAACTTCTATTATGCTGGTTTCTAATACAAAAAGCATCAATCAACGATGTGATATATGAGAAAAGATAGTCGTGTTGTTATTGTCGTATTGTTATTGTCGTATTGTTATTGTCGTGTTGTTATTGTCGTGTTGTTATTGTCGTTTTGTTATTGTCGTGTTGTTATTGTCATGTTGTTATTGTCATGTTGTTATTGTCATGTTGTTATTGTCATGTTGTTATTGTCGTGCTCGCTCTTCAGCCAAAATATCCTTCAAGTTCAGGACTTGACATTGATGGATATGTTCAATTACTCTACCTTACTTTACGTTGCTATAAAAGTGTTGATAAAGTGTGATTCTGATGGATATAATTTTTAATATCGCTCTGCTTGGCTTGCAATGATTTACCTCTTGTAACAAAACGACAGAATCCCGAAACAGGCAATGGACTGGACCCCGAGCGGATGGAAAAGGAAGAGGGGAAGACCGAGAAAGAACTGGAGGGACACAATCTCAAAAGACCTCACCGATGGAGGACTGACGTGGGAGGAGGCTGTCAATGCTGCTCAAAACAGAGAAGAATGGAAGACCTGTATCGCCCAATGTGCACACAGCACGTGGACGGACTAAGGTCTAAGTGGTGGATATACTTGCAGCGTCGGTTCAAAGAAAAATGTTCGATCAGAGGTGTCAACGGTTTTGGTAATAGAGACTAGAGAGCCCAGGTGCTCGTCTCTTCTGAGTGGGCACTCAACTACCTGTCGTTCAATAATTGGATATTAAAATTTATTGGTTCTTCAGGATACATGCGAATCATTATATACACATGACCTAATTCAATTTAGTTGGTCAGTCAATCACCAACAAGGCCACAACTTTCAGCTGTCATTTCAGCAGAGCCCATATTTTATTCCACTAGTCTAAATAAAATTTTAATTTGTGGGCTTTTGATTGTTAATTCTTGATCGCAGCTTGAAAGCTCCAACCCGGTGTCTTAAAGGTGACAGACAATAAATTACTCATTGATTATTAAGCCATGAGCCTAGTAGCAATCTGCGTACAATACGAGTCTTTTTCACTTGTGCTACAACCATGCAGAGTTGAACCATTTCATTGGTATACTCGGCTACAGGGTCCCTTTGGAGCTGCGCCTTTACCATGGAATTCTTTCCTGAATGTTCTTTGCCAAACTAAAAATATGCATTTCTGATCTTTGCTGGAGTCAGGAGCACCCCGTTAGTAGTTGTCTGAAAGGACGCTATATAAATTCATGAATGAATTAATCAAATAATATTTGGGGGGGGGGGAAGCTGTAGAACATGAAGTTCAGTGAATGGTCATTCACAATAAGTGTTATTTGAGATGAATGTGTTGTTGGTTTCATTTAGGCTTATTCTACAGTTGGAACACCGGACTACATAGCTCCGGAGGTCTTCATGCAAACCGGTTACACACACCTCTGTGACTGGTGGTCACTTGGGGTCATCATGTACGAAATGCTTATAGGTAAGCCAGACACACAGTCACTGTAGACAAAGTTTGACACCTGCCCTGCTGCGAGTGCTTGCATCATGTACTCAGGGGTTGTGTTTCAAAGTTGGTTTCTGGTGCCAGTTCTGTGTTTCACATTGTAAATGTTTTGTAATTTGCTGTGAATATAAATCAGACCGGCTTCAAATACTGTCTCTAAAAATAATAAAATAAAATGAGAGTAAAATAAAATAATCTTTTATAAACTTAATCTAATTGCAAATCGGTTCTGTGTATATGTGGTGATCATTACATACAGGGATATTTTTCAAACTTGATATTTAACGTGCAGTGACTAACAATCTTTTAACACATTGGCCGCTGAACCAAATTTCAGCCGTACGCTAGAGAATTATGTCAGAAAATTTTTTTATGCACCAACAAACTAAAGAAGGCAAAATGCACAGAAAACACTAATTTAGAATGTCCATGGGAATTGTTGATGGTGTTAGTCCACAAGCATTTGTGATACCTGTATCCCCTGTAAACATAAAGCCTGGAGGGGGCATGTAGTCAGGTCTAACTTCCTCCCAGCAGTCAGAATCCACCAGTGTGTTGACCGTGGAAAAATCGTATTCATCAGTATCGGAGTCACTGGCAGCTTGTACAACGTCAGCAGTGACTGTCACAGGTGCCTCTTCATCTGGCTCCACATCCCCGTCACTGAACTCTGAAGCCGCTAAATTCGATATACCGGTACATCCCTGATCAGATGGCCCTGTGTTATCAGCACACGTGTCTGCTACCATATCAGCATGTCTATTATCGTCCTCCTTCTCGTGATCACTAACACCGTTACAACTGTCTCTATCGATGTCATTCTCTTCAAAAGAGTCGTCGTCAGAGTTATCAGCAAGAATTTTATTCAAAGCTTGTGCAACATTATATTTGCGTTTACTATTTCGAGACGCCATTTTCAATCAACAACGTGGAACTTCAACAACATAGAGTAAATATGCATAGCACAGAAATATACTGATATTTTATTTCAATTACATTCGCCAGGTGTCACACTACATGTTGAAGTCCTGCTCTAAGCTAGGCTATAGCGCTCTGCCACGCTAAGCGTGACACAACACCCCCACAATGATGGACGTCTTTAGACGTCCGTAGCGCAGGACAGTCCTAAACGAGGGACGTCTAAAGACGTCCGTAGCGGCCAATGTGTTAAGTTTCTAAAGATGGCATGTAATATCGAATAATTATAACAATGACGATTTATATGACCAGTGCCATTGTTATTATTATTATTTATTATTAATTTATGCCATCTCTACTTTAGAAGACTGCCTGTGTTGTACCTTTGTTCATGAGTTCATTTAGAAAGTTGTTTTATTTGTTCCTTGTTGTGCGATCCATAGGGCCATAGTTGTCATAGCGACTTTTTGCTGAACTGTTTTGTAGGTTATCCGCCGTTCTGTTCGGAAAGTCCGCAGGAGACGTATCGGAAAGTGATGAACTGGAAAGAGACTCTGCTCTTTCCACCCGAAGTTCCCATCTCCAACGAGTCTCACTTGCTTGTGCAAAGGTCAGCTCCAGCAACATTTCTTGTGGAAATTAAAGTTAACTCGCGGCTGTCGGAGTAATCAGATTGGAAGAAATCTGTGTTCACTGATTTGCAATTTTCATTCGTTGAGTAGCTCGTTAGCAGATTGGATGAAAAACGACGGACGAAAGTGGATTGTGAGAAAGTATGAAAAAGCATTTAATTTGCAGTGGAAAATGCTTTTAGTGATGGCATGGGTAATGGTAGTTGTAAATTTATGTAGCACCACAAGATAAACTCATCACTGTCATCAGAGGTGCTCCCGACCTAATGCAATAAAGCCATAATCAATCAAATTAGTCTTGGAATGGACTTCCCTTGACTACGCGTCACCTCCCAAGCTGTTCTCAATTTCACAATCTGTTGAAGACTGGGTTTTTTGCTTGATCTCAGCCGGGAGCGCCTCTGAGTAGGTACCTTGAAAGGGCGCTATATAAATTTTGATTGTTTGATTGATTGATTGATTGATTGGAAGCGTTTGCAGAGACGAGATAAAGAGAGACTGAGAAACTGTGTATTGTACTTGGTAGGAACCATTCCAAGTACAAAGGTAATTTGTAGGTTGTAGGTTTTTTTACGTGAGGTTCAACAAGTAGCAACACGACTGATTCAAATAGGTCTCTGTTGAATTTTATTCCTGACAGGTTTAAGTTGTGTATGAAACCATCTTTTCTGCTGACACTTGTACTTTGATGCAGTGTGATAATAACACTGCTAGAAAATTCATATGATAAGATTACATTTCTCGGATTGCTTAGCTTTGAAGTGTCTTTTTCTATCGAGTCTATATGCAGCCGGTTTCTGACCTGCCCTCCCTTTGTTGTTTGATAGTTTTTGTTGCGAAAAAGAACGTCGAATTGGGTCGAACGGCCTGGATGAGATCAAGAGCCACGTGTTCTTTCGAGGAGTTGACTGGGAACATATTCGGTAAGGTTGATTGTTCGTCTTTGTGGTTTACTCTGAGTGTATTTCATGCCCACTCAATAATTATCAGTTAAGTATACTTCAAGGGTTCTCCAAACGTGCTTCAAGCAGCTTTGGTACGTGTGCCTTCTTAACAGCTCAAAGTGTAGCTTCGAGAACTCTTGATGTTTTTGTTGGCTGTGTCTGTTCTTCACTCTAATGTGGTTGGAGTGGACATGGAGTGCATTAACCAGTGTTAATGTACTGTGTGCTCTAGATTTTGACACTGTGATCCAGCCCAGTTTCGTGTTGTTATGGTTTATTTATGATGATGACGATGATGATGGTTCTCTGCCCGAAGGCAGGTTCATTGGCTTTTATGCCCCTGGGGATGAGATGAGTGAGACCTGGTTTCCCGTTGCCTTCCCCACAGACAATGATGGGTTTACAAGCAACTTGCCCAAGGTCGCTCCGCAGCAGCTTGCACCACCGCGTCCCATGCGTGCTAGCCTTAGGTTTATTTATTATTTGATTGATAATATGATATTGATATGGTTTGAAACAGTGTTTTTACATTCAGCATTATACAATTAAAGGACATATTGATGTTTTGAGACATTTTATTTTGCACAGTTTATTAGTTTTAATTTGGTTAGCATTGAGCAAGTTTTTTATTTCTTACACAAGCATAAATTACTGTTTTGTAATTTGCGCTTTCATATTTTTATTTTGTGTTGCGGCAAGTTTTAGTTTTACTAGATAAGTACAGTTATACAACTTGTGCATTATATTTATAGTGCACCTCCTACAAAGCACACTGGTCAGTCAGTGGACTTTCAGAACTTAGAAAGACCCAGGGAAAGGAGCGTTGTTTTTGAGACAGTGGAAAGAGGCACTTGGAATTACTGTTGACATCGAAGAACATGTAGATGGAGAGAGCTGATTCCCTAGTGCAGGATAAATGAAGGCAAAGCTTTAGTTTTGACCATGGCTAGTGCAGGATAAATGAAGGCAAAGCTTTAGTTTTGACCATGGCTAGTGCAGGATAAATGAAGGCAAAGCTTTAGATTTGACCATGCCTGACATTGCTCATGTTATCGAGATATATTGGCAGGTGGGTGAGGTCACATAGATAGATACTTGGGTGCTAGGACAGACTGAAACTGGTGAATTAAAGTAAGAACCTTAGAGCTGAATTTGAACAGTAGAAGGAAGCCAGTGAAGGGGACCAAACATGAAAGATATGCTGTGAAACATACAAAGAAGTGTATAAAGTTTTATACATTTATTGATAGCTATCTAGAGGAGAAAGGTTGATATTTCAATGTGATTAAGAACATGGTTTATTATCCAGTGTCAGAAAGTATGCGGTTTATTATCCAGTGTCAGAAAGTATTCTACGGAAATTACAGTGTGATAAACAGCAAAGATTAAGAGTCCAGTTTGTTATTAAGAGACTGAATATGATTGTACTTGGCAGTAGCAGGTCAAACAATAAAACATTTTCCTTCTTCACTGTCCCAGAAAGTTGTGCTGTCACCTTTTTGGATTGTTTCAACATCCAATTACATTTATCATTGCTTGTCACACTGTTTTTCAACTGCGAACTATTGTTTCGTGCCAGAGATCGCCCAGCGGCTATTTTCGTGGAAGTGAGGAGTATTGACGACACTTCGAATTTTGACGAATTCCCAGATGCCGACCTAAAGTGGCGTAAGTTTAAACACAAACTTCTATATTTTTCTTGATATAATTTTATGACTTCAGTTGAAACAATGGTCTTTGTTTTTCATTCTGTACATGTTTAAGGCACCGCAGTTATTGATTGTGTATTCCTCTCTCACTTTAAGATCTTTGACGTCCTTGGCTTGTTAATTACTTTTTGTGTGTGTTCATTATTGATGATAAGGTTGACATAACGCGACAATTAACATGTCATTGTAGAGATACCAAAGAAAGTAAACATAAAAAGAGGATGGATGACTAAGACAATGGATTACTTAGTTGTCAGTGTTAGTGAAGCTCCAGCTGTGGTAACAGGTCAAGGATTGTCCACTGGTGAAGAAGGGTTCATGACATAACAGTCCGGTATTTTGTGGATGGAAGTTAATGTGATGCGGTCGAGTCAAGCAACTACTTCATTGATATCGGACAGAAGACGAGTTGAATTTAATTTTTATCAAGAGAAACCAGTTTTTTGTGGTGGTGTAGTGGGGGCGTCGTTGCCTTGGAGCCGGAAGGTTCGAGGAGGTTCGAATTCACCGTGCCGCGTAGGCCATAGGGACCCTGTACAAGTCCATCACTCACAATTGCTCAGCGCTTCGGCGTGAAACTCCGATCAGTGTCCTCCGCTCTGCATTCGGGAGCGCCTCTGAGTAGAGAGATCTTGAATGGGCGCTATAACAAGTGCACATACAAGCAAACAGTTATACTTTAAGTTCTGTGCATTTAATGGCATCATAATTTTCCTTCATTCAGAATATATTTATAGGTGACCTTGGTATCAGAGAATGAACTTTTCTCGGCCGAAGTCACATATGCACAAAACCCCTTTTACCCTTTAATGACCAGCTACCTATGTTTTCCATGCATTTCAGTACATGCTGGTCGTTAAAGGGTTAAGATGTATCTATCATTCTTCGTTTGATATTCAGCGAAGCGCTTGGTGGAGGCTGCTGCCGATTCGTCTGCACAGAACGGCAACAACGACTGGATGTTCCTCAACTACACTTACAAACGCTTTGAGGGACTGACTCAACGCAGCCGTCCCACTAACGCGTCGCACCTCGCGAAGAAGAGTTAAGGGGAAGCGACGTCATTTACGATGGTCTGTGATCCTGTGTACGATACGACTATCTCAAGGCAATACTTTAGCCTGTCTATCATCGCACACACTTCAGGAGCCCTAAATATTGTCTATATATGCATTAATGTGCATTTCATATATAATTAATTACTGTTGTTTGTATGCGGTATTTAATGTACGGCTGTACCGAACGTTTGCTTCGTTTTCGCTTCGGGGCCGAATAGTGGGCTGAATAGTTATTCGGTATTCGGCCGAATAGTAGCGGTGTGGACCGAATACGAATAGTGATCACATTATGTCTACTGTGTCTTCATGCACGGCTACTATAGCGAGTAACTCTTTTTAACCCTTTACCCGTTTGCCCCGAGAATATCCGCTGAAAATACAGGCTGGATGGGAAAAATGAACGAGTAAAGGGTTAACATAATATTTGCTGTGGTTGGAACAAGCTATGGCCTGGACCGTGGTATCGCAGGGTTAGTATAGTCTCATTCTTTGTGTACACTGACTGAATGTTGCCAGTAGACGTATTTTGTACACTATTCGTATTCGGCCGAATAGTTGGTCCAATTACTTGTATTCGGCTGAATAGTTGATAAGTAACGTATTCGGTACAGTCCTAATTTAATGTGTTAAATACATGTGTGTGTGTACGTGTAGAAGTGTACGTTGTGTTCAGGAATAAAAAGATCTTCTGTGACCTCTGTCATATCGTGTGTAAGTGATATGCCTTTTATCGCAAGTTGTGTTTATAGGTGGTTCTTCTTAGGAAACGTGTGCTTAGAAATATGTGTGATGATTAAACATTCAGAATTCCACCAGTTGCGGACTTCAAAGTAAATTACGTGAGTCGTGGGATAAAATGACTTTTGGAAAAGTTGTCTAAGGTTTGAGCATGTTTGATTGAAAACTGACATTGCTATTCAAAATTTGTTGCTGGAAATGCTGAGTATCTGCGTAAATTATATAGAACATTTCAAAATTGACACTAAGTTCTCTCAACGTTGCTTCAAAGCATTCTTGTTTCTATATCAGATAATGATGTACAACGAATAAAACTGGATGCTCATCTAATGTAAGGGGACATTTCTATAAGTGATTTTGATAAGCTTTTGAGAAGCACTGGTCTCATAAACTTATGAATTGGAAAATGTTCTGCTTGACATAAGTTGGAATCAGATGCCGATCGAAATTGAACTAAGCACGCATTTTACTAGGTGTTAGGTCTACTGCTGCAGAATTCAATTCACATCTGTATAATTATATCCGATAAAGAAAACTGAGTTTGAGAAACTGCTTTCTATTGAATGTGTACGTGGTTTGATTATGCTTGAGATGTGCTGTTCTCGTAATTTTCGTCAGCTGTAAAATCATTCTTCTCGAGTTTTACAGAACGCTACGAGATTTTTGGATTGCCTATCGAGGTTTTTTTCAGCATTTCTGCTATAAATGTTTTTTATGTTGATGGGAAACGCTAAAACAATTTTATGCACTCTACATATCTGCGATTATTTTGCATTCTGCACTGACCTCAACGACGATTTTGAAAATGGAAGAATTTCTGTAAATTATAGTAAAATATATCGAGTCCTTTTTCTGTTTACTGCATATGGTTTAGTTGGAATTATCGAGTAAATTATGAACAATTATAATAATTATCCAAAGTCATGTGATTTTGTATTTTGAGTGTGATTATAAGTTAAAGTATAGGATAATATCTGTTTATTTGAGTAAAATATGGCTTGCATTAAATTCATGTAGTGATGTGCTTTTATTAATATTGAGCTATGTAGACGATATTATTTGTAAATAAACTTCCAGTATTTAAAGATATGTTCATATTTAACATTGTGTACATTTTACTACGGAGGAGGAATGGCATTTGTTCTGTCGCCGTAATTGCGTTGGGTGATATCTTAGGTGTGATGAATTTGTGGGATATTTAGTCATCTCACGTGACAGGTGTCATCCGTCATCTCATGCGACAGTTGTCATCTGTCATCTTACGTGACAGGTGTCATCTATCATCTCACGTGACAGGTGTCATCTCACGTGACAGGTGTCATCTGTCATCTCACGTGACAGGTGTCATCTGTCATCTCACGCGACAGTTGTCATCCGTTGCACGCAAGTTCCTCTGTCATCTCATATGTGGCAGCTGGTATGAATTTAAATGGTGTTGCTGGTATCGTTACTTTCAATTTATCTCATCTGCATACGGCACCTGTCTTGTGAGGCATTGTTACGGTGTTACGATAGTAAGGTTCAGTCAGACGAGTTGGGTGGTGAATTTTAGAGGCATGATTTCTGTAGTCATTTGGATGGCACACCGTAGACATGGTTGGAAAATTTTGCAGTGGTGTGAAATAAATCTGAAATAATGATGAGTGGATGGTCAGTAATGAATGATTGATGAAGGGATCATCCATAAAGAGCGTCTGCCAACAATGGTTTATTTTAGATCCATCTTGTTTGCAGTTAACCTTATTCTTCCTCTCTTCCTTTTGTGAACGTCCATATCAGATGATGATGATTGGTGACAAGACTCTTTTTGCATGGAAACATGGAATTACATGCCCATCATCGGAGTTTTCCTTTTCTATGAAAAACTCTTAATAACCTTTGCATGCCATCATCATTCTTTTCACTGTTATGCCACATTCCCTGTGCACACTGATTCATAACAATCGTTATTGTGGTGTTTGGAAGGCAGACATTATTAACGACAAACCAGTTTAATACAGACTATAATTGTATGCCTGGCTATGCCATCTAACTGAAGTTAGTGCTTGAGACGCAGGTCGTATGGAACAAGCTATGCACTTTTCTTAATCCTCCCCCTTTGTCTGCATATATCTTCATTGCGTTTACCCCCACCCCTTAACCCCTCCTTGCGAATATCCTGTATGGGTGACTCCTAACTTTGTTGAATATTGACTGATTGTTAATAACTGTTCCTGTTGTTGGTTTATTTTGTTCAATTAATTGTCAAGTAAAGGTATAGATTGAATTTTGAACAGGTCACTTGATCATCGATAATTTAATTGTATGGATAGTTGGTAACAAATTATCTGAATGGCAGACCTTGAAGCACTATTTGTTCACTTGCCAACAGCTCAGTCATTAATTGCTTTAACCCTTTTGCCTCTGGGTTCCTGTAACTCAATGGATAATGAACCAAAAAATCAGTTTATTGGGGCAAAGGGTTAAACTCGTTAGCTGTTGGTGAATGATTATAGTTTGTACCTCATCTGATGTTATCGTGTTTTCAGTGTGATTCTCGTTAGAGATAGCGTGCAACAAAAATGTTTGTTAAAAATTTAAAATGATATGTAACTGTAACTGCAACTAAAAAATCGTTAAGTGTAAACTGTAAATAAAATAATGCCAACGAAAATTCATCATTATTTTCGTAAAAAAAATACAAAAAACTAATCAGAAAACATCGACAAACTTGAGAAAATAAGATGTGCTGCAACTAATAACCAATGTTTGCCCCAGATTTTGGATTCCTGTATTAACACAATATTCATGCATTGTATTAAATTTATTATTTTATAAATATTTCTACAGCGTCTTAATGTGCATGTCCGATGCAATATTGTTAAACCTTATTGTAACTAAGTAGTAACTAAAATTAAAAATCCAGTTGCTATAGCTAAAAAATAATACTAACTATAGCTGTTACTAAGATAAAATTTGCATGGAGAATCACACTTGAGTGTTTTAGATCTGATGTTAGTCTGTGTGTCAATGTCTTTAACGCACTTAATATCACAGTAATAGACTGCACATTAATGGAATGTAGGCTACATTACCTGCATTCAGATCCCTTGAAGAGTTGAAGAACATGGAACATGTACGCAGACGACTGTACTAATGTACTATATCCTGTAAGATATCATCGAGTAAATTAAACTGTCTTATTAATTAACGTGTCATTGTCTCTTTTCATGAATGAATTAAAATGGCTCCAAACACAATAGAAATCAACGCATTTAAATACTAATTAGGCCTAGTTTGATTAATGAAAATGAATGAATGTATGTCTATTTTTGGCCATGATTGTCATTAAGTTTGTGGGGCGCGGTGGTCTAGTGGTGGCGTCGTTGCCTTGGAGCCGGAAGGTCCGAGGTTCGAATCCAGCTCACCGCGTAAGGACCTTGGGCAAGTCCTTCATTTACAATTGCTCAGCGCTTCGGCGTGAAACTCCGATGCAGTGTCCGCTCTGCATCGGGAGCGCCTCTGAGTAGAGAGAGCTTTAAGGGGCGCTATAACAAGTGCACATACATACAAAGTTGTGGAGAAGTCTTCCAGATCTGCAAGAGAGTTTAACTGTTCTCTGTGATCAAATCGACCCATAATATATACATGATGAGACAAGGTATTTTGTAGATTCCAGGGATTTAAACTTAGGCATACACAACATCCAATCATTCTCTAAGGAAATTTATTTTGAGCCACTTCAGATTAAACTACCTGTACAGTGTACACAGTAGGCCTACACTACTTAACTTTGCTGTTCTTTGACTTATCCTAGGAAAATCAGATCACGGCCCTGACGACAGTATGAATGGGTAGAAGGACACCAGGCCTAATTAGCCGCCTATAGTAGTAGAAATAAAGATTATGAACTTGCAGAAAGCTTTACTTGTAAGTTACCCTATAGGCTACTTGTAGGCCCTAAACGTGATTTTGCCCATTATTGCTTGCATTCGACTTAACCCAAAGAGTTGGACAGAGCAACCTAAAGATTCATGCAGTGCAGAAATTCATATTTAAAGTTAAAATTTGTGACAGACCTGTTCAACTTCCGTGCGATGTTCATTGGACAGTCGTCTTCCAGCATCAAGACAAGCCATAAACACTTATTGCTCGTGAGCAATAATTAAAGTGTATTATGACTTGAGAGTTCGTTATTCAAAACCAGAATCTACTTGACAATCCTAACAAAACTTCAGGGAATTTTAGTCAGCTTGAAATACGATTTTTGATCGAAAAGTTTCAAAAAGATCGATGAGCAATGAAAAGCTGGCTTTGAATAGCGAACTCCTTTGCCACATATCGTATCGCCAACAGTCTTTGATAGCAATCGATATAAAAACGTTCGAAAAGTCTCAGATATTGAAAAGAAATCGTACCGTAACCTTAAAACAATTTTCGAACTGAAAGTTGAAGAAAAATTTTGTTTGCTTAACTCTTAACGCTATGGCAACTTGAAGTAAGTTTACGATGACGTAATAATAAGTTTAGGTTGCGTCACATTTTAGATCTTGCGTATACGTCACAATCATAATTCATGCCTAAAATGTAGGCTAATTGCAAGATGACTTCTTATAAATCGTCATTAGAAGTAAATTCATATAATTAATCCGTGAACTTTTTATAGCGCAACTCAGTCGCCTATGGGTTAAAAAGTCAAAAAGTTTGAGTAAGCCAAATCCAGTCCTCTCCACTTGGGGTGGGGGGGGGGGGGTGGCGGTGGCGCATTGGATAACACACTGACGTGGAGAGCGAGAGGTACCGAGATCGAATCACGAAGCTCCCGTAGGATAGACGTGTTTGGTATGCTGCTATTAGCGCCGATTAGGCTAATTATTGCAGGCTGTCTGCTCTGTTAGAAGGCTAGGCTATAGTTAAGATTTATGCATTCTGTGAGTTATCTGTGTTCTTGTGAATTGTTTCTACCACATAATTGTAGGGTCTACACTGTAACCGGTTTCGTGTCAGTAAACCGTATTGTTGAATAAAGAAAATGATTATTACTAATTTATTAGGATAGGCTATATATTGGGCAAGTGGCATTAAGACATTTCCGTTGCTTGTAGGCCTATTTATATGCATTGAATTTGTATTGCGCACTGTAAAAATGTAGTAGACCATGTATGACTTAGACTCAGAGGCTCAACTCGCCCTGCAGCCAAGGTTACCTTTCGTCATGTACAGTTTTAGACGATTATCAATTCACATTATAGGCCCACCTACACTTATAACATCCCATGGACGCACGTACATGTATCTTCTGTTTAGACATAGGGTGAGAATTGCCGGGGATTGGGAGAATTGGCGGGGGTTGGGGGTTTCAACCCCGTCTTTCTTATAGAGCCTCATAGTAAAGTCTGTTTTCACACTTCATTTCCAATTGGAGCATAGTCCAACCCCCAGTTATTTTTCCACAGTTCTCATACTGGACAGGCCTACGCAGTCTGATGCTATCGGGAACGCATAGGCCGCCTACAACAGGCCTACGCCATAGTCTGTCTACATATTATTTGATGGTCAATGGAACGTATTAGTCATAAACAATCTATTCCCGATTAACTAGATTTCCTGCCCATCTTTCCCGCCTCGTTCGCCATCGGACGGTGTCTCGAATTCAATTTAGCAGGCGCTGATGGGAATGGTAATGGTATCCAGAAGTGAGAGCGAACTGAGATGGAAGTGGAAACGAGGAGACAGGAAAGAGAGTGAGCATCCGCGACTGGAATGACGATGATGATGGTGTTGGTGGTGGTGGTGGTGGTGTTGGTGGTGGTGTTGGTGGTGGTGGTGTTGGTGTTGGTGGTGGTGGTGGTGGGGGGGGGGTGGTGGCGATGGTGGTGGTGGTGGTGGTGGTGGTGGTGGTGTTGGTGGTGGTGTTG
>OX243823.1:19720620-19950620 GCA_945859605.1 Lumbricus rubellus
GTTTGGTCGAAATGTAGAGGGGGAAGTTGAGGCCTGCATGTACGAACCTGATGACGGGTCATGTCCATTTTCCCCGCCAGAATAGCAGGTGAGAAATGTGCACATTTCTAAATGGAGGCATGGCCGGTTTTGCCTCTGGATCCGCCCCTGCACAACCTCCAGTCTTTCCTGGAACCCCATAGTTAAGTCTTAATTCTAACTCTTCTTTGCACACCCATAGCCTATATAAGTCGGTCGAGGGTGGGGGTATATAATTCTCCCATTCCAAGTAGAGGCACTAGAGTGAATAGACTCTAGTGACTAGAGGGTTGACAATGGACACCCCATAGGCCTATATATAAGTGCAATGTGACATGATTACGTGTAATCCCTTAGAAATTTACATGCACAATTACGTAAGCAGTTCTAGACCTAAGTCACCTAACATGATGACTAAGCCGATGACGTTGAGTATACAAGCGAGCATCTAACCTCTTTGAATTCATAGATGACCTTATTCGCTTTCTTCGATTTCTTCGACACATTAGTTATGCAGTCTGTCAGCGTGGCAGTGCATCTTTCGCCAACCAAGTCACCTTCGGGCAACCGTATGGAACCCATGTAGCGTGCACCATACTGGGCGTGCACGGTGGTGTCAAGCGAGGTGTATCCAACGCCTGTCTGCGCCTTGTGAACGTCATCACTGCTAGGGCGAAGCAAAAACATTGTTTCTTAACGGCACAGTAGCCTACAATGCATCAAATAATAATGACGTGCTCCTAAAATGCAATGTAAGCCTGGGTACTTTTTTTAAAAATGTTTTAAAAAATGCATTGTTTCGCGGTAAGATAAGTTTTGCCCATTGCCAATTGAACAATTAGGCTATTATAATAACCTAGGCCTGTAGAAAACGTAGCTAGCACCTAAGCCTACTGCTGTTCAGTTTAGTCCTTCAGAAACGTTTTGGACGATTGTTTGAATGATTTTGGCTTGAATGAAGTACGTACGGTAGACTGATAAAATATTCATTTTTTATTGTGATTTGACGTAGACCTACTGCAAACCAATAAATTGCATAACATGGCAATTATGATATTACGATTATGCGATGACACTATAGAATGCTTCAATGCCTATAGGCTAGGCCTGTATGACATGCGACAATTTTATAAGATACAGCTAGGATATATGAGTTCATGTGATATCATGGCATCGTATGATAAGATGCTATCATAATGGGCATATCAATTTATAGGCTACTTTATGATAGAACTTGATAATGACGTCATTCAAGGTGCAATATTGCATGCAGGGCTATAAGCGGTTTCGACATCTCAGTATAGGTCAGGTCAAATCTGGGCGGAAGTGACCTCCATGATCTCTAAGGTGACTGCCGGAAGTGTCGTTGGTGCATTAAAAATGGAGATTGTTGATGGTTTGGAGGACTTCAAGCGATGGAATATCGATACTTTAGGAAAATTGTGTCGTATTATAAATAAATCGTGGGTTGAAAATCACGCAATGTAGAAATAAAGAGGAGCAAGTCGCTTTGGCGTAAGCTGCTTATAGCCAGAACTATCCCGTCGCACTCGTCTTCGTAATGACTACAAGGAAGGTATGTCTATAACTTAAAAGTGGCATATTTTAATAATCTTTTCCACTGTTGTAAATTATTTGCAGTCTTGTATTATGAATTGTTATTTAGGCATTCCTGAAGTACCTACTATATGCGTCCTCATTTTGATGGGTCTTGCGGTCTTATCCTAGCCTTTGATTACGAATAGCTGTAAAACTCTTTAAAAAAACTAAACGCCTGTATGTCTTAGAACGATCATTCCCCGCAGTCTATGAACCAAGTAATATAGTTGATACTAGCTCCTCTGCTCCATATGGGTGTAGCCTGAATCGCTGAGTGAATATCGCCGTTATCCCAGAGATTCATTTTCATATTTATTAATGAATGTTAGACACTAAAAGGTGTAATCAACAACATTGACATGATTATTATGTCATGTATTTAATTTAAATATAAATAGTTTTCGGGAGTTCAGTCTACTGAAGTTCATTTATAGAATTCTTGTATTTTAGGTGTGCTTTTCATGGTTTCCAATTGGAAACTGTTTTCTAGAAATAATGAATATGTTAGCATTTCGGGTTTTTTGGTCAGTTCTCTATTACTAAGCATTTTGATCAGCATATGGTACCAATGCTGTACAACTGCAATTATTATCACAGTAACAAGTAATTTCTAGAATTCATGTATTTTTAGCTGTGCTTTTACACTGTTTTCAATTGTAATTGCCCGTATTTGCAATAATTACTTGTGATAGTCATAGACGTGGGCATGATTTACCTTTACATAGTGTTAAATTTGAGGATATTGTATGTGTGTACTTAACAAATGTTCAATACAATACAAAATGTGCCTTCACATACTGACTTTTACAATGTACTTTAAGAGTTATTTTTGATTTAGTATGTATTAGAAATGCTTACTTTATTCAGATATTGTACAACTCATGTATTATGTTTATTCAGGCAAAGCTTTCAGCTACTTTGCATCACAGGAATCCTGGATTAAGGAAATATTCTTCCATAAGATTTCGCCTGACAGTGATTTCTGCTTCCTGAAGAGTGCCTGCACGCCTTCACATCGAATTCAGCAAATACCACACAAGCTATGGGTTTGCTTCAGTCTCAAAACCTGCTCAGTAGTCGAAGGCCTACTGTACATGTCTTGCTGGGTAAGCCAAGGAAATATATTTAAATCTTTACTTTTTGCAATTATCTTACAAACTTATATTAGCCAAATTAGATTGACTGGTTAAACATCCCCAAAGCATTTGAGCTAATCTATGATCAGCAAAGTTAACGTATGCATGTTAAATGCTCATTTCCCTAAATTTTGTGTTCCCTGGTTGCTTCGTCCAGCCACAAGGAGCCCTCTATTTGCTAGTTTATACTGACCCTCGAGCTGGAACTATATTGCTGCTTTAACTTCTCTGCCTTCCTCTTCCCGTTTCTGAACAATAATAATAATTACGACAATTTCCATTCTTCTCTGCTGCTGTGCGACAGCGGCAGTTGACTGATGTTCTCACGTGTAGAGCTTGGAGTCGTTGGCATAGACTAGCAGCAAGCTCACTCATGAAAACGGCAGAAACAGCAAGGGCTAAGCACAGAATCCAGACGGACGCCACAGATGAGAGAATGGATGGATGAAAGGACCCCCGTTGAAGAGCACCATGCAGCGATAACAGAAATATTAGCAAAGCCACTCACGCGTGGTTCAGCAGATCCCTATCCAGTGAAAACAGAGAATTCAATGGATCTTTATAATGCTCAATTAAAAATGCAGTATGTAATAAGTAAATAAATGTTTGTGTATTTATGTTATTTGGTCCAGAAGTTGAGCCGAGGGACACCAAATGAAACTCAGTTTATGCGACAAAGATAGCGGCAGTTTTAAAGTTCACCTTTACATTCTATATGGAAAATCCGTACACTGAGTTATCCACTCTAAAACAGTGTGGATGACTGTTCTCTATAACACAGTTGTCAATCACAGCCAAATATCCATTTAATAGAATAGAAAATGTACATATTCTCATATGGAAAGGAAAGGTTTGGAACTGCAGCTGTGTTTTTCACATCAACTGAGTTTCACAGTTCAGACACAACATAAGACTTACTTCAGCTTCTTACAGACTTTGTCATAATGCGACTTGGTTCTTCTTCATTTTCATATTATGCATTTTGATTACTTTGGCTTTTGTAAATTTAGATGAGTCTGGTGGGTAACATGAGATTCTAACACCACTTTTTTTGCTTAAATTTAGGCTTGGATCAACATGTAACCATGTTGCAGCGTTACTATTCAAAGTGAACTATGCGTGGGAAAATGGCTTGACACAAGGATGCTCCAAGCCATGCACATCAATGGAAAATCGATGGCTTTCACCTACACTGAGAAATGTTCAACCCATGAAGGCATGCGACATGCTCATCGAAAAACCCGTGCTTTGAGCAAATTGAACAATGAGTTTAAAGCTGCTTTGTTGGGCAGACCTGTATTAAGCTTAACTTGTTTATCGTTACAAATAAACAAAGTACATTTAGAAAGCAATGATGATTTTTTAGTCTGTAAAGCAAGAAGCGATTCTTTTATTGTTTGCATTTCCGCATGCAATTGCTGAATATCCACTGCACTACTGTGACATCCTAGACATGATTCTTCTACTGTATTAGTATGGTCAGAAGATGCCATAGATGCAGCATCTGGTGTGTTCCTAAAAGGTAGACTTTCTACTTGGGTTGCTGCATAGCAGTGGTCATGTGTAACAGTTCGACTACAGATTTCTTTGCTCGCTTCTGCATTGTCGTATGGTTCCAACGGCATAGTACTTTCTTTATCTAAAACACCAGAAAATATCATTATACACAGTGCTTAAAGTGTGGGAAAAGAAGTGCCTGGACGCTCCTTGCCTTTCCGTACTGTGCTAGCCAAATAAGTGGCAGGACGGCATGCAGATTTGAAAATAAGTGCATGGACGCCGTCCATGACCGTCCAGGCACACTTTAAGCCCTGATTATACACTGGAGTTAACACAATGGATAAGAATTATTTAAATATGATGGGTATTATTAGTAGTCATATTTATTAATCCAGTTCTGTTGCTTTTAGTTGCTGCCCATTGTAAACTGTTTCTGCTTTATGGAATGGAAGCTGTCAGCCCTACCAAAAGTGAGCTTAACTCAGAACAGAGTACACTTACAGCTCTGCAGTATGTAAAATTTTTAAAGTCTCTCATAGTAGTGTTGCATCTGTACAGCACTTCATGCAGGAAAAATAATATTACAGACTGTTGGTTATCCAGAGGATTAGTATTTATTGAGAAATGCTTTTCACACAACAATGTTGTTGTCAGATAAATTGTATTGTGATTTTCTTACACACCTCAAGTGCTTCAGCACTTTTATGTATACATTCTTATCATGTTTAACCACTGTCTGGGAATGAACAATTGAAAATGCTGAATCAAAACGATCCGACATAGAAATAATTATGTGCAGATGGTTTTATATATATATATGTAATTATGTATACGTATAACTATGTGTGCATAATCTATGCATACATATTAGTGTCTATAAGCATAGGCCTAATGTAAAGAATTTTGGTTATATATCTCTGTCTCACCCTCCCATTTTGTAAGTTTCATTGAAATAAATATATGTATTAAGGAAAGTTAGGCTATTAAAATAATATAGTTCTCTACTAAATTGCTTCCTAAAAGATGCAAATTGATCGTGAACTGGGCATCTAGTTTTGCAGCAGCTATGTAAAAATATTTACATGAAAAATTACAATGTGGCTTGTCATCAGTTTTCCTGAGGTTCTATATTGCTACAAATTTTACAGCTCTGTATATATATTTTCTGTAATTAGCATTATACAGGCAGGTGTGCTGTCCTGTGAATACTGCATTTATTTTATTTTATTTACATTTCTTTTGTCTTCTTACTGTGCTACCGTTATTTGGTCAATTTAAAAGATTGATATATGAAGGCTGGCACTGGGAACACTCAAATAGCATGTTTCGATGTTTTGTGGGATGCAATAATCCTGTATTCCTTGTAGGGACTGAGCAGTGTGCAACAGCAGAATTTGACAAAAGAATAGTTTGTCCATATATGATGCAATGACGGATCTTGGTTTGATGTGAAAATTAACTGCTACATGGTAGTCAACTATTTTAACATACAGGTCCGAGTGTAAACTCAGACTTTTACCTTTTTCCTGAGATCAAGCAGTGTGTCCGAGCTTTGATAAATTGATACTTATTTCTCAAAAACAATTATAACTACTCTTTAGTCTTTACTGATTAGTAGGGTTTGCCATTCAGATTTATTTAAAAAAATATATTACACACATGAGAATTGTCAAGAGGGTTGAGAGGGTTCAACTCAAAGGATCCCATAGTAAAGTCTGAAACATAAAAGACTACCAGATCTGGTGCCTGAAGACAACAATCTTTAAAGAATACAATTAATGTCACAACACACCTTCAGAAATCCTTTGGATAGTACATTCCTTTCGAAATTTCTTTGTTGGCTGTAGAAATTATCGTGTGTTTGGCAACTGTCGCTTTTGCATAACAGTGACCTCATAGCCTGTACAATCATATATACATACAATACATACATTATTCACTATTAAAAGACACTTCGCACAGACAGCCTTATTATATTTAATGATTCAGTTCGTCAATTCTTTATGCTCTGCAGCTATGTGGATGATTATGGAATCCAAGAGTGTTGGAAGCTAAAAAGAACCATTTGTTTTATCATTTATATTTAAATCTTTTATGGTAAAGGTAGTGCCCAGACTCGCTTCACAAGCGTTGGGCCCGTATTTGATGTCCAGTTTCAGGACATCAGTCCTTAGGTGGCCCTGCCATACATGGGTGTTAGGTGGCAAAGGTCTTTTTCAATGAACCCAAGGCTGCCCACATTATTGAGCACTGTCCACTCCGTTTTAGAAGACTGAATCAAATGGGTGCAGCCAGTTGCGCTTAAAATCACCTCCTTTTGATCTTCGTGCCAGTATGTTACCTCAGCTATAACACCCGCCCCTTGACATATCATACATAGTACATAAAATTGTAATTATTAATTTCGTTTACATTTAATTTATTTAGAAAATAGCAAACAATTAGATTCTAATTTAACCAATTAAAAGCAATACAACGACGATTACAGCAGCATAAGCCATACATTAAAATAAACAGTTATGCTTTGCAGAACAATCACCAGTGTGTGTATATAAAATTATGTGTGTCTGTGTGTGTGTAATGAAGAATTACTACAAATAGTTTACCCAGATTTAGTGAAGGATCCAGGTTGCCTGAAGAAGGAAATCCATCTAAAAATGGTGCGAACATACTTTGTTATTTTTAGTTGGCTGCCAGTTTTGACCAGTGTATTTATCAGTACGATTCATCTGAAAATATAACCAAAAGTATATGAGATATATATCTCTTTTTCAGTGAATTGAGAAATATTCTCTTTCCAACTATTAAATATTCTAAGCAGTATTTATAATTTTGAGGATTTCTTGGGACATATGGGAATATATTTAGAATTTCCTGGTGCTGGCCTGTTACAATGGTATTACCATATTATATTAATCAACAGCATAAGCATCCAAGAGGCGTTAAGACAATGTAAAAGGTTCGTTTGGACATTGTAAAAGATCGATACGACGAAATAACGGTCTATTCAGTAATTATTTATTACTCTACTGCAATTAACGCACAGATAGCAAGATTTTCACATCGGCTAGAGCCTTAATATATGTATGCCTAGGTAATAATTATATATACGGTGCCAATATATATTTAAGGAATGTAAATTTAGGCCTACCTACAACTCAACCTACCAGATCGATCGACCGTCTTCTTCCATCTGGATCTTTGCTTTTCGAAGGAAAACTAAATAGTCAAAACGGCGGTTCGCATATGCAGTGGGCAATAGCATATTGTGCAACGCACAGAACTGCTTTCTCCACAGTTTTAGTCTCATTTCGCTGTTTCTACACATTACAACTGTACAATGAACTGACATTGTTTCTGGCAAGTTTATTGATTAACTGTAAAACTTTAAAAAATTCAGTTCAGCGCAGTTACAATATTGACATAATCATTGTAGGCAATCATTCTGGGTGCTATAAATAGTACCCAGAATCGACCTTTGGTGACCCGACCCACTGCGCACGCGCGCGCCAGATGTCGATTCGGCTTATTATAAATAACGCGATGAGTTTAATTTAATTTCATGTATTAGACTTATGATTACTCTCAGCAGTGTTAAAGCTCTTATTGAACAATGAACAGTTTGAACACGGACGTGTGCCTCGCATAAAAGACTGACAGAGCGCTAGGCCTATAGGCGTCGACAACAAATAAATTCAATGGCTTACCTCGCATTCTCTTTTGTTCCTGGTGATAAAACCTCGTAGCCAATGGGTGTCGTTACAACCTAAAATTCCAATGTTTTAGGCCTTGTATAACCTATCCATCTGCAAAATCTTTCTCAGTGAGTAGCCTATATGCACCTTCACTGTCCTTCAGCTTATCATTTAATTCTGCTATATAATTTGCCTTAAAAATCATGGACACATGCTTTGCTTTGAAAAGACTTTGAGACATGTAAATTTACATTAGGCTACATAACTGCTGGTTCGATCTACATGGGCCAATGAATATTAACCCTTTAACGCAATACAGGAGCACGCCAAAAGTGAATGGGAAACCAATATGGCATACGGTATAGCGTATACATTACAACTTATAAGGAGCCTTCAAGCACTTATATTTTTTACACTTTTAGCACTGGTTAAAGTGTCAATAAGGCATTCATATTTCCGTTGAACCATGATGCCATATTGCCGTATATAGGTCACTTGAATAAAGTAAAAATTTGCAGTGGCCATTTAAACCACATTTTATCCGGAAACACGTAGGCTAGAATACCGGTAGAAGACCGGTACGTAGGACTACGGATTTTACCAGAGAAAATGATCCTTGTAGACTATACATAGCGCGATAAGAGGAGAAATCTGTTGACTTCTTAGTCGATCAATTGCAATGGTTTACAACAGCCAGAAGCTTATATAGGCCTTTGCCATTGTTTCATTTCTCATATTACAAAAATGTCAGTGCAAAGTATTCAGTATTTTTTACTCGAATATGTGTGATATTTGTGTTCATAGAACAAATAACAAAGTGCACAAACACATAGGCTACAGGTCATAGCTAGGAAGTATTTTGCACATTATATATATATATATATATATATATATATATATATATATATATATATATAATATGTAATTTATATCGGATGGCTTTCGAAACGGACAGCAGCAGAAGTAGACCTATTATAATGATGACGCACTGCATGTGAGAAGCTGAAGTCTTGCGTGCCGTTCAGATTCTCAAAGAAGCGGAACGAAAAAACATTCGCAATAACTTAGGCTACTGAAGAGAAGCGACCATTAACTGTGGGGAGGATATCTTCTTGACAAATTATATGCGTATTTAGGGCCGTTGCCAAAACCTCAATTGCTCGCAAGCAACAGCCTACACCTAGGCTATTAAAAAAATCGTTCTTTCAAAGTAGGGTGTTGTGTGAGGCCTCAGTAGTATAGGCCTATACGAGGTGTGGTGGCTAAAATAGGTTGTTTGCCATTATCTTGGCCAGAAGTAAGAATTTCGAAATGAAATTTTACAGGCTTAACCCATTCCCGCCGGAATTGTTCCGATACCTATTGGGTTAATCGGGTCACCCGCGACCCGATCCGGCGGGAAAGGGTTAAAGACAATTCGTATTTGCAAATGATGACCAGGTATCATCAAAATATTTCAAACAGTACAAAAGTTATATAACTTTTAGTGAGACCACCCACCATTTTTTGACGATTAAAAAACGTGGGGTATTTTTTGACCCACCCTGTATAGCTTCAGATGTAAGCCATATAGAAAAATCTGTCGACCTGGATGCCTGAGCTGACCTGTGGCTGTATGGTGTGGGTGTCGACTGCTTCGTGTGTCCGATGTTCGGATTCCTCTTCATCGTCGTTCAGCTGCGCGAGAGGATTTCTCTGAACAAAGTCGTCCTTCTCTTCTTCTGCTTCCGCCTCAGCGTCATCCGCAGACGAAGGTAACGATAAGAGTGGCGCAGGAGGCGGTAACGATGGCGGCGGCGGTATGTGAGGGTGTTCCAAGTCATCGAACTCTACGATCTGCGAATAGGTCTCATTCCCCGTCACGAACACGACTCCCTCTTCCACCTCTTCCATCTGCAGCCGCAAAGGAAAATTTAATTATTGGCAATGTCAATCACCGAGGTCAAACGTTTGATAGTAAGCAAGTATGTTTGTGCACTTAATTGTTATAGAGCCCCTTCAAGCTCCGCACTCAGAGGCGCTCCCGACTACAGCGCGGACACTGCATCGGAGTTTCACGCCGAAGCGCTGAGCAATTGCGCTGGAAGGACTTGTCCAAGGTTCCTACGCGGCGATCGACTTGAGGTGGATTGGATTCGAACCTGTAACCCTCCGGCTGCAAGGAAACGAACATACCTAATACACCACCGCGCCCCAAGTATGGATATGCTTACTTATTTACCTACTTATACTTAGTTAAGATAAAATTAAATCATTTATGTGGTGGCTAATCAAGAACAGTACCACTCAATGACACATCAGGATACACTTCACTAGGTGAGGCTCCATAAAATAGTAGTATATAGTCTCAATAGACAACAGGCACAGCCGTTCCTAGAGGGATGTTTTGGGTGTTTGAACACACCCCCCCCCCCCCAATGGAAAATGTAAAAATATATAAGTGAAAGACTTGCCCAAGGTCCTTACGCGGCGACCTGAGATGGATTCGAACCTGCAACCCACCGGTTGCAAGGCAACGAACATACCCACTGCACCACCTCGTCCCACAAGACACCGTATATCTTGTTAGATAGGCTATCACTAAGCGATAGAGCAAATGACGTGTCTTTGCCACTTTCCATGATTTATGCAGCCTGTGGAAAAGCCGATTAGTGATTAGTGATTAGGCCTGCACAAAATAAACCGTGAAAAGGCGTAGCGAGCATTTCTATTACTAAGCCAGCTAGACAACCATGCATATAAAATTCTACTTCCTATTTTGATTCACACAGACCTTAAACAGGCTTAAAGGCTTAGACAGGGTTGTGTGCAGAGAATGAACATGTATAAATAAGCGAGGCCATATAGACCTACACGGCGTCTAGGCCTACGAGTCGCTACGACGCTAGCTTGATCTCACCTTACCTTCGTTTAAAGATAGTTTGACGATAATCAACAACTGAGACGCTAAAATTCCAGATCCCGACTTGATCGAGGCCACTAGTCTTGTAAATTATTTCCACGCTTGGTAAATGCCACCCAATATCAAACAACTAGGTTATGCGCAGGATGCAAAATAACTTAGATATTGAAATTAAAACATTTTATGAACACGCTCGCCTACTGTGCGGTGATCCAAATTATTCACATGCAGTATGTATAAGCTTAGGCCCACAGCCTGTGTGCTGTGTGGCCTCCTTCTCAAGCCATGCGTGGACGATTTAGTCAAGCGGAAAGGAACAAAGCACGCTACCGTGTTTGTTAGGAGACCCTTTTGGACAACAGACTGTTGTGTGCTGAATAAAGGAGAGAATTTAGTCTGCGTTTACGTCTGCAGTGGATAGCTAAGTCTGTGATTGACAGATCAGCATTCTATGCTTGTCGTGTGAAATTGTAGTGATTAATTGTAACGTCCCAACTCAGCACGAAAGTCTGTAATAATAATACTGGTCGGTGGGAAGGTCAGACGGTGAGGCACTTTTGCAATTCAAAACTTTCTTTTAAAAATTCTGCTAGTTAGTGTCATTTATAGGCTATAGCCATAGGCTCTACTTATTTTAGGCCTACCTATAGTTTTCTAACTTTTCACACGTCGGACCAGAAAATTTCTGGTCCGACGATTTAATCGTAATTAAGATTTCAGACTTCAAATTTCCAAGCATAATCCTCATGAGATATAAATCGACGACGCACCAGAAAGAGTAGGCCTAGGCCTATATACCGTTCATTTTGTAGTAGGCCTAAGACCTATAACGTATGAACCTCTTTATCGTCTTCTTCCGCCATTTTCCCTAAGCGTTTGAAATTCATTTAGTTGCATCGTTGTCTTAAGTCGTCGAGTCGGTATTCATATCGTCTCTGAAGAGTTTATCGTCAGCTAAACAAAGAGGCGCTAAACAAAATTAATATGTGAACACAATTAGGATTGGCTGAGGTTGGGTCGAGAGAGCTTCTGTGAACACAGCAATTAGGTTTAGCCGAGGTTAGGTCGGGAGAGCTTCCGAGTAGATAATTATATAGGCCTATTGTCTTGAAAAGCTCCAAATAAATAGCCTACATAAGTAAATAAAATAATTAAAATTCCGGATAATATTCATATGATGCTAAGATTGCGAACGAGATAGCACAGTTTGGCTGATAGCTTGAGAAGTCCGGGCAGGAAGGCAACCAATCCATGAAAGACGCCATCGGCCACAGACAGACGGTACGTATACAGGTTATCACGTTCGTTGTGCAGCTCCGAGAAGTCGAAATCCTCCACGAGACGCGTGCCAAGGATGCCTCTCAGGTCCTCGATCTCCTTCTTGATCCTCTCGGTACTTCCGGTCGTAGGGACGAGGGCCTTGACCCCCGGAAGGACCGTCCGATCGAAGTCGTCGAGCAGACTGTTGTAGCGGGACAGGAAGTCGAGGAACGGCTGGATGCGCTCGGCGCCGATCACGTGACGTCCGGTGCGGACGCAGATGTTGGCGACATCTAGGAGGTGGTTGAGTTGACGCAGCGACCGAAGCTCCTGCGGCACAAGTCCTCCCATGGACACCTGCAGGCAGACAGACAGGATAGATAGACAGACACACAGACCACAACAGCGTACAAACTATGTCAAGTATTTGTTTATTTATGTATTTATTTCTCACATTTGCTATGTAGCGCCCCTTCAAGCTCACTACTCAGAGACGCTCCCGACTACAGAGCGGACACTGCATCGGAGTTTCACGCCGAAGCGCTGAGAAATTGCGAGTGAAGGACTTGCTCAAGGTCCCTGCATGCGCGCGGCGACTTGAGCTGGATTCGAACCTCAAAACATCCGGTCCCAATGCACCGAAACCAGCATTAGGCTACAACACCACACCCCAATAGTAGGTTTAGGAAGTAAGAACGAGCCGAAGTTCTGATAAAAGTTTGCCAAATCACTACAACTGCTAATCCTGATCTCTGATTGTATATACATGTAGTTCCATACTAGCAGGGCATAAAGTGTCGCAGGACGGTCTTGGACGGCGTCAAGGCACTTATTGTCGAGGTAGGACGCCGTCCTGCCACTAAGTTTTTATGCAACCCAACATGCACCAAAAAGCGTTGACGGCGTGTTTGGTCAATCTCTCTAAAAGTATGGAAACCCAGGGCTTAAAGTGTGGCTGGACGACCATGGACGTCATCCGTGCACATATTTTTAAGTTTGAACGCCGTCCTGGCACTTATTTCGCCAGCACATATTTGAAAGTTAAGGGGCGTCCATGCAGGCACTTCTTTTTGCATTCTAAGCGCTGATTGGAATCAGTATCATCTCTACCTTTATGTTTCATGAACTTCACTGGCTTCCTCTCCGTGCTCGCACACAATTTAAGATCCTCACTCTGATCATAAAGGCTCAACGGGGTCTTGCCCCAAAATATCTCACTAATGTTTTACTTCGTCCTCACTCAGCTTCCTCCAACCGTCCACTTCGTTCATCCAACAGATTTGACCTCTTGGTTCCTCGGTCTAGAACTGTTATGGCTCAGTCTCGATCATTTGTCTCAATTGGTCCTTCTCTTTGGAATGCCCTTTCTCCTTCTGTTCGCTCTACACTTCTGTCTGGTAGTCTCTCCTCTGCTTTGTTTCTTCTCAAAACCTGTTTCTTCTCGCTGGGCCTTGCGCACTGGGAGCGCCTCTGAACGGTTCACCCTACTAGAGGCGCTTTATAAATGTTTAAATACAATACAATACAATAGTATGTTCTTGTGTACTGATGGGTTAGAAATAAATATTACCTGCACCGATTTAACGGCTACTAGGAAGGATCGACTTTGGTTATGAAACCAGTCGCTGTAGTCACATCTGAGAGCATTGAAGGCACAAAGCAGACCCTTTGCCTTTCGCTGCATTGATTCCAGTTCACCATAGCAAAGGTACAGCGTCTGGTCTCGCACCTCTTGCTCGTTCATTGCGACTAATTCTGCGCGTGTAGAAAGAAAGTCTCAGCAGCAGCTAAAACAATAAATTAGGCACATACTATAGATAAATAGGCCTACTAAGATTAGCATCAAAACAGAAAGAAAAATGGATTTAAAAATGCGAAAAAATCAATCTTACATTGAAGCAATAGAAACATGTAGTAGGCCTATATAATTATATGTATGCTATGATGCTATCATAATAGGCTACCTGGTATTATAAATAAATATAAAAATGCCGAATGTCGCATTTGGAAGAACAAGAAATGATGCCTATAGGGCGTGCAATCCATTAAAAAAAATAAGACTCAAATTAAACAAATATAGCCTACTTTTATTCGCAGCAGAAAATAATAAATAAATTCAATAAATTTGTAAAAATCATCTTATTTTAAAGACTCCTGCGTCGCATGGAGGTCTACACTGAGTTCATAATAACGGGCCAATATGGATCAATCGGCGAAGCACCAATGCAGGACTGACATAGATAACATCCGAAACGTGGTTTTACAGATGACGCTTCCTTCCTTCCAAGCCGTTGATTTCCCGTCCAAAAATAAAGCGATAAAGTGAAAAGCGACAAACCAAGGTAGCCTAAATACAGGCGAATAGGCCTACAGGTAAGATAAATCAAGGTTAATAAGTAAATACAGGTGAACAAGGTAAAAAATATGACGAATATGCATAGGCGGAAACCTGGGCGGAGATTGGGGGGGGGGACGAACGAGTGGCCGAAAAAAAGACGTGAGATTTTTCGACGGACGAAAAAAAATTTCACGACATTTTACATTTTTCCAAGGAAAATTTTTAATTTTCATTTCTATTTTCACCGCCAAAAAAGGTGATGATCTTTTTTAGTCATCCGGCCAAAAAACCATGAAAATTTACTATTTTCACCGCCCAAAAATATTTACACTACTTTTTTTAGTCTTGACGCCCAACTATTGGGAGACCAATGCATGGGCCGTCCCCCCAACACTTTTATTGGGGGGCACCGTCCCTTTGTCCCCCCCTAGGTTTCCGCCTATGCGAATATGTGTAAATCAAGATACATGTAAACAATTAAGATATCATTCGGACTCCTGCATCAGCCTAATGATCTACCGGTAACCCGCGAATTGTTCTTATAAATTTGAGTTCGATCTGAGGTAGGACAGGTAGGCTTACGTGCATACAGCGTAACAACACTGTGTGATGACAACAATCTTTCAAAATCGTATTCGTAAACTCCAACTTTCCAAAGCTGCCACTCGAAAGCAAAGCGCAGGACACCAGCTTATTCACGAGCGCTGTGTCAAGTCAGAAGGGTTGTCCAAAAAAGAGTAGGCTAATCCGAAGGAGGTTGCAGTCCGGTCACTATCGTCGCCCTCCTCTTTTATCCAGACTTGGAACTGGCACTGCCAGAGTGCGAGCAAAGGGAAGTATATAGCTATCATTAAATGGAAGTAGCTATCATCTGGTTATATACCGACGGATGGTTGGTTCTTACCTGTCGACGTCCAAACGGACTTCTCTCTGTCTCTGTCCCTCTATCTGCCTCTGTCTTCCTCGTCTTCTTTGCCTCTGTCTCTCTCTGTCTTTGTCTCTGTCTCTCTGTCTATCTCTGTCTACCTCTGTCTCTCTCTGTCTCCCCCTCTCTCTGTCCCTCTGTCTCTTTCTTCCTCGTCTTCTCTGCAACCGTAAACAACTGAACTGACGAGATGCAGACGTTCGAGAATTATATTAGTCATGCGCATGCGCATGCGCGTCATAGGTTGTGTTCGATCACCCATCGATTGTCGCCTGATCTTTGTCTGTCTGTTTATCTCTGTCCCTGTCTCTGTCTCTGTTTGTCTGCCTATCTCTCTGTGCGTTACTCTGTCTCTCTGTCTCTGTCTCTCTATCTCTGTCTCTCTATCTCTGTCTCTGTATCTGTCTTTGCCTCTGTCTCTGCCTATGTTTCTGTCTCTGCATCTGTATCTGTCTCTGTCTCTCTCTGTCTCTGTTTCTCTGTCTCTATCTCTGTGTCTCTCTATCTCTGTCTCTCTATCTCTGTCTCTGTATCTGTCTTTGCCTCTGTCTCTGCCTACGTTTCTGTCTCTGCATCTGTATCTGTCTCTGTCTCTCTATGTCTCTGTTTCTCTGTCTCTGTCTCTGTCTGTGTCTCTCTATCCATCTTCCATTTCCGGCTAGAATTCCATGTCGTCTGCCGCTACATAGCAACCGTGACCAACACTGCTCCAGCGTCGTCGCCAATGAAGCGTGCAACTCAATCATTCACCTAAAGGTAGGCCTACTTTAAAGGTGGGTTGGTAAGTTGGCGGGTATATGGAGAGGGAGAAAGGTCCGTAGGTGGAGCGAGAGGTGGAATAACGATTTAATCGAGACCTTGACTGGCGTTAATATTATGACAAAACTAGATAAACCATTCGTGTTCTAATACGATATTTTGGAACCACTGTGGAGTATGCTTTTCTGAACCTAATCACACAAGTCAAATTGTTTTTCGGTGATACTCACAGAGTTTCTGATACAAGACAGAAGTTAAAATATTAGGCTATAGCGTTGATGTTTCTTAAGCAAACTAAATTGATAGAGTTCTGTATTCGTTTGACTTCTAAATTATTGAAAAGACATGGTTTAATTGCGACCATGGTGTCATTATTAGGGTGTGTTATTCATGTTAATCTATCGGAGTACTTTCGGGTGCCCCTTGCGGGTCCCGTGCAGCTGAACCCCCACCCCCATAAAATCGGTTCTTCATGAAGTGGAGCAGAAATATCATTACATGATATAGATTTGAACCCTCACCTTATGGCCTGACGGTCCGTCACGCTATAACCACTAAGCTATCGGGTACAGAAGAAAATTCAAGTGGCTGGAGTTGATTGGGAGCAGGTTTCTTCAGATATCCCCCATGAAGGACTTGTGCGTGCTCTGACTTCTAAGACGAGAGAGCACAGAGCAGCCACCTCTCTGCAGCGTGATTCGACAAACACTCAAAATAGTCACTGACAAATTTCCTTCGGCGACAAGGCCGTTAATTCTTGCTCTCGTTCCTTGCCTTTAGCAACCAATCGATTTCATCAAAAGATCGATCGATCGAAGTGATTAGAGTGCGTTTTTCTTGGTATAGTCGTGTGTTCGATCGATCGAAGCTATCGAATTTCTATATTATGGTCATGCGAGAGTGGTGATCTTTCAGTTGCAAAATAGCGCAGGCGAATCAAGAGGGAGTGTTTTTGATTGAGGTTGGACGAGGGCACCAGTCCGTTGAGAGAGACAGAGACTGAGACAGAGAGACAGAGGAAGGTGCAGGGAGATAGAGTCAGAGAGAGAGAGAGAGAGACAGACAGACAGACAGACAGACAGAGAGACAGAGAGACAGAGAGACAGAGAGACAGAGAGACAGAGAGAGACAGAGAGAGACAGAGAGACAGAGACATACAGACACAGACATAGACAGACAGAGACAAAGACAGAGACAAAGAAAGACACAGAAAGAGAGAGACATAGACAGAGGGAGAGAGAGAAAAAGAGACGGAGAAGCAGACAGAAAGAAAGAGATGGAGAAGGACATAGTATGCACACAGTGAGAGAGACAGACAGACAGACAGACAGAGACAAATACAGAGAATCCATGAGCCTATAGTTGCATTTAGAAATGCAATAAATCTCATATATGGGAGTTTTGCATTTTCACTCCTGTCATTTCCAATTGCCAAACTTGTCTTGCTCTGTGGTGTCCTTCTCTAGCTGCTTCCCTCACTCCTAACACGCAACGACTGAAAACAACAGACACCAGTGTAGCCATTGTGATCGCATACATGAGTTGGCTGGTGCCAAAGCGCGATTGCAACCTCCCGCCATATGCCTACACGTATAGCTCTGTCTGCTTACCACAAATACCTCAATAATTAATTTTGTAGGGCCTACGCCAGTAATTACCCATAAGCCACAGCTAATGCGATTTACTACCAGACAGCTTAAGATAGAGCTTCCCAGTTACAGGAAAATTAATGTCTATAGCTTCTAGACATAGCTTTTCAGAGTGACATTTCTCATGAAACGATATAAGCTGATAATAATATTATAGGCTATAGTCTGTTAGAGATATATTTTCGAAATGGCATTCTGCTTCAAACAAGAAAAACCTGACTATAGATTAAGTCATCCACGAGGAGACCTTAACAGAGATTGTGAGAGGCTGTGGCGGCCATTCCCTTATTCCTCTTATATCCGTCCTCGTTAGATTGGATATCGATGACGAATTGGCTGCCAAAGACGCCCAACGAAAATGTGACAAACGACCAGATGAATCTGATAGTGTCTGCGCCACCGTGAAAGGCGAATATTAAAAGTATTCACATAGGACCAATTCGTATATAGATAGACTCGATTTCGCGACAAATTACAGTGGACTTTCATAAATCCGCTGTTCTTGAGCGTATAACGCCAAACTGACAATGACGAAATTGCACGTGCACGGTGTCATAAAAAGAGCACCACTTCAGGAAAGACCATTCGGAAGCGATTCCGACCTAACAGAGTGGTAGGCCTATACCACCGATGGAATAATGTTAAAAGTAGAAAAGGCTGATCGAGGACCTAGATAATTATAGTGCCGCAGATAATTACGATATTGGGAAGCTCCTTCTATGCAATGATGGAACGTGGCTTGACAAAGAAGTCACTTGATACTTACTGTATGTAAGCCTAATTAGTATCAAGTGAATATCAATAAGTATCAATTAGTATTTATTAGGAGTAAACACCCACGTGTACATATTATATACGCAGTTCCCAGCAAATGCCGAGTGCATAGCTATCAACTCTAAGACGTGATTTCATATTTGTCTATCTGTCTAACCATAAGTTGAATGCAGTTATATAGAAACTAAAGAATCAGCAGCAACAGTGAGAACTAGTAGCAGTAGCCTAGTTGCAGTTTAACGTCAGACTGTGTGGTATCAAAGACCATTAGCGACGCCCTCCTCCTTTATCCAGGCTTGGTACTGGCACTGGCAGTGGCAGAGTGCAACCAGTGGCGAAGTTACAGTGAGAACTACACAAAATACCATAGCCTATAAACTGGCATAAAATATACTAGTAAAAATTATTACAACGATGCAATAGAACACTGATTATGAACAAAACGATGTATCAGTAATGAACAGCAGAGGGAATAGTAGGTAGTACATGGATAAACAAAACAAAAACAATGGACTATTACCATAAATCGCTAATTGATAACACGAAACAATTGGACACCAGATACAGCAGCAGCAGCAGCAGCGGCGGAGGCTGACTCATCGCATGCAGCTGCAGACGAGAAGCATCAAATAGATGCAGCAGACAAAGCAGCATACAACGAAGGAGACAAAGAGCGGGAAAGCTAGAGGGAGAGGGAGAAGTAGAGGGAAAGAGAGAGAAAGAGGAAGAGGGAGAGAAAGAGGGAGAGGCAGAGGCAGAGGCAGAGGCAGAGGCAGAGGCAGAGGCAGAGGGAAAGAGAGAGAAAGAGGGAGAGGAATAAACAGATGGAGAGGAAAGGAAGAGGAAGAGGGAGAGGAGAGGAGCGGAGAGGGAGAGGGATAGGGAGTGGGAGAGAGAAAAAAGAGCATGATTTAAGCATATAGATGCATGGGATAGAAGGAGACACAGACATAGAGAGCAACTGATTAAATGGCTGCATCTACAGTGTTCGTTGTATCTTCTGATCCGACTCCCTGGTGTCCGTCCACTGGTTCGGAGTTTGATAAAATCGCCTTTGCAGCTAAGAACAATATTACCGTAGTCTATGATAAATGGCACATTCTGCAATAAGCACATCAGCGCCTGTGACAACGAGCAACATGTAGAAACCCAAAACGCAGATCCCCTCAAGCAATTATTACCCATATACAACAGCCATGCTCAATGCCGGGTTTGGACTTAATTAGATCTATAGTCTCTAGTCTAAGGCTAGGCCTACATGCATCGTATCGCTTAGGCCCTAAGCTATAAAGCTTTCAGACCCGTTGTTTTGCAATTTACTCCAGATCGAGGGTCTCACGAAATTTGAAACATAGGCTACACCATTTAATTAATTAATTAGTAGTAGCCTAAAGCATTTAAAGCGAGAAGCATTGAAATAATGATTTTCAAATGAATGCATTTTTTACTGATTAGCCTACATAGGGCCTAGTTAACACCTGGCTGGCTTGATCCCCATGTAATAGTTTTGATGTAGGCCCTAGTATAATTATATAGGCCTAAGCTTGCCGGTGGAAAAAATACTTAACTGCAATTTAAAATAATCATAAAATTTATTTATAATATTTCCAAATACTGGAGCCCCTTCGGATTGTGACGCAATACGCCGCAGCGTTTTACAAGCGAATGGTAAATCCGGTATTGTTCAATGTTCATACCGTCCAGGAACCTAACCCTTACCCTACTCATTGAGATTGTCTCTTTCCAGACGGGCGCACGTAGGAATGAAAGCGCATGGAGAAGACGAAGTTGGCGATCGATATTAGGTATAGAGCTATATCCTACAGCAGCAGCATTTGTCGCCAGCCACATCTTCTCTGTTAGTAAGCCTTAGCACCACAGCAGCAGCAGCAGCACCACCACCACCACAGCAGCAGCAGCAGCAGCAGCAGAAACAGCAGCAGCAGCGCAGGTGGTATACTGATGCTGTCAATCTCTGGTGGACTAACGGGTGGCTGCTTGACCCCGGCTGACCCGTCTGCCCGCCCACGCTGACTCATCAGCAGCCAAGCCGGAAGAGAGGACGGCAAGCAGTTGCATTGTGGGAAGACATCGTGCCAATTGTTTTCGATCACCGGAAGAGAGATATGATGAGGGCGTTTTTGTTTGCGTCGTTGTGGTTTGTCGTCGTTATCATCATGATTTCAGCACCAACAACAATAACAGCAACGGTGATGTTGATGGCGGGTTCTTTTGTCGCACTTGCACAGCTGTGCAAATCGCTGTACTTGATATGGTTTACATAAGGTAAGCTAAATACTTTTCTGTGTGTGTGTGTGCGTGTCTTTCACACCTTCGTTTTCTCAGTTTCCGCTTATGCGTAACAGAATCAGTAAGTCAATAATTATGCAAAGGTCTTGAACACCACTCAGCAAAAGCACAGACCGATATATTGTAAGGATGCATCTTAATCTTACTAAGCATTGTATACGGTAGACTGAAGAGTACATGTATGTAGATGTTATTGCTACAGTGTAAGTGTATTTGAACTCTATGAGCCACGCCTGACATGGTGTCTTCTTGATTCAAGTATATATAGTTGCCTGGTTGGAGTGCGTCAGAGAATCGCTCTAAGATTTACCGTATGGTCGGGAAGGTAGATGCACGTCTGTAGGTTAATTGATGCGTCTAGCATTCTGTGTATGCAGTAATTATCTGTTGCACCCCTTAATCAAGGCCCAAGGGAACTGTCAAGTAGACAGACATGGTCCTTTGAACGCTTGTTTGCATGCATCATGATGCATGTCGGCTAATTATGTATATCTGCACGTATCAGGTATGTATGGCAGCAGTTTAAGTAGCAGTAGCAGCAGTAGTAGCAGAAGTAGTAGCAGTTCAGTTGTAGGAGCAGCAGCAGTAGCAGAAGTAGTAGACTAGTAGTAGTAGCAGCAGCAATAATAATAATTGTAATAATTTTTATCTGCGGTAGGCTACATGCATAGGCGCAACCACCCTATGGGACCCACGGGACGCGTCCCCCTCAACTTTTGAGTGGTCCCCTAACTTTATTATTATGGTCCCCTCCAACTTTTAGGACGTGATTCATTATGGTCCCCCCCAACTTTTAGGACGTGATTGCACCTATGGCTACATGTAATCCCTAGGTCTCAGCATTATAAATGCGGGATAGGCCTATCATTATTCTTCGTTAGTGCCAAAACTGCTGTGAAAGAGATTGCATTGAAGCGTTGAATGACTACAGAACACGACAGAATAAGCGCTGGTAGATAAATTTAGCTATCTGCTTTCTCTAAGGCACTTAGGCCTATACGGACAAGACGGTGGCCAAGGTTGCTGATGAAAGTCAGGCCTTTGTGATTACTGACAATGAGTTCAAAAGGTTCAGGGCCCAAAGCAGTATTCCGCCAGAAATTCAGTAAGCATAGATGATTGTTTTTATAGTCTACCTCACAAGTGCTATTTTATGCAGCATCACCCGCGACATTATCACGGTATATCTGGGACATATTATGACTCTGTTAAGGTGTCGATGAAAATAGCGTCCCAGGCCAGACATTTCCCGCCCTCCCACAGGATAATAGAGTGACGCCGTCTGGGCGTTTCCCGTCGGGCCTGACAAGTCTGACTGGCTCTATTGTTGCCTAGAAGCCACCGTTGATGAGTCCATACCAAATGATGCCATTACTTTATGAGTGCGTTGCCATGGCTACCAGACCCGGCCGACCGTGTCCCAGGCGACAAAGGACAAATTTGGGCCATCTGCTGTGACCAGTGCAGCAGGGCATTAGTGTTGAGCACGAAGATAGGTCTAAACCATAAGCCGTAGTTCGGTATATACTAGTATTGCTAGTTTGCTACTAATATTGATATTGCTATTGTTATTATTATTATTATTATTATCATTACATAATTATCATTACTATTATCATCATCATTATCATCATCGTCGTCGTTGTTGTCGTCGTCGTCGTCATCATCATCATCGTCATCAGAGGCGATGTAATATGATTATAACTAAATACACCGTAATGTGCAAGTCAGATGACAGACAAGTAATAGCCTATGTATTAGTTGTGTAGCAGCAGCAGAGCTCTGTAGAAGCAGCAGCAGCAGCAGCAGTAGCGGTAGCGGTAGCAGTAGCAGCAGCAGCAGCAGTAGTAGTAGTAGTAGTAGTAGTAGTAGTAGTAGTAGTAGTAGTAGTAGTAGTAGTAGTAGTAGTAGTAGTTGTTGTAGTAGTAGGCCTAGTAGCGTTGTTCGGCTCTCTTATTCAACTTGCAGTATAACTTCATAACTTTCCTTCATCATCCAGTTCAACATCATCCTAGGTCTTTCTCTTGTCCTTTTACCCACCATTCTTTCCTCAATATTATGGTTCTTAGGAGAGAGAATCTCCTCGATCTCCAGAGAACGAGTTGCATAACGTTCAATGCTAATTGTTTTTCTCCACAGCACATGAGTGATATTCACCGTCTCCTACATGTATATATAGGGCCTACTGAGGGATGGAGCGAAGGTTGACGATGGATGGTCGAGGATTGGCAACATCCGCAAAGGTCGCAGGTTCTGGAGGAGAGAACGCATTGCTCCGAACACTCTCTGACGAAATGTCTCACACCACTACAGAAAGAACAGCTGGCGTAGTAGACGTTTCGAGCGGAAGTGCTTTCTGCGCCGATGCATATTACATCAGTAAGTAACAGGGCTTTTTAACGTGCAGTTGTACACAAAATATGCAGTTCTAAATGAATTTGTGCAGTTATAAAAGCAGTTTACGTGCAGTTAAAACTATTAAAAAAGGTCGATCATTGTCCACCGATTGGGAGTGATTTACCACGAAGAATGAGAAAGGAAAGGAGTTGTGCAGTTCTAAAATTTCCTTAAAAACAGCCCTGGTAAGTAGCCTAATTCTAGGCTTGGCAATAGCAAATAAAAATTTCGTCTTCTTGCGCAACATAATTATATCCTATCCACTATAGGCCTACTGAAACTATGAAGCGTGGGCCTGATTATTTTCTCAGTAATAACTTAATACTAAGCTTAATAGTTAGAAGCACAAAGCGAATAAATGTTGCTATAATCAATTACACAGCATAATTAATTATACAGTGCCTTTTAACACTGCATGATGACCTGTTGCAATTACTCTGGCACTCTCGTCAAAATTTACTTTTGGACCACAGGGAAATACTCGATTGCGGCAACAATTTGTCTCTGATGCTAATTAGTGCACGAGCGACGTGTATACACGAACTTTGCGAGCGGTTCGCAGTAGGCCTGTAATCCAATGCAGCTTCAAAACGTGTTCGTAGGTCTACTATAGCTGGCAGTGGAGTGCTCTCAGTCCCGTTTGCTTGTACCAGGTACCTACCTACCTCATGCAAAGTCGTGCTTTTTCCGTGGTTGGCGCGGCGGAATGGAATGGCCTCCCTCTTGAGCTTCGCCTCTCCCAAGATCACTCTCTAACACATTCTATAGGCACTTAAAACTGTTCTGTTTGGCCGTGCTGGAGTCGGGAGCACCTCTGTGTAGTTTTCTTGAAAAGGTGCTATATGAATAGGCTACTTGAATGAATGACTGAATGAATGTAAATAGCCGTTATAAGAAATAATTATAGTTCGAACCAATGGAGCGTGTAAAACCATAATGCAGTAATTTGTTCAGAACAAGTAGACCTATTGGTATAATTTATACAGAGTTTTATAAGAATGCTGTTGAGGTTTTATGCTTGCTTTCAGCAGATGTGCAAGCGCTGCCTCCAGCTCTTCCAACTCCGGATGAAGAATCGGTCGCCATATTTTCCTGCCTGTCTGCATTCGTCAGCGGTCCTCCTTCTGGTTATGAAGACGATCCTACAACAGTCAGAGGAATATACCGTCACACGGACGATGGCGTAACATCTCATATGCATGGGAGAAATGATAAAGGTATGGTATCTTTTATTGTTGCTGGTGTAAATTGGATATTCATTCAGAAGTTTTCGAAACCATTGAGCGGATTGATTGAAACAAAGAGTGGAACAAGTGGAACATAAAAGTTGTCTACTGTGGAGAACTAAGAGACTAAGATTACTCCTACTCTACATTACATGGATTACTTGGCATGTGACTGCTTTTTTAAAACTAGACAAGTTATAATGGTGCCGTAGCACATCTATGCCGTTACAAGGGCGCCTTACAAAGCAGCCAACATGCGGAATAAGCCCTGGAGATAGACGTAAATATCCACAAACTCATTAATTGAAATAGTGATTTGCCTGTTTTTCAGCGAACCAAGGAACTCAAACGTCAGGTGACATCAACGGAGCAGAATCTCCACAGCAACTTCGAGCAGCGAACGCTAACATTAGACTTGACAATAGCGAAGGCGAAACATCAAAGACTGCAACGTTTCATCCGCCTGGAAATTCTAAACAGCTAGTGACCGAGATTAAACAATTACTCTATCAAAATGCTTCATCTAGTAAACTACCCGTCGCTTCTCAGGACTTGCCATTGGCGAGTCAGAACGCAGTGTGTAAAAAGCAGCCTTCATCACAGTCTGAATACACAAGAGAAGAATCGTCGTTTAAGCAGCATGTTTTGGATCAACAGTCATCCAAACCATCGACTGTGGAGTCCCAACAACGAAGCGACGGACGAAGGCCACTCGGGGCGTCAAGAGTTTCTGAAGTAGATCTATCGCCCCCTCAAGTTTCTAAATTACCACAGTGTCCATTGCCCTTTGAAAGAGAATTGCATGGACGAATGATTGCCGATGGTGGTTTGACAGAACCTGTAGACTTACAATCGAAGTCAGAGTTTCGAAAACAAATTTCTCCTAAACCAGTATTCCCGGATCCGATGACTCGAGATCGAGAATTGCCGACGCAAAAACCGTGGAATTCAAACCCTCAGAAACCAGACTTCACGGGAACAGAGGTTCCACCAGAATCAATTGTTCCAGCGGAATTCCTCAACACGAGGAACTATCCAGCACCAGAAGTTGCATTTATCGGAGCCGTTCAATCACAAGCTGCCAACGACAAGTTGTTTTCTTCAGAGAAAACTATGCGGGATGCGTCGCTCTCTGCTCTACAAGTACTCACCTCATTACAAGACGACGTTCATCCCTTAGCAAAAGAGAAGTGTACACCCGACTACGGCGTCTCAGTTTCTCAAGTGTTCCTTTTCGATGAAAGGTCGTTAACTCGAATTAATATAGACGAAAAGACATCGGGTACAATACGCATCTCCACTGAATCCCAGGCTGCTGCATCTTTCACGGAAAACAACAAAGAGGCGATGAAACATGCATACAACGCAGTGGGAAGTCCGGAAGAGCAAACCTCAAACTACACGTTCGTCTTAATTCCGCCTCCAGTGGAGTTCCTTACAGACGAGCGAACACACACAAATGCCGATGATCAAAGTATTACTTCTAAGGGTGATCTTGATTCAATTGAAGGAGTCACAGACTCTGGTCGTTTTTGCCCCACCAACGACCCTCTAAGCAGTGTAAACAAAGACACAAACATAACAGCTTCAATGACGGGCGACTTGTCAAACGCCTTCAAAGCATCTAACATTAGCAGATCCATGATGAGGCCGAAGCTTCCCCCTCCAGAGCCACCGCCACCCACTCGACTCCCCGACCACCCCATCATCAGCTCGCCCAAGGGAGCCGTCGGGAGCGCCACGTTCACAGCCGCCCGTGAGATAGTCTCAAGAAAGGTGAGAAACAATAACGACACGGTCGACAGAATCTCCCTCTGTCAGTATGGTCGTGACACGGCGCTCGCATCGCTCAAGGCAGAGACAGTTACGATCCGTGTCAAAGCTTCGTCCACAGCCAATCTCGTGGAAGCAGTCGGACTCAGTCCAAGGTTCTCCGCGCGTCCCGAACCACCTCGAAGGAGTTGCAGCATTCCACGGAAACCCTCCACTCACAGTCTGAGCGAATGCGTTCGGGTGGATCCGGATGGATCCGCCGCCGATGACCTTCAGAAACAGTCTCCTGAGCTGCGGACTAGAGGTGGAAAATCCACTAGCGCATCGGCGATGCGTCTGCGAAATGGTTCGTTCCTGAGGTCGAGCGCAACGATCAAAGCTTTCGGTGGTGATCCCACCGTTGGTGGAGACTCCGAAGGTGGTGCTAAACCAACGGCACAGATTCGCCCCAACGCTATCCGCTCCATCACATCATCCGTCTGCACTGGCACTAAACCCTTTCCAAACGTCGAGTCCCTCATCCAGCAGTACAGCCAATCAGACGCTTCCGCTGCCACTTCCACCACCGCAGGGGAATTCAAGACCCTTGGCAAAGGTACGAGTAAGTACGGGTCTAAATCATCCGGGGGAAGCACCTCGAAATTCGGTACGTTGAAGGGAAGACTTAGAGACTATGTGACTGCTTCAAGTACGAAGAAGCAGGCGTTCTCGTACTCGGTCGGCAGCAAGACGCTTTCCCACGCTAGGGACAAGAATGGATCCAAGCTGGTCAAACCGCCGCCGACGGGAACTTGGGAACCGAAACCGACGGACTACCAGAGAGACGAGGAAGAAGTACCACCAGAGAACATCAGCACTGATACAAAGCCAAACTACATCAGCTCCTACCTTAGCTTTGCCGGTCCTAAACCATACACACCGCCGAGAACCGTCAGCTCCATGGTCACCACAACCGAAGACCAGCCACCTCTCGCGAGTTTCAAGACATTTATTGGCTCTCGTATAGAATCCTGTTCTTCTCTGGCCTCAGACAAAGACTCCTTGGCAAAGTTTCGCACAGAAGCGAGCTCCCAGTCGCTGACTGGCTCCCCATCGAGCTCTGGTTCTCCACCAGATAGCAAAATAGATATGATCAACGAGTGGCTTGAGTCGAGATCTGTCGACTGTAATTCCCCATCTTGTGACTCTGAGAACCAATCGCCAACGAAGCTTGAGTCACTCGACTCAGACAAACCGTTTATCCCTGAAAAAGAATCCGCTGTCGTCTTCACCAGGGAACCACCATCAAAGTTGTCAACGTTTCGCACTTCCGGAAGCATCAACGTCAACACGAATTTCGTTCCAGATGGCGATTCAAACAAAGTTTCGTCTCCAGGAAGTTCCAGGCGACCGCTGTTTCCCGGCGGTGTCACTACCTCCCGTGGAATCATGCACACACCGTGCGATAGAAAGATCACGGAGCACAGCAAGACTCTGCCGAGAAATCTCCACGCAAGGTCACGCAACCTTTCAGAGTCTGAAGCAGGAACCGTCCGAAGTTCTGTACTGTTCAATCCAAGCACATTAGGCAAGAAATTGTTGAAAGAGTCCGACAAGGTTTGCGTTGAAAGTCGACCGAACGGAGTGAAGGAGTTACCAGCGGAGTCGGTGTTTGAAAATGCCGACTGTATAGTCACAGGTCTCATCCAAAAGCTGCGCTCTACCTTCTCAGAGGAGACAGACCGAGCAGAAGACGTAGAGACCTCGAAGGACAGACTGGTCAGTCTGACAAGACAGTTCGTCGCAGACTCCCAGAATTTGGTCAGCAGCGCGACGCAGAACCGTGACCGGTTGATGCAGAGCGTGACGTCTAGCTCTGAGACTCTGTCACGCATCGTTGACCACTGCCTTGGCACCGCCTCCGCCATGGGACCGACGTCGCAGGCGGTCATTCTGAACAATAGAGTGATGGATCTGACTGGTGCTTACAGGGCTACAATGGTCGCCGCTCGAGTGGCTGTCGGAAAACCGTTGAACTGTCCGGAGATGAAAGCGTTGATGAAACAAGCGACTTCACTGGCGGCTATTCTCAGCTCACTCATCAAATTACTCAACCGTCTCTAGAACTGTTCAAGTAGGTCTATAATAATGTTCAATGCAGTCTTCCGGATAATATAAATAGGCATAGCCTACTCTCACGAATAGCCTAACTCCGCCACTGGTCACATTCTGCCAGTGCCAATCTCAAGCCTGGATAAAGGAGGAGGGCGACACTAATCATTTCTGATATGGAAGTGTCGTTAAACCTGTACAAAACAAATCATGAGTGCGTTGAGTAGTCTACTTCCAGCTTGCTCTGAGATGAGGCGTTGAGTCAGCTTTACGTCGCTGTATGACACGAAGATCTTTAGCGACAACCTCCTCCTTCTTCCAGGCTTGGGACTGGCACTGGCAGGCACTGAGCAACCGATGCATGTGCAAAGCCCGGACTTCCAGTGGCGTAGGTAATGTTGCCCCTGCGCGCTTGGTCACCGACCCTCGTCTCTGTAGAAGTCATTTGACATACTGCCTGTGTAACCCTTAACCTGCATTATGACCTGCCACACAACTCTTTGGAATATCTTCCTTACATTTCATTTCTTCTGCTGAACAACTCTCATACGTTACCCTGATGCAACCTTCTGAAATTGTATAGCTGGCACCGCCACTGACTAGGCCTATCAAAGTAATGACTAGGCCTATCATAGTAACGTTTCGACACACGTCAGTAGCCTACGTAGGCCTATGCTTCCATTTTCATTCGGATTTATGTTTCCAATCAATACGCAGTTTATAGCTGCACAGAATTTCCTGAATTTTCCCCAGGCAACAATTCTCAGCGCTCTTTAAAGTGGTTTCTGTGCTGTTTTGGCACGATTTTAATCATCTCTTGTTTGCTCCACGCTTTGTATTGGCGATTTCAGCATACAGCGTGCTCGGCGCTTCCTCCGCATTATTTGCAATCACATCTTGAGATTATCATTGTGGGGCGCGGTGGTGTAGAGGTGTGTTCGGTGCTTTGGAGCTGGAAGGTTGCGGGTTCGAATCCACCTCAAGTCACTGTGCTTAAGCCTTCAGAGACTCTGAGCACGTCTTTCACACGCAATTGCTCATGCGCTTCGGAGCGAAACTCCGATTCAATGTCCACGCTGTAGTTCGGAGCGCCTCTGTCCTCTGAGTAGAAATCTTAAAGGAGCGCTGTGTCAAGTTCTCATAGGCTACGTAGGCTACATATTAAATTAGGACTCAACCGACGTGAACTGATTAGGCCTAATTAATTAATTATAATATACATTCATATCGCAAACTCTGTCGAATAATAAATAAAATACTCAGATGCTATTCTTGCCACGATGATTCATTTTGGACTGTTAATTTTCTGACCTATGTTATTTGTGTTCCTGCTTTAAACATTTTTTAAATTGAGTTGTGAATCACAGCATTCGAGATTGATATTATCTATGTGTATTTGAATGTCAGTAGCGATAATTAACATTGAAACATAGAAATCGGTCTATCTTCTGTGAACAGAACTTTGATTTCTTTGTTGTTGTGTTTTGCTTCGAATTATAACTTAATTTTAAAATTTAATAATAATATAGGCCTAATCATCATTATTTTATCAAATGTTTAGACCTATAGGCTATTTCCATGCTGAACTTCTTAGGACCATCATATTCCAGCGTGTTAATGTATTATGCTTCCATGCTACATGGGCTACTCATCAGGTCCTATAGTATACATCCAGGCGTATTAACTGTTATAGTGCATGTTTCCATGCTAGACTCCTTTTGGATACGGTACACTATCGAAAGGGCGATTTCAAAGGGCTCACCATCAAAAGGGCGAGTTCAAATTTAAATAAATTAAGATTAAAAACAGGCGAAATCTTCAAATAAATCAAACTTTGTTGAAATGCAACTAATCAGAGTCAATATAGAATGAAAGTCATTGCTCAAATATTGAGCCGAGTTTATGAGCTATCCATCTTAGATACTCCATGTTGCTTCTAACATGGGTGTAACTTTCCTCTGAAAAGTGGTGGTGACTACTGACTAATAGTGACTATAGACTTATTCGAACTGCTCACAACTTCTCACTTCCATTTTCTCCTTCAGCTTCCTCTACCCCTTCTCCAGATACGATTTATTATAAACTACGGTGATAACTCTCCCTCCCTTCCTTATCCATTCTTACTCTTTACCACATTTCGTCGCTCTCGCTGGTGCGCTCCACGATCTATCCACTCACGGAACATTAAATCAACGTTTAAAATACATCTCTTTTGCAAATTTTATTCATGTATAAAAATATTTCTTTGCCGGACCAAAAAGTGGGGGTGACTGTCACGACAACTTTTAAAAGTGGTGGTGACTGGACACCACCATCCAAGGCCGTATCCAGGGGGGTGTTTTGGGTGTTTGAACACCCCCGAAATGGAAAATGCAGAAAAAATCTATTGCATTTTCTAGTTCGTCATGCAAAAAATCATGAAAAAGTGATGAAAACACCCCCCGAAATGAAGTAAAAGAAATTTGACGGCGAAAACATTTCACAGATTTCGACCGGATGACTAAACAAAAGATCAATCAGAAATTTTGGCAGCAAAAATGGAAAATATTTAACAGATTTCGACTTTCGACCGGATGACTAGAAAAAAGGTAATCAGAAATTTTGGCGGCGAAAATGGAAAATATTTGTTAGATTTGGCCGCCACTGAAAACACCCCCCGAAATAAAATCCTGGCTACGGCCTTGGCTATAATACTCCAAATGAACTTGCATAATAAAAGATTTCTGTAACAATCAAAGTGAGGTCGCAATAAGCGTTATCTATTTCTCAAAATGAACTTATATATAACAATATGTTTGCATCATAATCAAAGTGACGTCACAATAATCGCTACCTATAATATGCTCAACAGAACTTAGGCTACATAACAATAATTAGGCTATATTTGTAGCACACCCCGGTAATCAAAACGACGTCACAAAAGCATAATCTGTATTCTCAAAATGAACTTATAGGCCTATAACAAAATATTTGTATCATAATCAAAGAGACGTCAACTTTATTCTTTAAATGAACTTAGGCCTGTGTAACAGTAGGCCTTTATTTATATGATAAACAGAGTTACGTCACAATAAGCGCAGCCTATAAAAATTATACTCACAAAATGAAATTTTAATTAGAACAGGAATCGAATCCTGACCAGCCTCCGACACATTACAAATAACATTGATTTTATTACCTAATACGTAGCCTATTAATTATGTGAATATAGGCCTATTATTAACATAAAGCTACAAAGTTTAGACAGATATATTATAAGAATTAAGAGAACATTTACCGAGACGTCAGACAGGGAAAGTCATGGGGGGTAATATTCCGCACCTATTGCATAAATTCACGATACGTTTCCGTCGGGCAGTTCAACAACGGGTTGACTTGATTCACATTCCTTGATAATTAATCGGCCAAGCAAACTGCGCCTACAGTAAGCAGATTAGGAGACACCCTCGTCAAGCGCTGCCTTTGCTAGATACTCTCCTCCCCATCGATCCATGGAGCCTCTACTAGGCTGGGAGTATTTGATGTCTGTGTAATAACCACTATTCTAATCTACTCAGACAATTTGCCAGCATGGAATGATCGACTTGGCTATCCCATTTTCAGTGTGAGATAGGTTTCTATGTTGTTGAGACAATTAGAATGCTTATTGCCAGTTTAGTCAACAAGCCTGTGCCTACTATGTTTCTGAAAGAGTATGCCCGCCGAATCGCGGCCGAGTTGAGCCAGTATAGAAGTATCGTTCTTTTCTTGATATAATTAAACATAATTTTCTCTAATTGGTTCGATGACTTTTAGACTGCTGAATGAATGTCTGCAGTCTGCAGACATCACTAGCACAAATTCTGTATTATGACCAGACACTGTTCAGACAGCATGCAATGCTCATTATTATACGGCCATTAACCCTTTAATGCCGGAGGGTATAGGATTTCCCATACGGGCCATACCATTTACTACCATCCCGGCATTAAAGGGTTAAACGACGACGACGACGACGACGACGACGAAGAATTATAGGTATAATTAAGCAACTTGCCGAAGGTCGCTTCGCTGTAGCTTGTCCCACCGCGTCCCACACGTGCTAGAGCGAGATCTCTAAATCCCTAAATGTCAACTCCCAGCCCGGGGCTTGAACCGCAGACCGTTCATTGTTAACAACAGACGTATGTCGCTCTCGCTTACCGGTGTAGCTAACTAGGTCAGTAGCACACGTAGAAGCCAAATTAAACCTACACGATGCACCGTCGCTGCTCGTACCGTTGGAGTGCCAGTCCCAAGCCTGAAGAAAGGAGGGCGACCAGGGCCGGATTAACCAGTATGCCATGTCTGCCATGGCGGCGGGCCCCCCGTCGTCAGAGGGCCCCCCGCGTCTGCAAAAAATAATTTTTATTGTGCATTTTCCCATTTATTCAAATTTGCTTCAAGGACAGTGTGTAAATTTTGCGTCCATTGGTCATTGTTTTCTTCCTAGGGCGAAAAACAATTTTATTTATGTTGGCCTCTATGTTTGTGCCAGCTCTGATTTATGATTTTGTCGGTATTCCATTTGGCCTACTTTTAGAAGAGATAGGCCAGAGTTACAGACAGGCGGACAGAGAGGGAGAGATCGGCCTTCTAAGAAGAGTCAGACATAGGCCTACATGTAGACGAACAGACAGACGTAGACAAAGTAGAGATTCGGTTGAACTCTGTAATTGGTCTGCACATTCATGCGCAAGGTGTATCATGTTATCTTTGGCTCAGTCTTACAAAGGCAATCTATAATAATTATGTCGAAGAGGAATGCTATTAGACTACATGGATGCGTGGATCACGGCCATCTCAATTGAGTGTGGATGCAAAGAGGGGAAGAGTGAACTGTAAATTGTCACTTGTCAGTGCCTCTGAACTTCTCACCCACTTTCGTATAACTAGAACTCCATATTAGGCCTATAATTATGTTTCACGCACTCCCTGCATGCCACGGTGACTCATTTGACATCAGGGAGGGACGATCCTGAAGAGGGGAGAGGAAATTATCGCTGAAAGTTGTGCAGCCAAGGCAGAGGCGTAGTCACCCTACCTTTAGGAAAGAGCCGCTAATAGTATCAAAATGGCGCCAATTGAAATTATGTTTCTCTGTCTAAAGCCGACCAAAGCTGGCTCTGATTTGTAGGATGATAAATTGGGCGAATCATGGATGCCCGAGACCATACTCTATGCATACGGGCTTGCATTCCACTTAAAATCAAAACTACTGTAAACTGGTCAATAACAGATTATATTTTGCCAAACCCGTAGACCCGTAGTGGAGGTGGTCACTCGTCTTCTGAGGAGGAATGTGACCTGCAGTATATCATAATATCAACCTATAGCCTACGACAGCTGTGAAATATAATATATAATGGTACGTAGTGTGTCAGAGTGGAAGTCTAGTTCAGTTTAGGCTACATGGAGACCCGAGCGTGGGGCTTCTATTGCGGTCAGCGGTGGTGTTGGTGTCCACGATCCGAGTGTACAGTACAAGTCTACAGAGGATTTAATAAACGCGAAACTCTGATTATGCTAGGCGTCTGCTATAGGGAAAGCCTAAAATAAATGTAAGTTGTCGAGGTGGTTAAAAGCTGAGCCTTCTTCAGTTTGGTTTCTCAACATGAATGCGTAACAAATTCCGATACTGGAAATGTCGGCATTTGTGATGATGAGCAAGCAGTAAGAAAAACCTTCAGCTGCTGCGAAAAGATGGCGAGCTCTCCTGGGTCAATCGAATCATGTAGGCCTACGTAGGCCTATATAAAGGTATGGCTGCAGTGCAGATCATTAATTTTATGGCATCCCTGCTATTTGCTTGTCTCAATGGGCCCGTGGAGTGTGGTGACGGAAGGCAATGGTAAATTAGGGGCCCCCTGAAAATATGGCGGCGGGCCCCCCGAGGGGTTAATCCGGGCCTGAGGGCGACACTAATGAAGCAACCCTAGCTGCAACAATTAAGCGCATTAATGATTATCTTCTTTGTGAATGGTCGGACCAATATCTTTGGTTGGAACACAACAGTACGTGGCATAAACTTGATCCTATATACTATTATTATAGCTTGTTGGGAATGATCGAATAAATAATTAGTAGCCTATAACGGACATGATTTTTCAGCTGTTCGCTTAACAGTTACCATAATAGGCCTAGGCCTATAGTCGATTCAAGAGTTTCGATCGCTGTAAACACTCGGAGGACAGAAACGTAGACATACGTGGCCCTAGATTTACTAGTTTCTTCTCGCTTAGTAGCGGTTGATCACACACACCGCGAAATCCTAGCGAACAGGTCGTCTTTGGTGACTCGTTACATGACGCGTGATTGGCTGACATTTAAAAATATCATTAGGCCGATTTAAAACTGCGGTCTGCGGGCCATCTAGAGGCAAGTGATGATGACCACTTTTTATTGGTGAAGATGAAAGAAGGGTGGTGGAAGTGAAGCAAAGACGTTGACTAAGAAAGTGCTTTAATTGGGAGTCAATATAAAAACGTAAATGAAAGTTTCATGTTACAGATATATGGCCATCTAGTGCTCAGGTTTGTCAAAAGAAATGCGATCTGCTATTATGCTTATCCTTTTACATTCCACTGCTACACTGTTTCCGGTGTTGTGCTCGTTGCTACGTTAAACAAATGCTCGATTTTTAAAGAATACTTTGTCATGTCTTTCAATAAAACTTTAATCGGACGCTTAGTTTAGAGACGCATTATTTTTGAAGGACAATCACTGCTAAACTGAAAGGGAGGCTGATAATCGGGTAAACTATTTCACGCCCTCTTGTCTACGCTCGCACTGGTATTAATTTTGAATTTCGGACTTCTATGCAATTTTGCTTATCCTTTATGGGACCGCTTTATTTGGTAAAATATTCTATTATCTGTTTATGCACCAATCGACTCGCGGTTCCGCAAAAAATCAGCGGTTCTTAAAAGAATGATAAACGTGTCTTTTAGTATCCTAAATTATTCGCCATTGCATGGGTTTCAGCATTAGTCGAGTACAAGTCGGATTGATGAAAAGAGACAGTTCTTTCTAAATAGAAGTCGGATTGATGAAAGTATTTCTATTGAAAAAATTTGAGATAGAAGAAGGATAAATTAAAACAATCTTGCTGAAATTGAAGCTGGATTGATGAAAAATAATTTTAAATGAAATAAAAGTAATATTGATGAAAAATATTTGCTGACGTAATAGAAGCGGGATTTATCAAACTAATTCTTGCGTAAACAGAAGCTGGATAGATGAAAAGGATTCTCGCCAAACTAGAAGTTGGATTGATTAAAAATAACAATGCTGCAGCGAGCGAATAATTTAGGATACTAAAATACACGTTTACCGAATGATGAAATTAAAATTCCACAGTTGATTGAGACAAGTGCAGATGATGGAAATGGCATTAGTTAGAATTCACTTGGAAAATGCGATCTCATTAGAAAGTTTTATATTCTTTACTCAATGAAATTACTTACATTTCTGATTTTAAAACTGTACTTAATTTAAAAGAAAAATCGAATGTTATGAGGAAAGCAATTCACACACTGGTAATTAATATAAAATTGTTGATAAATAACATGTAATTAATTAGTATTTATAACGATTTCTTAAATGCGTTGTTTTCTTCTCTGCCAGCTCCATCACTGCGTGTTGAAGATGCCTATGGGAGACGCAAGAAAGGAGTTCTTGTTTGCTGCTGCGGGAAGCTACTTTGGACTTTCGTCAGGCGACGAGGCCATTGTCAGTCAGCAGAACACTCCTGCCCTCAACACATTTCTAGATGACGGAGGATCGTCGGTGCTGGCTGCTCATCTTGATGGAAGGAAGATCACTCTGTCTAATACTGTAAGATATTCAGCGTATCTTTCATCTCACTTATCGTAAGGCCTAAAAAAAATGTGGTGCTTCCGGTAACAGAGCTAAAAAAAATTGGGTAGGTAGGTCGGAAAATATTTTTATTTTGGTAAAATATTTTTATGCAGTGACTATCCGAAAAAGTATACCCCACTAGTCTTTTTTGCACGCTGAAACAAAGTACGTGTTCTAAGCAAGTATAAACTGCCTATTTCCCGACTGTCTGCACATAAAACTGCTCTAGAAACAGTCCTATTAATTTCATTTTGTTGACGTCTCTTATGTTATGTCAATACAAATGTTTTTTAAAAAAATTTTTAAATTTAAATTTTTTTTGAAAAAAAATTTTTTGAAAAAAAATTTTTTTTAAAAAATTTTTTTTGCAAAAATATTTGAGTCGCGGCCGTAAAAATGTGTCGGTCGGGTTACCGGAAACACAACAATTTTTTTCTACGCCTAATTGTCATTGAATGTTTTTCATCTTATGTCTTGAGTCAATCTTATGCAGACGACCTTCAGGCATATGTTCACTGTCTGGCATAATTATGTTCACTGGCTCAGGAATGTTCGCCCTTCTGAATTCCTCTATTCTCTGTTTATGCACCAATCGACTGCGTCTGCAGCGCTGCAGCAGTTCAAGCAGTGATGTGGTCTCGAGACCGTGGTCTTGGTCTCGAGACGGTCTCGAGACCAGAAAATTGCGGTCTTGGTCTTGGTCTTGGTCTTGGACCACCCGGTCTTGGTCTTGGTCTTGGTCTTGAAGGTCCGGTCTTGGTCTCGGTCTTGATGGTCCGGTCTTGGTCTGGTCTTGGTCTTGAAGGTCCGGTCTTGGTCTTGGTCTTGGACCTCTTGGTCGCATCAAAAGAGACAAGAAAACGTGAATGCTCAGTTATCCTAGTGCCTTAGTAAGTAATTACATCGATGCAATTGCTCGATGTGGCATTTTGTAGTTTTGCAAACATTGAGGAGCAGGGATTTGGACCTCAGTGGTGTGGTCTCGAGACGTGGCCTTGGTCTCGAGACGGTCTCGAGACCAGAAAATTGCGGTCTTGGTCTTGGTCTCGGTCTTGGACCACCCGGTCTTGGTCTTGGTCTCGGTCTTGGACCACCCGGTCTTGGTCTTGGTCTTGGTCTTGGACCACTCGGTCTTGGTCTTGGTCTTGGTCTTGGATTTTCGGTCTCGTGCACAACACTGAGTTCAAGCAACAAACCGGGCTATGCAGACCGTAGAAGCTTGGATGTCTTCCAACCGCCTGCGACTGAACCCAAACAAGACCCAATATAAAAAAATTATGTCACTCAAGAAGCATGTCAAGTGATCCAAGGCTAGGTGTATACACATTTCCTTTACTGCGTTAATTTGATGAACGCCGTTTTTCTGCAAAAAACTGGTCATCTTTACATTTTCCTATAAATAATGGCAACAACGGACCGGATCATAATAAAATTTGTACCAGTATCTTTCATTTGACGTATGTATGCACTGACAAAATATTATGAAGAAATATGAAGCCATTACTGAGATAACGCATTTTGAAAATGGTGAACGAACTTTCGTGTCACCCTATATAATAATCTATTTTAGGTTGAGTTAAACAGCAAAAATGAAAAGACGCTCGTCTTCTACAAAGTTCGTCCGGAGGTTATCACGCCCGACAACGTCCACACGAACGTTTGTATGTCGTCGTTGATGGACTCGCCTGTGAGCGCGCTCTACCACTCAGTCCATCAGCTCTACGTTCCGCTGTTGCTTAAGGACGAGAAAGTGAGCAAGACTCTTGATCCAAAGCTGCAGAACTTGCTCGGTGAGCTCGAAGCGGGTCTTGGGAGCTCGATTCGGAAGAAGGATGGAGGTGGGAGAGGACGGCCGAGCGATGAGGAGAGTTTTGGAGGTATTTATACGGCGTTATTTATACGGCGTTATTTATACGGCGTTATTTATACGACGTTCTTTTTCAGTTTAGAAATTGATGCATAAATTATTTAGTGGTGGATTTAGATTGAGGGTTCATCACTGCTTCGTCTTTGAGTCCTATTTGGTGATTTATTACAGCTCAGAGATTTATCGCAAATTATTATGTCCTCTTCTGTTTCAGTCTATGGCACATTTATTGATACACGTTGAAATTTATGTAGCATTTTAACTGTTCGTTTTCAGCTTACAAAGTTTTAAGCTGAATATGAATGTGTGCAACTCTACTTAAAATGGGATGCTTTGCATGGTATTAGGTAATATTGCATTTGTTGTTTTTTTGGTAGTGAAGTAACCATTTCTAGTGTTCAATATTTGAGGTGGATGTAACTATCAGGCTACCTATACTCTGAAAATGTTAAGTATGGATCAAGAGTCATAGACAGAGTAAAAAATAATATAAAAATATTACTCGAAATGAATTTGCAGGTGTATGCAAGTTGATCCTTAATTTATTAGGTATACACAAGTTGACCTTTAATTTATTAGGTATGCATGAGTATTTTTTTAAAGATTTATTAGGTATGCACAAGTTGATCTTTAATTTATTAGGTATGCACAAGTTGGTCTTTAATTTATTAGGTATACACAAGTTGACCTTTAATTTATTAGGTATACACAAGTTGACCTTTAATTTATCAGGTATACACAAGTTGGCCTTTAATTTATTAGGAATCCTGACTCCGATGGATGAATTCCAATACTGGATGGACGCTTCCTCTTCTGGATCAGACAAAGAACGAGCGGCTCACTTCTATTCGCTCTTTGAGCCAATCACAAAAGAAATCGCTGGACTGGAGTCTTTGCCCTTGGAAGATGCCCTTGAACTGCCAGCATTGACCCAGGATTCTCTTGATGACCTCTGGAAGCAGACGGAATTTGACCGACCGTACTCGGAGGCACGAATGCGACACGCCATGGAGGTGTTTGGTGGGTATTTACTGCAGCTGTCTGGTGCAGGAAATATGTATTTGTAGGAGTGACGTAATGTAAGTCACCAGGTATGATTGTTATTTACAGGTCATTTTTAATCATCATTAAATTGTACGCACGTGGTGAAAAGTAAATGAGGCATTGGCTTAAATTTTTTTCTGAATTGAGTCATACTGAAAGTATTTTTGAACTTTGGAAAAGATATAAATACATACTTTAAAGTTGCAAATATTAGTTATGTAATTGTTAGACTTCCCAACCTCGGTCATGAGAAACCACTGTTGGGTCACGCAATTTACCACTATTCCGTAAATATTCTGTCATAAATAAATCCATTCTTCTTTTTAATTCTCATTTTGCATTCTATACAAATCAAACACTCCTTTTTTATATTTGCGTAGCTCCATATAAAAATACCCTCAACTCCATATATAAACTTTTATTGCTTGTTATATATCCATAAACATTTCACAAGTCATATTTCCTGAACTCTGCTGGAAAGAAGAAGTATTTTCTGTGTTTTTAGCTGGTGCATTTGGACTGTATGTCCAGCACGCTTTGTCAAAGCTGGACCTATGGACTGGATCTGTTGGTGAAATCAAGAAGGATCTGATGAATGGCCAGGAGATATGTGAGCGCTGGAGTCAAGCATGTTCAACACTCACTGTGCAGCTGTGGAAACGCTATGGACCACACCCTTGGAAGGGTGACAAGTTTGTGCCTGAAAACCTGGTCGCATTTTCCAAGCGTCTGGAAGAGGTATGGTTTTCTGAGATGGTGGTGAATTGACAAGCAGAATTAAATATTCTCTTTATCTTATTCCCCAATCTTATGACCTTTGGATTGATTAAAGCCTTTACTGAGCTTTATGCCAATTATTTTTATCTTAAAATTGAATGAAGTGACTAGGATTGCTAAGTTACTGATCTATTGGAGTTGAATCTGTATTCGAAAGTGTGTTACTGCATTATTCAGTTTATCACTCCTTGCTATAATCAAGGTTCAAACAAAAATAATGACTTACGCAGACTTGATTATTACTTTTCTCAAGAAACCTGTCATGCCAAAGCAACTATGTAGCAGCTCTATGAATTTTTATTGAATTTGCATACATATTATTAAGCAGCACTTTTTTGTTAAGACTCTTATTTAGTGTCAGAGGGTTCAATCGGAGGCACATATTAAACTTCAAGTCCATTATGTTTAATTTCAGCCAGCTAACATAATGCTGTTTGTTTTTGTCTAGATTCTAACGATACGTGTTAAAATAATACAATATTACAATACAATACATTACAATGCAAATTATGTTTAATTTAATGCTGTCTGTTTTTGTCTAGATTCTAACGACACGTGTTAAAATAATACAATATTACAATACAATACATTACAATGCAAATTATGTTTAATTTAATGCTGTCTGTTTTTGTCTAGATTCTAACGACACGTGTTAAAATAATACAATATTACAATACAATACATTACAATGCAAATTATGTTTAATTTAATGCTGTCTGTTTTTGTCTAGATTCTAACGACACGTGTTAAAATAATACAATATTACAATACAATACATTACAATGCAAATTATGTTTAATTTAATGCTGTCTGTTTTTGTCTAGATTCTAACGACACGTGTTAAAATAATACAATATTACAATACAATACATTACAATGCAAATTATGTTTAATTTAATGCTGTTTGTTTTTGTCTAGATTCTAACGACATGTGTTAAAATAATACAATATTACAATACAATACATTACAATGCAAATTATGTTTAATTTAATGCTGTCTGTTTTTGTCTAGATTCTAACGACACGTGTTAAAATAATACAATATTACAATACAATACATTACAATGCAAATTATGTTTAATTTAATGCTGTCTGTTTTTGTCTAGATTCTAACGACACGTGTTAAAATAATACAATATTACAATACAATACATTACAATGCAAATTATGTTTAATTTAATGCTGTCTGTTTTTGTCTAGATTCTAACGATACGTGTTATCTATGAGAAAGTGAGTGGAATGTTATCATCACATGAACGAGCAGAACTGCGAATTGCAGAGGCGTTCTCTGCATTTGCTAACATCAACCCACTCCATTACAACCCATATACGCAGCCGCTTTGGCGGGCAGCGGTCACCCAGTACGATCGAATGATGGCTCCTGCTGAGCAGAGAGTTGCTGGAAAGCTGAAGACTGAGATACGAGGCCTTGAGTCCAACTCGAAGCAGCTGATTCGGAAGCTGGAAACGCTGGGAGATCTCATCCGACGTCCGAGCATCAGCAAGGAACTGGTTATGGAGAGGTGGATTGTCTTTTAAATTCTTTTCCTATTGTCTTAGATGCAGAGAACTGTAGCGACACCATAGTTTTTTTAAATCTACTTCCGAGAGCAATTTAGCGGATTAATTGTATATAAGAATTTTTTACCATGAGGAATGTGTGCTCTGTGAATATTTAATGATGAATAAAAAATTGAGTAATTTAAAAAAAAATTCCATTTGCAGAAGTTTCTTATGAGCTTTTAGAAATTGTCTTTTTCATGAAAAATACTTACTTTGGTTCCTGTCATTATTATTATTTGCGGCGCCTTTGTAACGGCAAGTGCTGTGTTATGGCGCCATAGATATTGTCATTATTATTATTATTATTATTATTGTTAATTTATTGATTTTTTAGCTCTGCATTGAACAAGAACTGCAATTAATAATAATCACTTGCTGTCTTGTTATACAGTTTTCTGGTCATTATTAAAAAACTGTATGTTGCATAGAAAGTATATCTGCTATTAAATACCCAGATTGTTACTACATCAGAAATAGAGAAGAACAAGTCAGATTGGTCTGTCTAAATAATTATCACTCATAAGTTGTAATTTCATTCATTTATTTAACGCTTTAACGACGAACTTGTACTGACAGTGCTGAGAAACCAGTGCGGCTCATCATTAAAGTGTTAAAGCATTGTTCTGATGTGACAGGGAAACGCTGTTGGGACACCTTAAAGAAGAATAAGTCAGATTGGTCTGTCTTTAAATAGAACTTATAAGTTGTAATTTCTCTTACTTATTTAGCTTTTTAACTATTAGCATGTACTGAGAGTGACTGGGAGACCAGCACAGCTTGCCATTTAAGTGTTAAAGAATTGTTTTCGTGTAACAGGGAAACGCTGTTGGGACATCTGAATGTCTACATCAAGCAGATACGAGACGCGTTTGGTGAGCGGACATCATCGTCTCAGCTGCGCAGTGACCAGAAGGGAATCAACCTTCCGGAAGTTGTCAACAACATCTACTGGGTCAAGACCAATGAAACTCAGGTTGTCATTTACTCATTCAAGAACACAGCGCTCGTGAATAAACTGGTGCCCTCCATGTGCTGGGCTTTCGAGTGGTGCTTTAGAAAGTTGGAGATTACAATTACGATTGCAATCCATTACAACATTTTTTGTAAAGAATAAGTTCTATGAGTTATAAATGGCTGAAGAAGCATCCTTCCATGTCTAGAATCATTCTAAGAATTTTAGTCATTGGAGCTTCTTACTTTTGTTATAGTTTCTGTTGGCGATCTTGACCAACTATGGTAGAGAACCATCTCAATGCTAGCATTATATTAATAAAGGACTTGAATAGATTGCTCATGAATGTGTCTTAATGGCTAGGGCACAGGAGCTTTAAACCTTAAAATATTGATTAATGATTAGGAATTTTGGGTTTTTTTGTCATCAGAATTGTTTTTAGGTGGTCCGGTTCATTGCAGACTGTGACATTGCATTTATAAAGATTAATTGGATATGTTAAGCTATGGATATGATTTTTTAGATGCATTTGAAGTCGTTGTTCTTGTTTTTCAGTTACAGTATGAATTGTAAGGATAGTAACATGATTTGTATTTTTTGCTTTTACTTGTGCTAATCACTGCTTCACAACTTAATCTTATTTAGCCGATATATTATTTCTAATGAGCAGGAATTATGTTTGAAATGATGAAGAAATTGGCAGCTGAACTAAAAATGGAAAGAATAAATTGACATTAATTTTAAAGTTGTGGATATTAATTTTGTCAGATTGAAGACATCCTGAAGATCTGCGACGGTCTTCTCGGTGATCTGTCCGGCTATAAGGGCGTCCATCGTGATGCGATGGAACTGGTGGAGGAACTGCACAACTGGAACCAGGAAGCATTTGCTGAATGGTCAAGAGATATGATCGCCCAGATTGATGACAAGAATGCTCCTCTCAGGTTGGGCAAATCTAGCATTGATGCTCCTCCTAATATGACCATAACCATCAATTTATTGGGACACACTCACACACACACACACACACACACACACGCACGCACAGACACACACACTAAGAACAAGTAATCTGTTGTTCACAAAGGGTACTCAGACGGGATTGCAGAGTCCCTGCTGGTTATGGCCACCTATATAGATAATCTGGTGCTAAATCGAACTAACTTAACACGTTCACCGCCAAGGACGAGTTAACTCGTCTTTCAGCCAGTCATTTAACATGGCGTATAGGCGGTGAACATGTTAATCCATGTGGAATTATTAACGTCCTAGTGTGAAGCATCAAACCTTAATTAAGCAGCATGTCAGTAAGTAAGTAAGTAAGTAAGTAAATAAGTGAGTAGGCTTATTGGTACAACATACGAAACAGAAGGCTACAGATGTGGTTTCATTTGGTGTGCTGAGTCTGAAGCAAAGATGTGATGAATAGATGCTTAATTATTGATATGTTGGAAAATTTTGTTCTTTGAAAATCAATCAATGTAAAGTAAGAAAATTTATTCTTTGAAATCAATCAATGTAAAGTAACAGATTTTATTCTTTGAAAATCAATCAACGTAAAGTAAAAAAATTATTCTTTGTAAATCAATCAGTGTAAACTGTAAAGTAACAGATTTTATTCTCTGAAAATCAATCAATGTAAAGTGAAACTATTAGCTGACTTGCTTTATGTTCTTGTGTAATGTAACATTATATTCGGTTTTGTTGTAACTTGTCTGGAATGACCTTTCCTTCTCTTTTGACGTTAGTCTGGAGACAACTGGTCGGCTGATGGAGCTTAGTCCAAAGGATGGTAAGCTGCACGTCTCCTACAGGAAGCGCCTTGTGACGCTGCTTCGAGAGGTCAAGCTCCTCATTGATTTTCCAATTCCAGCGAAGATCCTACATGCTGCGTCTGTTGGTGAAAAGTTCAAAAGCTATGGAGTTTCACTCGATAAGGTCAGTCCTGAGCAAAATAATTATTTAATGATGTTGTAGGAAAATGGTTATGAGATTGATGTAGTGGGAAAGGTTTTTTTGAAAGTACTTGCCATGATGTCATTCAAAGGCTGAATTAAGTGTCATTTTTAATATTGTTTAGGTCATATATTAATGCTTTGCAGACTAGAGTGTAGTAAATGATGTGGGAATAACCTTGGTCGATAAAGGGTTAAGAGTGCCTATAGAGTATAAATAGAAGTTTTCTCTTAGTTATTTGGTTTAACCGGTGGTTTTCACATGCTTTATATTCAAGCCTTTGGTATGTATTAGTTATCTTTTCTGTCACCAGGTTGCAAATCTATACAACAACATTGACGAAGACATGATAGAAAGTCAGAAGCCAATGATGCTCGATCTTGCGCTTGGCTTTGAGCGTTTGATCAAAAACCCAAAAGCTGGTCAGTATGTACTTCTTGTTAATGTGACGACCTCAGCTTCTCTGTGGTCACTCCACTCTATAAGAACATTAGACTTTAAGCCATCAGCATGGCATTATCTTCAGAAGAAGAATTTTAGTTATCAAATAAAATAAAAAATTAAAAAAAATTATTTATTGTTCCCAAAGTACCGGTAAGTATACACACAATGTCACACATGGTGTTACATAATTGTTAAATATTATGATGTTACCTCATTCGGTAATGACATTGGAAGTACAGTTCGGGGAGCAATAGGGTCTCTGCAGGTTAAATAAACATGAGTGGATATTGGATAAGGAACTCTGTAAATGTTGACACTGTTTTGATTTTAAACTGGTTGTATCTTTTCAGGTAGTAAAACGAAAGGTGAAAGCATACAAGTGACTTGGGATAATCCAGAGGAACTGGATAGCTACGTGAGGAAACTGCAAGATGCGGCGAATCGCCTGATGACGGAAAACACTCGACTGAAGAAATACCATGCCACTATCGGCAGCAAGGTCAGCGATCAAATGACAATAGCCATTTAGCTGAACTGGGAGATTTTTTACAAACGCTACATTAAATCTGTGCTTCAAATTTAAGCAAAAGAAAAATGTAAAAAAATTGAGACCAGTTGCATAAATATGTGAAATTCATTGGAAAAGCATTGGAGCCAGCCAAATTCTTTCTGCCTTGATTATCATTTGTTATCCTGTCATGATGTTAGCATGTTCAGCAAGCACTAAGACGTAGTATAAGAAATTATGACAATGTTTTTCCACTATTGCCTAACTTCCATTTTCATCGAGTGTACGGAAATTTTGGCCTGGCTGCTTAAACAGTTTATTGTAATCTTTTATTAGAATATCATTTAAGGTTATTACTGATTGAAACTATGTGCATCATGATCGTGGTGCTATTATATGTCATTGTATTAGATTAGATTAGATTAGCATGATCTGTGGTGGAACACTTTATATGTACCACATCATTGAGCAATTGAAGTTGCTTGCTTTGGATGTGTAACAAAATGGGCAAATTTTACATTAAAAAATTTTGAGTAACAGATGATGAAATGAAAAGTAATCACAGTCAAATGGAATAATTCAGTAAATCTAACCGAACGAATCTAACCCCTACATGTAATATGAACATAATTATTATTATAAAGCACTTTCCACAGCATAGCTATTCAGAAGTGCTCTCAGCATGACAGGCCCGCAAACAGATCAAGGTCTTCAAGCAGCGAAAAGATGCAGGTGAATTCCCCCACCAGAATCCTTCTATGAATTGCAGAGGGAAGGAAGGTCAATTGCAGGAGGAAGGTTCTGAATTTTTGTTTTGTGTTACTGACATTTGACCTCTATTTGTCAAGGTCGTTGAGATGATGGGAACGGATCTGTTGCGCCATCTACCGAAGTGGAAGGAGTCACTGCTTGAGATACGCCAGATCATGGCCAATCTTGTCAACCAGGTAAACTCACTGTAACCTGAGTCATTTCAATTATCAGTCAATCAATCAATCAATCAATAATTAGTCAATCAATCAACAATCAATCGAACGAATCTAACCTACCTGCGATTTACTTTTCTAGCCATCCAACCATTCTACAGTTTGTAGATTGCAAGTCACATTGCCAATGGGGAAAGGCCTCAAGGATAGGCTTTGAAGGGATAACGGACCGGGCCTGCTAAATAGGGACACCTATGTAAAATTATTACAAAAAGTTGCAACGGCCGACAATTGCTGCTATGTAAGACAAATAGACAATGAATGATTATTGCTGCATTATTCTATTATTATTTTTATCGACACAAGTCATGGGGCTTTTCAAATCAAAATCACTGATTTAAAACAGTTCTGAGGTCTTAGTCATGCTTGACCTCATCACTAAATCTTTATCTTTTACATAATCATTGGAGTGTACATTAACGATGATTAATTAATCATTGTAACCCTCTGCCCTAATTTCTGTATTGTTTTACATGTACACAGGGTTTTACGGTTGAGAATATGAAGATGTGGAAAGCGCATTGGGACAGACAGCTGTATAAAGCATTGGAACACCAGTACCAGATAGGACTGGAGGCACTCAATGAGAATCAGTCTGAAATCAAAGTTGATCTTGACTACATGTAAGTTATTTGCTTTGTCTCGTTAACTTTGGTGCATGGCTGAGAGAAAAAACTTATTCCCAGGTTGGCATCTGCGGCTTTCGATAGGAAATTATGATTAATTATGAGGCAGTTGTTTGTATGTGCACTTGTTATAGCGCCCCTTCAAGCTCTCTCTCTGCTCAGAGGCGCTCCCGAATGCAGAGCGGACACTACATCAGAGTTTCACACCGAAGCGCTGAGCAATTGTGAGTGAAGGACTTGCCCAAGGTCCTTACGCGGCGAGGTGGATTCGAACCTCGAACCTTCCGGCTCCAAGGCAACGACGCCACCACTACACCACCGCGCCTCACAATTGTGGTTTGAGTGTAATTTAGTGGGGCAGTGGTAAATTCTGCCCGCTTCAATGACCATCTCTCCACTGTGTACTATACTATCTCTGACCATATCTTTCCATTTGTTTTTACAGTGTCAGTCCAGTGCTTAAAGGACTATTGAATGGTTTAGTGATAAGCAAAACACAGTTGTTGAAAGAACTTACTGGAAATAATGTACCGGGGTAATTTGGCGTTTCATGATCGGTATAGTGATTTGCTTTGTCTCGTTAACATCGGTGCATAGCCTAGTTAGCTACACCGGTAAGCGTGAACGGCATTCATCTGTTGGTTGCAAAGGACTGCGGTTCAAGCCCCGGGCTGGGAGTTGACATTCAGAGATTTCGATATCTCAGGCTAACATGTGTGGGACGCGGTGGCGATTGTCTGTGGGGAAGGCAACGGGAAACCACCTCACCCATCTCATCCCCAGGGGCGTAAAGCCAATGAACCTGCCTACGGGCAGAGCACCATCATCATTATAGTGATTCATGGAATTTTCTGTGCATGGTGCTCAGAAATATTTAATTCTTATTTTTCTAGAAAGCACAGGATTCAGTTTAGACCCGCGATGGAAGAGATAAAAGCAAAGTACTATCGTGAAATGAAACGATTCATAGGGATCCCAAACCAGTTCCGAGGAGTTGGCGAGGGAACGGAGAATCTCATCTTCCCTGCAATTATCGATCGGAATTCCAGCGGATTCTTGACGTGCTTTCGAAAGGCGGCTGAGGTTTTCCGAAAACTCAACTCTGTCAAGGACTTGTTCAAGGTATGAATCGTGCTTCTTTGCACTTTGGCACACTCCATCTGCGAGCTGGCTTCATGGATGCCCGCAGACATTTTTACCATTACTTTTAGCAGGCTTTTTGTCATTCAGATGTTACTGGATACTTAGAGCACGTGACAGGGTAAGTGCAAGGGTGATCTACCACCTTACTAGAGGTAACCCCTGATTGTGTTGGTGGACCTAGCTTTGTCGAGAATTTCTCGGCTTGCTTCAGTTTCTGTTTGCATGTAAATGATATTCACAATTCACACGATGAGTTTTATGCATGTGAAAGACAAAGTTAAAGAGTTGTTAGTCTATGATCGACAACCTCAGGGTTGATTAAATTTATTAAATTTGTTTTAATTTATGCCCTTGATGATAATACTAAGCTGTTGAGTCCCTCATCTGGGCCATAGGTAAAATGATTTAGAGTATCATTGATATAAAACAGATTATACTACATGTATATATATATATATTATATATTATTATTATTATTATTATTATTATTATTATATATTATATATAAATTATTATTATTACGACAGAAAACTTAAGACTCTTGTTTTCGGAATAATGGAAGGAACTAATAATAGAGGCAGACCGCATCGGGAATGGAAGGAGGACATAGAGGACTGGTGTGATGACTCACTACAAAAGCTGTTCCACCTGGCCCAGGACAGAGGCTATTGGAAGAAGGAGACACGGTTGACATTGGACACCTACGAGCATACGGCTCATGGTGATATATTGATATACAGATATCCTTCTATCACTGCACTATATATAGATATGTTTTGTTTCTTTGTGTGGAACAGGACTGGGTTGCTCTTGGGTCAATCGATCTTGACGAGTTTGCCTTCCAGAACTTAAAGACTATTTCCGACTGGGAAAGGAACTACAAGGCTCTCAAAGCTCGTGGAAGGGACTTGGAAAAGATCCAAGAGTAAGTGGAATAAATTTGTTGATTTATTAAAACAACTATGAAAAATAAATATTAGAATGATTAAAACTATGAAAGAATGTCCAAAGGTGGGGGTAAGAAATGGTGACAATAATCCTTCCATCTGATTGGTTACCTTGTCGTAAACTCATTAATGCCCCCTCTTTGATCCTGCTTCACTGAGTATCTCTCCGCTGAATCACTCATCACTTGCTTACTAGCTGATGTCTTTAGTGCTGTCAATCATCAGGGCCATGTTTCTCTCTTTGTCTTGTGTTCATTGTCATTGCCCCCTTTGACTCTCCCGACCATAAACAGAAGGCTAGTGAGAACATAGAATTTTAACTGAGTTGGATAAAATATATGACTTTAAAATATCCACTTGCTTGAGTACTTTTAAAATAAATTAACTTCCATCAGAATCTAATTATAACTTGACCTGCGTGGGATAAATATTCATCAATATCAAATGTTTACGCATTTGTTCAAACATGAAAAATTTATTCCAGTTTACCTTTCTTTGAATTAAAGTGAGGTTAAGGTCGACTGTATCAGCGTATCAACGAAGCCGATCAAGCAGAGCATTGAAAATCACATGGACCGACTTTCGGAGGCGCTCAAGAACAGCCTCCGAAGGTCGATCCAGAGCGACATATCGGAGATCGATGTCTTCCTTACGTCAGCGATGGAAACGCTTTCCAAGCGACCACAGACTGTCGCTGAGATCAGTGAAGCGAGTGGAAAACATCGCGAGTTCTCCAAACGCAAAATGGAGGTGCGTTCATTGAAGTGCAGCATCGTATCGCATCATATTGCAGCTAAAAATTTATAGAGTGCCTCTCGCAGCATAGACTGTTATTTAGAGGTCTTTCAGCACAGAAGTCCAGGGGAAAATAAATGCCTAAAGTTCAAGAGAGAGCGAGAGGATGCAGACATGTGGGGCGCGTTGGTGTATTTGTAGTATCATAGCCTTGGAGCCGGAAGGTTCGAAGTTCGAATCCACCTCGCCGCGTAAGGACCCTGGGCAAGTCCTTCACTCACAATTGCTCAGAACTTCGGCGTGAAACTCCGATGCAGTGTCCACTCTGCATTCGGGAGCGCCTCTGAGCAGAGAGAGCTTGAAGGGGCGCTATAACAAGTGCACATACAAACAAACAAACATTAAGCATAGCCCGTAGAAGATTGAACATGTGGGACAAAGAGGTCCAAAATAGTCAGTAGAGCACAAGAGGCAAAGAGATGTTGTGGAAATTAAGGCTGATTGTTGGAAGGGAAGGTTGCAACTTTATGCTGTATTTTTGGTACTTCTAAACCTAGGAATCTGACATAATTATAAGATGCATCATGCAAATTTAGTTATAAAACGCTTTGGCCTCAGTTAAGAAGAAGGAAGATATCAGACAATGGTGTGTGAATGTTCTGGTGAACATTCTGTTCTGGTGTGTGGGTAGCAGAGAATAGTATGACCACTGTTGACCAGTTGATAAACTTTGTATGCAGCTATTTTTTTCTTTTAGGTTCTGCCGCTATTTGACACGGCGACCACGAAGAACAAGCTGATGCAGATGGTGGCTCAAGGTGGCCTGGAGCAGATGGGTAGTCTGCAGGTGCGCTGGGACAAGTTTGAAATGATGCTGGAAAGTCACCAGCTAATGATCAAGGAACAGGTAAAACATGTCAGAGAATTAAATGGAGATTAGAGTTGTCAGTTTGTCAGCAGTTCATTCCTTCTTTCAATTATTCATTCATTCATTCATTCATTCATTCATTCATTTATTCATTCATAATTCATTCATTCATTCATTCATTCATCCATGCACCCATTCATTCATTCATTCATTCACTGAATTCACCCATTTGTCTATTCACTTCATACCTAAGGGCCATTGGTGCATCTTGTGCTGCTTTTAAAGCCCTTTTCCGACCAGAGTGTAGTAAATGGTGTACTCTTGGTCGGTAAAGGGTTAAGGGTCTGCTTTTTTCTCTTCAATTTCTTTAAATACAATTGTTACAGTTCGTAATGATGTGTATTTATGAGAGTATACAAATCTAAATATTGGTGGTGTTCATTTTATTCAGCTTGGCGTCATGAAGGGCAACGTTGAATCACGAGTCAAGAACTACGAGCAGAATCTGCAGAAGTTTGAGGCGCGTTGGAACCAACTGAAGCCAAAGGACTCGGCTCTTGATGGAGACGTGGAGGGTGGAATGCAGGCGGTTAAGACCATCAAGGAGAAGAAGACAGAGTTCGAGGAGCTTGAGACAGAACGCCAGGCATTGGTGTAAGTTTCAACATGGCGTTTATCGCTGTCTGGTATTTTAATGTTTAAGCGTATTATGGTTCTTCTATCACCTTTTGTGTTTGGTGACTTGTGGTTCTCTTTCAACTAGTTAAATTTCCAACTCTTAGGATTACCTTGTTCAGCTCTCTCACCCCAGAATTTTGCAGATACTGATAGGCCTAGTTAGTTTATGAGACATCCCCACCTCTTGTAATAAATTTCAGTATGTCTGCCTAAATTCGTCAATAGATGAAATATATATGCATTATGTATTAGTTGTGCATATGCTGTAGTTGTCTCTTGGTCTCTCTCGAAAATCTTAATTGCTTGAAATTTTAATGCGTTTAACTTGTTAACACACTTTTACCAGGAATTTTACATTGAGTTTATATTTTAAAACTTATTATGATTGTGTATGTTTCTGATTATGAGTAGCAGTTGTCTTTGCTGGTTTTTGTTTGCATTCTTTTGTTGTTTCTCGTATTGTAGACAGGACTGCGAGCACTTTAACATTGACTGTCCAGAGTTTCCGTTGGCTGGTGAGATGAAAGCTGATCTGGAGAGACATGAGAACATGTGGAGTCTGTTTGAGGAATTCAACACTGAACTTCAGACGTATACCAAGGAAGACTGGATTTCATTCAGGTTACCTTAGCACTCGATGCTATGCAACAGTTTGTCTGTCTTAGCCGTCTGTCATATGGATACAAGACCCTGAGTCATGACCGCCATGGCTCAATCCAGATCATTTGCCTGCATTGGTCCCTCCTTATGGAATGGGCTTCCCCATCAGTTCGCTCTGACATCCTCTTGGGTGTATGCTGTGTATCCTCGTCTTTCTCTCGTCTAAAAACGTGCCTTTTTTCTCGGGGTTGAACGCACTGGAAGTGCTTCTGAAAGGCTCTTGCTGCGAGAAGCGCTTTATAAATGGTCAGATAAGATAAGATAAGACAAGACAGATTTTTCAGTCTCGTGTTCACGGTTGATTGCATGATTATGTCAACTATGTAATGCTTGATGGAACCCATGAGCACAGAAACTGAAAAACCTGGCATATTTCCTTAGTATGTTGAGCTTTTGAATTTCTCTGCTAATGTGTCTTCAAATACCAGAACTTTGCCTGTGGGAGCAACACACATGACATAATTACATATGCTTTTAGCTTACGATAGAGTGCCTACCTACCTTAATGTACTTTTTCCTTGTCTATCTGCTTTGTATTTGTAATTGCAATTTGTGATTGTAAAGTCGTTTATGTGTTTTAGGAGCAAGTATTACCAGTTTGAAGAGTTCCTCGGTCAGTGGTTGGAAAAACTGCAACAGAAAAACAAGACTCACATGACGGTCAAACTGATGAAAGACATCGACCAGTACAAGGTACTTGATAAAATGACGCCACATTATGTTTTCCAGTTAGTATGGCATGGGAGCATCTCTTTTGGAGGCTCTGCTGTCTGAGACATCAAAGAGTTGTAAGGCTGTATGTGGGGCGCAGTGGTGTAGTGGTGGCATCGTTGCCTTGGAGCCAGAAGGTTCGAGGTTTGAATCCACCTCGCCATGTAAGAACCTAGGGCAAGTCCTTCACTCACAATTGCTCAGCGCTTCAGCGTGAAACTTCGATGCAGTGTCCGCTCTGCATTCGGGAGCGCCTCTGAGTAGTGAGAGAGTTTGAAGGGGCGCTATAACAAGTGCACATACAAACAAACAAAACAAAAGATAATTAATTATACAGTTCATCTGTTAAACAGTCAAAGCTAAGCAATTGAGTTATTAGTCATTAAAAACCTAAGTCATTCTTTTCTATTTTCGAACTTATAACTTTAGAACCTCTGTCAGTGCAACTCAATCATGGGTGCTCCCAGTGCGAATAACACCTTGGAACGAAAAGTTTTAGGATAGAAGGCAGAAACAGTAGTGCCCCAGATAAGTTCCGAGCATGAGTTTTCATAGGAAGGTCATTCCATATTGTACTTAAATTCCTTATCCAATATACCTTGTGCTATGCAATCAAGGTACATATGTTTACTTTACTCTAAGTGTAGATATATTTAAACCATTATTGACTTATTACTTTCACTGTTTATTTTTTCCTATCACTTAACTATGACGTTTGCTGGATAAGAATTGATTGAAAACAATGTCAATTGTTTTCCAGACTGCAATACCTACCCTGAAGTGGGTTCGTGGAGAACCATTGTCACAAGACAACTGGGTTGAACTGTTCCGCCTGATCGGGATTCCAAAAGGAATGACGCTGGAAAAGTTGACATTCGGAGACGTTATATCTCACTCGGAGGGTATTATCAACTCTGCTGATGCACTCAAGGTATGATGTTTTGTTTGTATGTGCACTTGTCATTGCGCCCCTTCAAGCTCTGTCTACTCAGAGGCGCTCCCGAATGCAGAGCGGACACTGCATCGGAGTTTCACACCGAAGCGCTGAGCAATTGTGTGTGAAGGACTTGCCCAAGGTCCTTACGCGGCGAGGTAGATTCGAACCTCGAACTTCCGGCTCCAAGGCAACGACGCCACCACTACACCACCGCACCTTAGAGTGATGTTATCACTTTGAAATGTTTCTTTGATTTGAATTTAAATGTTTTTCTAGACTTTTTTCTGTTATGTTCAATTATTTATTCATTCATTCATTCGTGTGGGGATTTTTTTATGCAGTATTCTCTGAAGACAATCTACTAAGGAGCACTCCCAACCCAACCCCATCCGAATAATACTGTCTTAAGGAAGCATTCATGCATTTGTCTTGCTTTTAGAATATAACATGGCGGAATTGCTTGTGGTGAGCACTAGGCAAAGAGTCATAGGGTAAAGACTCACAGTGACCTGTGACTCTGCCTAGTGCCCAAAAGCCATTCCAGGTAGGTGAACCTGCAGCCGAGAAAGCAAGATTCTGCCTAATGGACATTTTTACATATATAAACAAGAAATGAAGGAGCCTCAATTTTGGGAATCCCGAGGTTGAGCAGCGACGTTCTGCAGATATGGGGAGACAATGTCTCAAGGCTGTGCCAGACCATTATAAAGAACTGGTAGATACTCTGTTGTGGGAGGGGAGCCTGTGCAGCATATCCCATTGTTGTATCATCATTGTGTTATCAAGAACTTTATTAGATGATACTGGTTGCTGAACTGATGGATGTATTGCCATATTTTTTTAGCTGTGGCTGGGCTGGGAGCGCCTCTGAGTAGATATCTTGAAGAGGTGCTATATAAATTCTCGAAATGAATGAATGAATAATATGGTTGTTGTTTGTCTTTTGCAGGAGTTGAACCAGCGTGCTCAGGGTGAAGTGATCATTCGAGACGCGCTGAGGGAGCTGGACATGTGGGGGGCAGGTGCAGTCTTCCAGCTGACTGAATACGAGGACAGTCATAAGGCGAAGCTGATGGTTATCAAGGAGTGGAAGGATCTGGTGTCTCAGGTATGACAAACCCAAACAAAGCACCTGTAGTTAGACTCAAACAAAGGTTAAATCACAGTAGTTACACTCAAGTAAATGTTACATGTGATTGAGAGTGGACAACAATTCACATTGCAAATGCTGGGTTGTCAATGGTTTTATAGAAGTACTCATGAAGCGATGAGCTGTGGATCGGCGTGAAGCACTTGCAAAACTTCGCTGATTGATATAATTTGCTACTATGTCAGCACTTAACAATTAACTGTTGCATGTAGGCTATGATGTAGCATTTAAGTGGCTTTTAAAAGTTCCAAGATTTCAATTATGAGGTCATTTCATTCAACTTGTGATTTAATTTGTACCTTTTATTTCCAGATATTACTTTGATGTATTATAACGATGTTTAATTTCCATTGTGCGTTTGCAAGTGGCGTAACAAAAAAAATACTTACTTACTTACACTGCATGGTGTGGCTTTGATAGGTTGGTGACAACCAGTCTCTTCTTCAGTCGCTGAAGGATTCACCCTACTACAAGCACTTCCAGGACAAGGCGGCCATTTGGGAGACACGCCTGGCCGACCTTGACTTCATCCTGCACAATCTCAACCAGATTCAGCGCAAGTGGGTCTACCTTGAGCCGATCTTTGGCCGCGGTGCTCTTCCGAAAGAGGAAGGACGTTTCCGTGGGGTGGACAATGATTTCAGGTCTGATGAAATCCTATCTATAATGCCACATCAGCCACGCTCTCTGATAAATGTTGTAATACACCGATGAAGATGATTATGACGATTTTCAATGACAATTGTAGTATTATGAAGTGCTTCTCTCAGCAAAGACCTTTCAGACAACGATAACATGATGGTCGATGACAATGACGATAACAATGACGATGACAATGATAATGACGATGACAATGACAATGACGATGAGAATGACGATGAAAATGACTATGACAATGACGATGACAATGACGATGACAATATGCCGTGACTGTTGAATGTTTACAGACGGGTATTCTGCTGAAGATTGTATCGATAATCTTGAAAAATCAGTTGTGATGTATCCGGTAATGTATGCATCACCTCTGAGACACATGCTCTCGGATTCAATTTTTTTATTGCATTTTTCTGCATGTGAATTTAGAAATTGTCGTCATTACATTACATTACATTGCATTACATTACATTGCATTACATTACATTGCATTACATTACATTGCATTACATTACATTGCATTACATTACATTGCATTACATTGCATTACATTGCATTACATTGCATTATATTACATTACATTACATTACATAGGACAGTTGTGCATTGTATCTGTTCGTAAAGGAACATTCTGGTGGATGTGAGGCGTGACGGTCGGGTTCTGTCTATGGTGGGAAAGGCGGGACTTAAGGGTCAGCTGACTACGATGCTTGAGCAGCTGCAGAGGTGCCAGAAGGCTCTCAATGAATTCCTTGAGGTTAGTACGGCACACTTTGATTGACTGTTCTTTTATCTTGTGAGGTTACTTTGATACTCATTTACAATCCATAGCAGTGATCAAGGCCGTAGCTATGGGGTGTTTTTGGTGTTTGTCTGAACACCCCCCGAAATGGAAAATGTAAAAAATAATATAATGCATTTACTAGCACATGATGTAGAAACCATGAAATAAACCCATGAAAGCACCCCTTCTAAATTTGAAATGTAAAAAGTAATATAATGCATTCACTAGCACATAATGAAAAAGACATGAAATTAGGCGAAAAATGGTTAGAAACCCCTTTCCCATGACTAAAAAAGGTCGTCAGAAATTAAACCAAATCCTGGCTATGGTCTTGGCAGTGATCCTTTATTGGTTTTCTGGGTGTACAGGAGCTTGCTCAAAAATAACATGTGCACAATTAATCAACTGTATTTTACTAACCACATTTCACATCTACCTATGCATATCGTGGTGCGGCTTGTCAACCTGATTTACATTAAACGAATATTTATAGCTACTTGCTTGAACAATGGTTTTTGAACTTGTTTAAATGCAGGAGAAGAGATCTCTGTTCCCGAGATTTTACTTCATCGGCGACGATGACCTGCTTGAGATTCTGGGTCAGGCTACGAACCCCGCTGTCATCCAGACACATCTGAAGAAGCTGTTTGCTGGCATACACAGCGTCCAATTCGATGACGACAAGAGTCACATTCTTGCGATGAAGTCGCTCGACGGAGAAGTTGTTCCGCTGCGCAACAAGATACAAATCAACCCAAAAGTTGAAGTCAGTCTTCTATCACAACAAGTCTTACATTCTGATAATATTTCTTCAATGTCGCCTTTAGTGTATTTATTAAAAAATGCGTTTGCATAATATTATGTACATATAATTACATATTCTGCTCCTTGGTATGACAATGGTATGTGGTCTTCAGAGAATCATTGATGGGAAATGTAAGGCCGTATATTGAGTGCCAAGTATTTATGACTGAAATTTCTGTTGATATTTAGCGTCTCAGTTCTATGGTTCAATATGATGCCAGAATTATTTGGTGTTAACCTTGGTTTTATGTGCCCTTCAAAGCAAGTCTTCATGCTTTTAATATCTTCTTGTTCTGGTTTGATTTATTTGTGAATTGAGTATTTCTTCGTTTAGGTATGGTTGGGCCAACTGTCCAAAGAAATGAAGAACACATTGCAGGAACTTCTGAAGGAGTGCCTCCGTGATGCCAGAGGTAGCTCTTCTAAGGGCCTTGACCCGACCAAGTACCCCTCTCAGGTGGGTTAGCAGTTCTACTAAACCCTCATTCTGTTGAAGATACTTGAACTAGTCTTATATAATCTAATCAAATCGAACTGACTATCTCAATCCGAAGGAATGTATATATGACGTTTTTACATTTCTATTCATATAATTATGAAATCTTGGTAGAACAGATAACAGCATCATGGTGAAATTTGCTTTGGGGTTTCAGCTGCCAGTCTTTCTTAGGACCCCATAGTTAAGTCTTCTTTGTGCACCCAACTCCACGACCACGTGGATCACAATTATAGTTCCCCCAGTTATTTTTCTACAATTCTGATTCTGAACAGCGTATTTTACGGCATTATTATCTTGCATTTGCAATGTGTTTTAATGAATGTTATTGATACATTGCCTTACTTTACATTGCTTATGCGGCGTTTTATTTCTATTGGATAAAGTGGCTGCATAAGCATTTAGTATATATTTATATAATGTGGTCGAATGATTTACAGATTCTGTGTCTGGCTGAGATGATTAACTTTACGGAGCATTGCGAAGAGGCAATCAAATCGCACGGTCTCCAGGATTTCTACCGTCTTCAGAAGACGAAGCTCGAGTCCTACACTTGCATTAGCATTGACTCTGACGAGCGTGAGCAGGATTCTAGTGCTCACGTGCTCGAGCTGAAACTCAAGGCGCTCATACTCGACACGATTCATAACATTGAGATTGTTGAGCAGCTGATGGAGTCTAATCTGAGAGATGTGACTGATTGGAAATGGCTCAAGCATCTGAGGCAAGTCTAATTGTGTTTATGTCTATGCTTCGTTGGTCTGTTATTCTAATATTCTTCCAATGGATGTGAAGTACAGTGCGAAAGTTAAAATTACCAAAGCATGTTTTTTAACCTATATCTAGGTTAACTTGTGGGGCACGGTGGTGTAGTGGTGACATCGTTGCCTTGTGGCCGGAAGGTTCGAGGTTCGAATCCACCTCGCCGCGTAAGGACCTTGGGCAAGTCCTTCACTCTCAATTGCTCAGCGGTTCGGCGTGAAACTCCGATGCAGTGTCCGCTCTGCATTCGGGATCGCCTCTGAGTAGGTAGAGAGCTTGAAGGGGCGCTATAATAAGGGCACATACAAACATTCAAACTTACTACATTCCGGTACATGTAAATGCGGTTTCTATTCTGGTTTCCCTTTTTCATTGTGTCTTGGTCTGTTGTGTTGTTGATTTATTTTATTAATTGCCTCATTAAATGCAGCGATTGATTGAATTATTATATGTATTAGGCCTAGTTGTTTTAGTGATTTCATTGTTTGATTTGAATGAATGGATTTAGTTTCTTATTGAGGGATGTGATTTATTTATGATTATGATGATTATGATTCACTGATTAATCAATGGAATGATTGTTGAGATTTTTCATCAGGTTTTTTATTTTATTTTTACTTTTTTTACCAAGTGATCTGGTAAGTGGTTTAAATCAATGAAACTGCTGTAGTCAAATTATGAGTGATTTGCACTTGATGTCAGAACTCGTTTCACTTCAGGTACTACATAAAGGGTGATGGACATTGCATTATGAAGATGGAACATGCAGAATTTGACTATACGTACGAGTACCAGGGCAATGCACCAAAACTTGTCCACACGCCATTGACCGATCAATGCTACCTTACACTCACTCAAGGTAACGAATTTAAAATCGCTAGGATAATAATAATAATAATAATAATAACAATGACAATTTCTATGGTGCCGTAACACAGCCATGCCGTTACAAGGGTGCCTCACATACTAAAAAGGATAGGATTGAATATTAATTTACCATCACACTCAGTGACATGTATTGCAAAGTTTGTTACATCTCATGGAATTTGAACACAAGTTGCAGGCTGCGGTGGTGTAGTGGTGGTTCGGTGCTTTGGAGCCGTAAGGTTCCAGGTTCAAATCCACCTCAAGCCGCCACGTAAGGACATTGAGCAAGTCCTTCACTTGCAATTCCTTGGGTGCTTCAGCGTGAAACTTTGATGCAGTGTCCAGTGTCCATGCTGTATTCGGGAGCGCCTCTGAGTAGTGAGCTTGAGGGGTGCTATAGCAAATGTGAGAAATAAAGAAATAAGTGGCTCCATTAGTTCAAACTCTATTGGTTTAACTATCGTAACAAACGATGGAAATAGCATCAGTGTGATGAATGAAGGAAATTGAAATTGGTTCATTAAATGCATATTGATGATGCTTAGTATATTATTGTAATTGTAATTGTAATTGAACATTTATATAGCGCATCAGGGTGATGAATGAAGTGATGAATGAATCAATATATTTATTGATATTTTGATGTGTCATAAAGCATAGCACAGATACTTTTATATGAAATTGGTCCCTTAACTTGTAAGAGACTTGTATATAATTATGATAAAACTTTGTTCCAATGTGGTATGTTCTGAAAACTTCTTTAAATTGCTTAGTTCATCGTGTTGTGTCTCAGAGAACTTGTGTTAATGAATTTTTATGAGGCTTGAGGATTAGGGTGTGTTATATATAGACGTCTTCTCTAGAAGTTCTTTTGTTTTATTTTATGTATAGCTATGGCAAGCGGTCTCGGTGGAAATCCGTATGGACCAGCTGGAACTGGAAAGACGGAATCAGTGAAGGCGCTTGGAGGTCTTTTCGGAAGACAAGTGCTCGTCTTCAACTGCGACGAAGTTGGCACTCTTCTTCATCGTATCGATTATTAATATATTAATGGAGTGAATGTGACTTTTAATGCACCAATAGTGACTGGAACTTGTTTGTATGTGCACTTGTTATAGCGCCCCTTCAAGCTCTCTCTCTCTACTCAGAGGCGCTCCCGAATGCAGAGCGGACACTGCATCGGAGTTTCACGCCGAAGCCCTAAGTAATTGTGAGTGAAGGACTTGCTCAAGTTCCTTACGCGGCGAGGTGGATTCGAACCTTGAACCTTCCGGCTCCAATGCAATGACGCCACCACTACTGTTGTTGTTGTTGTTGCTGTTGTTGTTGTTGTTGCTGTTGTTGTTGTTGACGAATGTTTGCATTGATTAATGAACATTTACGAAAATCACAATTCTTCAAAGAAAAGTAATCGTTTAATGGCTTCCCGATCTGATTCTTTAGGAGCAAAACATTGTTTTGTAGGGCATTGATGTGAAGTCCATGGGTCGTATCTTCATTGGGTTGGTCAAGTGTGGAGCGTGGGGTTGTTTTGATGAATTCAATCGCCTGGAAGAGGCAGTGCTGTCGGCAGTTTCCATGCAGATCCAGGTCATACAAGACGCCATCAAACGCAAGTCATCCACCGTCGAACTACTCGACAGAAATGTACGTACTTCCTACAAATTATCATCTCGGTTCTAGTAAGTAAGTAAGTAAATAACTAAGTAATCTTAATTACTCCTCTTGCTAACCACAGTTTGGTTTACATGCATTTAATTGTAAGCATTGCTTTTTTTGGTTGGGAGCACCTCTGATGAATCTTCTGAAGTGGTGCTATATATAAACTTTTAATTACAGTTATGATTACTCTACCAACTGTCAGAGTCAGATGATTCTTTGAGTTTGATAATTGCACAAGAAGATGTGTAGCTCACGAGTTTTTTCACCTGTGACTGAATATTTAATTAACTTTAATGTTAATTAGGCAGAAAAGGTGCACTTTTATGAGAGGTTCTTAGAATCTGCCATGTAAATGTATTTAAGTATCGGTTTTTATACTGGAAAATACAAACTTACAAAATATTCAATTTGTCTAACTGGCAAATTTTTTATGAAGATGTCAATGATCACATAGAGAATTCCTTTCCAGATCACAGTGGATCCAAATTCTGGAATATTCATTACGATGAATCCAGCTGGAAAGGGTTATGGCGGTCGCCAGAAACTACCGGACAATTTGAAGCAGCTGTTCCGTCCGGTGGCCATGTCGAAACCAGACAATGAGTTGATCGCAGAGGTCATCCTCTTCTCTGAAGGGTTCAAGGACGCCAAAAACCTTGGACAGAAACTCGTCTCAACGTTCACGATGTCAAGGTTTGGAATTTTATATTCTGTATCATATTGGAAAGTTCAGTGGCTGCCTTGGGTATTATGATTTGACTTATGATTTGTATTGTGTATTTGTGATGAGTGTTAATGCTATCTATATATATAGCAATTTGATGGTTATATGCTACACAGTTATGTTGAAATTTTGGTTTAGGCTTTTCAAAGACAGATTCCTATTCTATTTTCTCAAGTTTAGAGACAAAACACTATGATTTTCTTGGCGTTGAATGCACTGGGAGCGCTTCTGAAAGGCTCTTGCTGCGAGAAGCGCTTTATAAATGGCCAGATACAATACGATACAATTACATCTACATGTTCACTTTTCATAGAACTGCACGCATGAAAAGAAATTTTTATGAAAATTTGAAAGTATTTTATGATGTTTTTTCAACTTATAGGCCTACTGTTAACAGTTATGATAATTTATGATGACTGTTTGTGTATTTTGACCTTGTGTGGCTTACTGAGGTGGATAATTGGTTTGTAGACAACTTCTTACCCAACAGCAGCATTACGATTGGGGCCTTCGTGCCCTCAAGACTATTCTCAAGGGCTGCGGGTCGCTCTTACAGAATGCCAGAAGAACTCTACCAGAAGAAGGTTGGCCTTTCTACTGACATATTCTTCTTGTCTTCTTTACTACACCTCTTATGGTCAATAACTAATATAGAATTGCATGTCAGGCTTTTGGACACTCATATGAATCCTTTTAAGATCCTTCCAATTATTGCTAATTGTGTTATTGCACATTTCAATCTGTGGAGATCAAAACAGCAAACCTAAAAAATATTGTGGCTACTGTTTTGTCACAAACTGTGCTAGTCCTGAGGGGTGAATATATTATTGTCGTACTGAAAAGGAAGTGATTTAGTGATTTAGTTAAAGATTAAATTACTTATCAAGTGTAGCGGTTCATTATGAAACTTTTTTATTATTGAAAGCTGTCTAGAACTGAATACAGTTTTATAAAGTGGTATCGTCTGTTGGAAGGAATAAAACTGCTAATAATAATAGTAATTCTATTTAGAATAACAATATTAATATACCTGTAAGTTACAACAGTTATTTTAATCTTTGAATTGCATGCAAGTTTTTGTATTTACCTGGTAAGTGCATCTACACTGTGTCCACGATAAAGTAGAACCCGCAATAAAGTGTCATAACTCGGTCAAAACAGTTAGGATTTGTCTGAAATTTTAACCACAACAACAGTGACCATATGTACATGAGATCCTAAAGCCGATTTGAAATATTCGTGAGTTTGCCAAATGTATGAGCGTTTAAGATGCAGCACCGAAAAATGCAACTTTCCAACATGGAAAAGCTGAAAGGAAGCAAAATTCAGCTATCAATGGCGCTCAAAATGTAATTTTTGTTCACGAACACACGACCATAGACGTAGTAGTGTAGTAGCTGTCCCGGAAGACACTCGGCTTCATATCCGCAGCTGTGGCCGCCTATCAGTCTAGACCTCGATCCGGGTACATGTACCGGAGTAGCGCGTTTTTCGTTCCCGTATTCATCACATCGATAACCGTTGGGCGCGTCTGATTGAAGAGTGGCAGCTATTTGACCAGGTGATCATCGAACAGACAATCAAACAAAAGCGTCTGCGTCTACGATCGTGTGTTCGTGAACAAGGTGGACATTTTGAGCACCATATTTAGCTGAATTTCACTTTGTTTCAGGTATTCCATGTTGGAAAGTTGCATTTTTCGGTGCTGCATCTCAAACGCTCATAAATTTGGCAAACTCAGGAATATTTCAAATCGGCTTTAGGATCTCATGTAGATATGGTCACTGTCTTTGTGTTTAAAATTTCAGACAAATCCTAACTGTTTTGACCGAGTTATGACACTTTATTGTGGGTTCTACTTTATCGTGGACACAGTGTAGAAGGGCCAACCATTAAGAAGCTCTTCCATTGAGAATAATCTTAATGTTTGTTTGGGTGATTGATCTTGTAGAGAAAGTGGACAACTCTTTGGAGGCTAAGCTTGTAGTTCAGGCGTTGAGAATCAACACCCTGTCTAAGTTGACATTTTCTGATGCCATTCGATTTGATGGCATCCTTCAGGATGTCTTTCCTGGAGTTGAATTCAAGGACATCGAATACGAAGCATTGCGAGCAGCACTTGTCGAAGTCTGCAACGAGCACCACCTTGGCATCATTGACATTCAGGTAACATGAGTTTCGTGAGCATCTTATGACTTACCTGAGCGTCATGATGAGGCACTTATATAAAATAATTGATTAAAATTATTTGCCTTCTTTTTTTATCTTGGTATCTTACCTGATCGTAAATTTTGACTTCTTTTACCTAGCTTTTGCTTTTATACTTTAAATCTTAATCTTGTTTTTCTTGACTGCCTTGAGCCACCTGTGTTTTTGTATCTTTCACTTATTGTATCTTATGTAACCATGGTTTACTTTACTTTTTACTGAGCACTGAAATGTCTTGTCTCCCCTTTATTTCATAATTGCACTCTGTATCTGTAAATTCCTGATGTGCTACTAGAAGTTTGTATGATGAGTGTGTTCTAAAAGCAACTGGGAGCCAATGCAGGTTGTTGTTAAAGTGTTGAAGGTGAGTGGAGGGCACTGTGAAGGATTGTTTTCTATCTGTACATAGCTTCATCTTTCCCCGACCTTACTTAGGATCAGACTCTCTTGCACATTGCTGTACATTGCCGTACATTGTCTTGCTGACTGTTGTAGATAAGGAAATCTCTTGAGCTTTATGAGCAGCTGAGGCAGCGAATGGGAGTTGTTGTTGTTGGACCAAGTGGATCTGGAAAAACCACACTCTGGAAAAACCTGCGTCTTGCGCTGGCAAAGACAGGCCAGGTCGTGAAGCAATATGTCATGAACCCAAAAGCAATGCCAAGGACTCAGGTGGGTGGGATGATATATAATTAGTGCCACAATTGCCTCTGACTTAGTATTTAGGACAAGGTCATGTAAGTGTAATTGTCTTTGTATTCCAGTTGTTAACAGATCTTATTTTTTGATGTTCTGGGGTATCCTATCATGTCTGATAATTGTTCTTTTTTCTTCTACATCCATATCTCGACGCAAGATCTTCTAGCTTTCTGATTGCTAGAATGTCACTATGTGAAGGTCTTGGAACTTGAGAGTGCAAGTATTCCCATTTGTATGATGTGGATTCTTACTTCATGTTTCAGCATTAGCTTATATAGCCAGCGAAAGTTTAGATTTTAATGGTAATTTTAAGGCAGGAAAGGGTTTATTGGTATTCCAGACCAAAGTGTCTTGTTGTTGAAATGCTCAAAACAAACTTTTGTACACAACTAAATCATATCACAAAACGTGACATAATATGCAGAATACATGAAGCCAATTTTTGAATGTGGTCACACGAGCTTCATATGTTATACATTTGCTTTGCTACTGCACATGTTGGAGCAATCATCCGTTTGATTAAATTTTGTTAGCTTGTTTGCACGTTATTTCAGGTTGAATAGTGTTTAGCTCAAATCCAACTAAAAGCAGCATTCTTACTGCTGTAAATCTCTCATTAAAGATGTCTTTGATGGCAAATTAGCTGCTTTTCACGAATATAGTGGTGCCCAATCTGAAGTTCACATTCTCTGGTGAAACTAGTTAGTGAACGCTTGTAGTGTTATTTATTGTGGTGTTCAGTCCAGGTTAGCACAACAAATACAATTAAGTTTTAAAGAGATATAGCATGATTTTGCACGTTTGTCCACTGTTCAGCTTCTCGGACATATCGACATGGACACTCGCGAGTGGAGCGATGGAGTGCTCACTTACGCCGCTCGACAGGTTGTCAAGGAGCCGCAGGAAGTGCAGTCCTGGATCGTCTGCGACGGTGACATCGATCCGGAGTGGATCGAGTCGCTCAACTCTGTGCTCGACGATAACCGTCTGCTGACGATGCCATCTGGTGAGCGAATCCAGTTTGGACCGAACGTTAACTTCGTCTTTGAGACGCACGATCTCAGCTGTGCGTCGCCTGCGACCATCTCTCGCATGGGAATGATCTTCCTCAGGTATATATTTTTAATTTATATATTTGTATATTTTTTTAATTTTTTATATTTTATATAATTTTTATATATTGAACTAAATCTATTCTTTCTAATCTAATTCATTTCAATCGTACTTTTCGTCAATGACATGTGTGAATGATATGATTCAGCTTTTCTCCCTTTTCACTTGTGAAACTGACAATAGAGGATGATTTGTAATTTGTCTTAGTTTTTATTGTGAATAATCGTTGAGTCAGGCATCGTATTATGTTTTCTTAGTGGTTAACTGAAGTATGTAGGCCGAGTAGTTTTTCAGTTTCAGAGTTTCTGGCTGAAGTCATTTGCGTTTGAATTTTTTGTGATTAGTCTGCAGCAGATTAAAATATTGTTAGGTTAGGTTTGATTGCTTTGTCAAAGTTTATGAGTACTTCTGCCATAAAACATTGAACAGACCTAGATAATGGCAAAAGCAAATACTCTACATTTTTAGTTGATTTAATCAATTGATTGTTCAAGCCAGAGTTTATAAAGTACCATATTATTTCTTAGTTCAGTTTTTTTTGCAGACTGATGGTGTTATTGTTATTTACTGATGGTGGGTGGGTTGTTGGTTGCTATGATGTTTCTTGAATGTTGTGTTTAATCTGCATCTGTAATGGATATTCAAATGTTTGCACAATACATAATTATTTTCAATAGTTTTCGTGAAGTAGGAATCTGATTATGTTTTATTTTCAGCGATGAGGACACGGATGTGAAAGAATTGATCTCGCATTGGCTGTTTGCACAAGAGGAAGAAGATCGAGATGTTCTGAAAGGATGGATCGAAGATTATTTCTACAGAGCACTCGAGTGGTACATGAAGCAGGTGATCTATTCAACCTTGGACTCATTCATTATTATGATGCTGCTTCTTAAAGTCATTTACCGGACTGTACTTGCTTGATCATGTCCACGAAAAACTCTGACTTACTGAAATTTTTTCAGCAGTATTTATACAGACGTTGTATTGAGGAGACGTATCAGTTCGTCTGCCTTTATCAAATCAAATCTGCATGGGAGGTTGTTGGATCAGTTTTTTCAGGTCAAAATCAATCTTCTCCACAAGGCTATTGTTCTGCATGTCTTTTTTCTGCAGGTTTGTAATTTTTACGCCACAGGTTAATGAGGTTATGTTGCTTTAGTGTTGGTACACACTCAAATTCAGCAACTGATTCCACGCAATGGAGCATAAACAGGCTAAGTGATGTTTTCAGCTGTGAGATAGTAAACCTGCTGTAGCTGCACTGCCTATATCTTTCCTTGTTCTTTAGTGAAGTGCATCATGTAATATGTGCAATAATGTTTGCCCTCAGTCTTTATCTGTGAATTTAAAAACTCATGCAACATTGAATTTGTTTTGTAGGGTGATTATGTGATTGAGACGAGTTTAGTGGGAGCAGTGTTGAACGGACTTTCGCATTTCCATGACATTCGCGACAGATCGGAGTTTGCGATCTGTCTCGTCCGAGGTCTCGGCGGAAGTCTCACGGAAACGTCTCGTGAGGAATTTGCAAAGCAGGTCAGCAACTAACGGTTCATCATATATCGCTTCAGACAATTAACTGACTTTTAAAATTTCTGTCTGTTCAGTTTTGCATGAAGAATGCACATGCCAGGCATTTGTTGTGATGAGTCTCTCCACATGGAATGGCCTTCCCCTCTTCTGCAGGCTAAGCTCATGCCTGGGCTCTTAGCCTCTTCCCATGTGTCCCCTTGCTTTCTCAAGAGGTTTATTTCCCCCAGGACTTCTGTGCTGAAAGTGCCTCTGTAGTCTATGTCATCTGCTTTACATGAGCACAATGTTTTGTTGAAATGACCTTCTGAACAGTAAGCATCATTGGGCTTGGTTCTTGGCCGATGCTGACAAAGCTGAATACTTTCTATTCTAACTGCTGTCTGGTATTTGCTTATAGGTGTTTCAGATGGTTGGAGAAAGTCCTCCTGACCCTCGCAGACCCCTCGATACTTACTACGACAAAACAGCAAAGCGACTGATTGGATATGCAGACCAGGTGCAATACCTCCAACGACATCATTGCCATTGTCATCATCATCATCACCACTGTCATCATAGTCATCACCACTGTCATCCTCGTCATCGTCGTTGTCATCATCATCATCATCATCATAATCATCATTATAATCATCATCATCATCATCATCATCACCATTGTCGTCGTCGTCATCATCATCATCATCATCATCATCATCATCATCATAATCATCATCATCATCATCATCATCATCATCATCATCTTTTAATTTTTTTTCTTTATTGTTAATTCTGTATTTAATCAGAAGAATCAAATTTAGTTTTATCTAATTTAATCTTGTGCATTTTTTGCACTGTAAAATTAATGTAAAGACTCAGTGAATGAATTACTTCAAATGAGTCTTTGTGAAGAGTCATAATCTGTGAGTAAAGCCCAATCTGATTCTGAGCCATGATCTGAACCGAATGATCTGAACCTAATGATCTGAACCGAATGATCTGAACCGAATGATCTGAACCGAATGATCTGAACCGAATGATCTGAACCTAATGATCTGAACCGAATGATCTGAACCGAATGATCTGAACCGAATGATCTGAGCCATGAACTGAACTGAATGACCGACAAGTGTTCATTGTTTTTTGTACAAATTCTTTAACAGGTGAAAGAGACGCTGACAGTTGATGACTTCACGAACATGAACAGCCAACTTCCCGTCATTAAGACGGTCGATGTTCAGCGATTTATCGATAGTTTCCATTCCTGGCTTCATCCGGAAAACCGGCAACCATTCATTGTCGTTGGACCAGAGGGTTGTGGAAAGGGGTAACCGTTGGCTTCATTCACTTCAATCTTGATTCTTATTCTTGAGACCACATCATTCATTCGTTCGTTCATTCTATGGACTAATATAGCGGCCCTTCAAGAAACCAACTCAGGAGCGCTCCCAGCCAAGTTTCGGCAAAAGAAAAGGCTGGAGAGATTTATAAAACAAAGTTTGATTGGTCAGAATGCAATAGACACAGCTTTGAAGGGAGCTCATTCCAGATCTTGTATCTTGTTGAAGGTGTTTTTTGCTGCTGTAGAGGAGACTAGTGTTTGCTGTAATCATCATGCTATGTTTCAGCATTGCATTTCTTCCTCATGTGTATCACATAAATGACTTTTTATGTACGATAATTCAACCTTGGAGCTTTATTTGATTGAAGGAAGAATGAATGGGGAAATCAATGATAAGTCCAAGAATGATGTTAGTGAACTGGATGATGAAGGAAGATTACAGTAAGCTAGAGGAGATGGCTGGACAATGAGAAGAATGTGATATTGGAAGTATGAACCTGCATAAAAGGCAGAGAAGCAAGAAGAAGAAGAAGAAGAAGAATATAGCCGGTCTTCAACCATTGCTGTAACATTTGTTACTTGGCTGAGCTGAGCTCATATTGTTTTTGTACCATCAGTTGGCTAAAATAAACCATTGATTGATTGATTGATTGATTGATTGGTTGGTTGGTTGATTGATTGATTGATTGATTGATTGATTGATTGATTGATTGATTGTTCTCGTAGGTTGCTTCTGAGACATTGCTTCCAACAACTGAGATCAACACAAGTGGCTGTGATCCACTGCAGTGCGCAGACAAATCCATCTCATGTTCTGCAGAAACTTGGTCAGATGTGCATCGTAATAAGCAGCAACACTGGACGCGTCTATCGACCAAAGGACTGCGAGAGACTGATCCTCTACCTTAAAGATCTCAATCTACCAAAGCCAGACAAGTGGGGAACCAGTCAGCTAATTGCTTTTCTGCATCAGGTAACATATTAAAAATAGCTTAGGCTACTTTTGGTTAATCTGTCTGCACTGTTGAAAATTTTAATTTGCTTTGCTTCTGCCTTTTGCTAAAGTCTCCATTAATCCTTTACATTAACCATTCTGATTTGTCCATCTCTTCTGGCTCTCCTCTGTTAACCAAATTATGTTAAAGTATTATGTTCACTGCCATAATTGTATTATGTTTTTTTGGTTAAGGAAAAAATGTAGCCTACAAGAGTTTGGATATACCCAGCAGTCACTAAGGATAACCTTATATAATCTAAATGGTTTTTGATTTCTAGGTTCTGACTTACAATGGATTCTATGACTCGAACTTGGAGTTTGTTGCTCTGGAGGGAGTGCAGATTGTTGCGAGTATGAATTCAGGCAACTCAGTTGGTCGCCACAAGTTGACATCTCGATTCACTTCAATTGTTCGCATCTGTTCAATCGGGTGAGTCCACTGGTGTTTAGGGGGTGATGGATTGATTGCTAAAAGTGCTTGTGATGGCTATTTGATACAGCTAGGTCAACGGTTTCCAACCCGTGGCCAGCGGCCCAAAAGTGGCCCGGCAGGCTTAAAAAATGGCCCTCATCTCTCAAAGATTTTTTTTAAATGTACAAAAAAATTGACATATTTTACACGATCGAACACATAATTATTTTCTATTACAAAGTATTTTATTTTGATGTCTATAAATAACATCAAACATTCTATTTTAATTCAATTATAAGGATTTCATATGCTTTTAGTTAGTTAAATTTTAGCCTTGTGTCCTCCTAATGTCCTTCAACTAAAAAAAGTGACCCTCATGTTCTCCAACCTAGAAAAAGTGGCCCTAGAGTCAAAACAGGTTGAAACCACTGAGCTGGGTAATCGGAATTGACCATTCATTTCTGTCCGTTGTCACTCTCCTGCCTAGTTAAGGTTATAAAATGAATGTTTTTCAGATACCCAAGCCATGATCAGCTCCAGGTCATCTATTCCACATACTTGACTCCAGTTATGCAACGCCAGCTGTCAAAGCATCCTGTCTGGAGTCACAAGTCAAAGGTCACCGCCCTGGCCAGCTCGATGGTACAGGTGTATGAGCAGGTCCGGTCAAAGTTTACAGTGGACGACTACAGCCACTATCTCTTCACGCCCCGTGATCTAACGCGTTGGGTGATGAGTCTGCTGCGGTACGACCTGGCAGGAGGGCAGAAGGACACGAGTGGAGATGAGGTGCTTGTGGTTTGGGCTTACGAAGCCAACCGCCTCTTCAGGGACCGTCTGGTGGGCGAAGAGACCATGGTCAAGTTCGATAGCATCCTTATGACGATCGTTCGAAATGAATGGTCAGCAAACATTGTGGACAGGCTCAAGGGTGCGTTAACATCCTGGAAACATTTCGCTAAGACTTTTGTGTTCCACGAACCTTGTGAATCATTTAATCATGCTAATGTTTATGACACTACACTTAGAACATGGAAAGTATCATATATCGTATTGTATATAAGAATTTATAAAAATCTCTTACAGTACTAGCTATTCGGAGGTGCTCTTAGCTTGACAGCCCGTGAAGAAATAAGAAAGTCTTAAAGTGTAAAGTGACTATAATTTAATATGAAACTGAATTTTCCGACTTTTAAGTGCGGTGCATGCACCAATTGCATATGTGGAAAAGGACTTAGTGCACTGAAATTTCTACCAGCATACTGGTATACCAGTAATCATATTTAGTTTTCATCCGCAGGTACAAAACAATTACAAGTAGTTCTTTGCTAAATGATTAGTTTGTTTTTTACAAGTTCATTTGAAAAATCTTTCCTTTTCTTTTATGCAGACGATTTCTATGTGACATGGGGTGGTCAGGGTGGCAAGAATGTGAAGAGCACGTCTGGTGGAGCACCACTGCCTTCGACTGGCCGACCTCTGGGAAGACTCAGCCAAGAGGACTTCAAGGCAATTGTGGAGAAAGGCTTGCTGCAGTACAGTGAGTTGTAAACAATACTAAGAATGGCTATAGCTCCTTTTAAATTGATTGTTGGTATTGTGTTTCTTAATGCTACAAGATGCTGTGATACTTTGACCTTTTGTATAGCTAGTGGTAGGTAAGAGTACCGATGGTTGAACTCTTTGCTGTTTAGTACTTTAATGATAAATTGGATTGGTTTTCTAGTCGCTTTTAGTAGGCCTACCTTCTTGTCCCTAAGTGTTAAAGACTAATCACACGTTTTGAAGTACGGTAGCTAGTTGTTATCGTGAAGGACCCTATATAAATGTCATAGATAGATGGATAGGTAGATAGATGAATAGATTGATAGGTACTTGATAGAGATAGATAGATAGATAGATAGATATATAGATAGATAGATAGATAGATAGATAGATAGATAGATAGATAGATAGATAGATAGATAGATAGATAGATAGATAGATAGATAGATAGATAGATAGATAGATAGATAGATAGATAGACGGATGGATAGACGGATAGACAGATAGACAGATAGATACATACCTGTACAAGATGAGCGAGTAAGATGACATGCAAGATGAATAAGTTGGTTCTTGTTTTCTTGTTTCTCAAGGTCGAGAACATCGCGACCTTGACATCATCATTTTCCAGGAGGTCCTGGACACCGTGGCTCGTGTCGATCGAGTCCTAACAATGCCAGGAGGTTCTCTGCTGATGGCAGGACGAAGTGGAGTGGGTCGGAGAACTGCGGTGACGCTTGTCTCTCACATGCATCAGATGGAGTTGTTTACGCCGAAAGTATCGCGCAGCTATGGAATGAAGCAGTTCAAAAATGACCTTAAGACAGTGAGACCTGTTTTTATATTTATTATAAATCTCTTTACGCATTGATTTATTTTTAAGTAAATTAATTTTATGTGATTGTAAATTCTTTTGGGTTTCATGGTGAACGTGTTGCAATATTAGCAATCCACCATGATCTGAGCAACTGAACTATACTTGTAGCAGCTCACAAGTACAAGTTAGGTAACAAGGTAATTACCCGATAAACTGAACATATGTAGAAAATGTAGTTGTTAATGGTGTATGAGGTTGTAAAGTTTTATGTTGTCATATGTCTGAATCATTTAGCTACAAATAAAAACCCTGATGGTAGTGATGGAATGTCTTATCCTGAACTACTTGCCCTCGCACGTATACATCATGCCCAATAGACTACAGTCCCTTCCTGTACCTGTAATGTTAAATTGGTCACTTAAATCCAAAGTATAACTTTAGATTAACTGCATGTAAACTTAATACAGTGTTGTAGTAGATTACTCTTTACTTGGTATTTTTATGTATGCTTATAATCATATTGACGTTTATAATAACGCTGATCATGACAAATTGTTTAGCCATCTGTAACTACGTGAATGAAAAAGGGACAGCTCTGCATTAGCAGAATTTTTTATCCTTTAGAGTTGTCCTGTTGACATCCGCAGATTATCTATAAAAAAGATTCTGTTACATTACTAAGTTTACCTGTTGCTGTTGTTAAGTCAATAAATGGCTGGTTGATTGATTGATTCTTGTGCAGACAATGTGCTTTATTCTTACCCAAATATCCTAAATCCCTGAAGAAAGGTGGTTTCTGAGGAGGAGAATTATCTTGTTAGCCATATGATTTACCTTGGTGTCTTGTTCTTACACCTGCAGGTGATGCAACAGACTGGAATTGAAGATCAACAGGTGGTTCTTCTGCTCGAAGATCATCAATTCCTTGAGCCTCAATTCCTTGAGCTCATTAACAGCCTCCTTTCGGCAGGGGAGGTTCCTGGACTGTACACACCTGAGGAATTGGAACCCATTCTGACACCACTCAAGAATCAAGCTTCGGAAGCTGGCTTTCGTGGCACCATCTTGCAGTACTTTGCATCTCGTGAGTTCATTGTGTTGTTTGGTGGTCTGAGGGATTTGACTGATGACCGTTTTATTTGTTGCATCGTAGTTGAGAGTGTTTGTAGTTAGACAATTGTGCAAGCCACTCTTTTTGCAGGTGGACTTATAAATGATGATTCATTAATTTGCACAATGCTATTTATTTATTTATTTATATTTATTTATTTATTTTTACTTATTTGTTTCTCGAATTTGCTATAGCACCCCTTCAAGAGATTGTTCTTAGTTTGTCTGAAATTAACCAGCCAAGCTTCATTTTTAGCTGTTGCTGGGCTAGGAGCACTTCTGAGTAGTTCTCTTGAAGAGACGTTATATAAATTATCAGCGTGAATGAATGAATTGATGAATGAATGAATAAATGAGTGAGTGAGTGAATGAATGAATGAATTAATGAATTAAACCTATTTGAACTGTATTGGATTCAGTATATAAGATCTTTTCAAAACAGATATTAATTAGTTAATTAATGAAGTGGCATCACAATAGTTTGTCACTTACTTCATTATTTACAGGAATCCAGACAAACCTACACATTGTCCTCATCATGGACTGTTCAAACAGCAAGTTCATAGTCAACTGTGAGAGCAATCCGGCCATCTTCAAACAATGCTCAATACAATGGCTTGAGAGCTGGACCAGAGAAAGCATGGTGAAGGTAAGATGGCTGTTGTGTCTCAACTTAGGCCTATAATCAAGCTGGTGATTCGTAATGTCTAGCCATTCAGGATTAAAATTGTAGTGCCATATAAAGTACGGACACTATTGACTTCTTAGCACTGACCTATTTGTCAGAAAAGCAATAGAAGCATTTTATGAATCCTCATCAACATCATGCCACATAGTAGAATAAAACTAATCTAATTTATTGTTTTTAAATGCTAATTTTGGATAAATTACTTTAACAATTCTTTTGCACAAAATAGTGATGTTATTTTTCTATGCCATTGGTTTCAGTGTATTTTGATGTTTGTTGTCGACTTCAACTTGAACTCAATCTTTAGTGACTCACACTCTAACTCTTTTGGACTCGAACGTGACTTTGACTTGACTTATGTGGACTCGACTACATCAATGCCTTACTCTACATGTACCATCTAAAAATTTATATTAGTAGTTTTGTTCAATAGTGAGCATTTAGTTAGGCAGTTTTTCCTTGCTAACATTTCAACTGCCAAATGTTAGTGACATGAACCTTCAGCCAGGTATCTCAGTAAAGCTTAGACAAATGGATGGTGAGTTGAGCCAGGGTGTGAGTGCCATTCAGTGTTCTCTGGTATCCAAAGGAAAGTTGTTTAGAAAAATAAAACAAGTTCATTCATCACTTCATTGTTCAGTCATCACTTCATTGTTCAGTCATCACTTCATTGTTCATTCATCACTTCACTGTTCAGTCATCACTTCATTGTTCAGTCATCACTTCATTGTTCAGTCATCACTTCATTGTTCAGTCATCACTTCATTGTTCAGTCATCACTTCATTGTTCAGTCATCGCTTCATTGTTCAGTCATCGCTTCATTGTTCAGTCATCGCTTCATTGTTCAGTCATCACTTCATTGTTCAGTCATCACTTCATTGTTCAGTCATCACTTCATTGTTCAGTCATCACTTCATTGTTCAGTCATCACTTCATTGTTCAGTCATCACTTCATTGTTCAGTCATCACTTCATTGTTCAGTCATCACTTCATTGTTCAGTCATCACTTCATTGTTCAGTCATCACTTCATTGTTCAGTCATCACTTCATTGTTCAGTCATCACTTCATTGTTCAGTCATCAATTCATTGTTCAGTCATCACTTCATTGTTCAGTCATCACTTCATTGTTCAGTCATCACTTCATTGTTCAGTCATCACTTCATTGTTCAGTCATCACTTCATTGTTCAGTCATCACTTCATTGTTCAGTCATCACTTCATTGTTCAGTCATCAATTCATTGTTCAGTCATCACTTCATTGTTCAGTCATCACTTCATTGTTCATTCATCACTTCATTGTTCAGTCATCACTTCATTGTTCAGTCATCACTTCATTGTTCAGTCATCACTTCATTGTTCAGTCATCACTTCATTGTTCAGTCATCACTTCATTGTTCAGTCATCACTTCATTGTTCAGATTCCTCTTTTGTTGCTGATCGAACTGCATAAACCAAAAGCAAAAAAGGCGCAAAAGGTAAAAATATAAAAAGGCAGTTGCTGAACATTTAATAAGATTGGAGGTAAATCCTAACAAGTTATGTTCTTCTTTGTTGTTGAATATATATTATAATTTGTCAAGGTATTGTTCCTTTGTTTAAAGTTGAGTTACTTTTGAACTTGTTCACAAGAAAATTCTACTAACAAATTTTAATTTAAGTTTGATGACAGTGATGTTGATGAACAGATTATGATTATGATGATGATATTATGATGATGATGATATTATGATGATGGTGATCATTAGTTCTTGTGATGTTTCTGGTGGTGCAACGAGGATGATAGGAATAAGAAGATTATGACGTTAGTGTGGATGCAATTTTCCATGACATTAACAATGGTGATGATGATGATAATAGCATGTGCATTCTTTTCTTCTTCTTCTTTTACTTCAGGCTTGAATTAATCCCTCTCTACGGAGGGTTCAGCCGCTTGGATCCTCCTCTTCCACTTTCCTCTGTCTTTGGTGTCTTCATCTTTCAGTTTTAGTTGTTTCATGTCCTCCCATCTCTTCTTTTGTCGTCCCCGACTGCGTCGTCCATAGACATCTGCCTTCATGATTCTTTTAAGGCAGCTGTCTTCCTCTCTTCTCATCACATGCGTACCATGGCATGTACATTGTACAACAAATAGAATAGCTTTGTGTCGGTCATCTGCACAATCCAGCCTGGTTCTATCAGAACAGCGTAATTCATAATTGCTTTGATTTAAAAAATTATTATTCACATTACAAATTCAACATACTAGCTAGGTACCCGGCGTTTCCCAGGGAATTACCAGTAGGTTTTGACCCCACCCCTATGGGGTATCCAGTATTGCCCGGTAAATAGTGAAATTTCAGATTTTCGCCACCGTGAGGCCATCGTGAGGGTTTTTGCCATCCCCTCCACTGGGTGGTCGTGGTGATTCTATGTCTAGGTGCAAAGTTGTAGATAACTGCAAAACTGTAGACTTTTATTCTGTACAAACATTCATACACTCCTTTATGGATATAGATAAAAAATTAAGTCTTTTGGTATGATCACCAGTGGTTACTACAGTCTAACTGTGGTGACCGTTGAACATTGCAGCTGCCGCAAATGTTGATGTCTCGTCCACGCAAGTCGGAAAAGGATTCAACGGACAAGAAGCCGAAAGTGCAGCGCAAGATGTCCGGAGGAGACGAACTGCTGAAGGGATTCCTTCAGGTTCATGAGAGCTGTGCAGCAAACAACAATGCAGTGGCCACACCCAGAAGGTTCATGGCTTTTCTTAGGACATACGACCAGCTGTACAGCAATAAGAAGGAGACCATTGAAGTGAAACAGAAGCACTTACAGGTTGGAACCGTAGGATATGACTTCATCTCACACATTCTGTTTAAGCAGATCTATTGAGAGAATGGCAGCCGGGAAGTCATAAGAATAATGTTGATCTTTATTGCATGTACCATAGTCTTGTTATCACATCCTCATGAGGGAGCATGTGCTATGGCATTGTGGGCGCAGTGATGTAGGGGTATGTTCGGTGCACTGGGGTCCGGAAGGTTGCAGGTTCAAATCCACCACGTAGAGACAATAACAAGTGTTTCACTCACAAGTGCTCACGTACTTTTGCATAAAACTCTGATTGAGTGTCCGGGCTGTAGTCGGGAGCGCCTCTGAGTAGGAATCTTGAAGGGCGCTATCGCAAGTGCTCACACATACCTTCATTGCAGCATGCATAACTGATGATTAAAGAATATTATTATAGCGTATCTTAGGAACTGATGTAGGATAGGATACATTTACAGGAATGTTTTCCATAAGAGCAGATTGGATGAAGACATAGAATAATTCCTAGTTGTTTAGGATTTGTTATGTTATTTTTAATTGTTATTGAAACTTTGCTTGACGCTGTTGTAGGCAGGAGTATCGAAACTGCGTGAGGCAAGAGAGGTTGTCGACAAACTGAAGAAGAGAGCGGCTGATCAGAAACTTCTGCTGGCCGAAAAGCAGACAGAAGCGGAAGGCAGCATGGAAGAAATAACCTCTACTCTCAGAGTAACTTACCCACCTCAATTCTTATGTTCTTACCTGCTAGGTAGCCACCAATGGAATAGCATTTTAGCTGTTGACAGCTATCAAAGGACAGGCAGAGAAGGACAATCAATGTAAAAATAAATTTAATAAAAATAAATAACTTCATATGATGCAGTTCCAATAATGAAGTCTTAATTTATTTACCTGTAAATCACAAATTTTTTAGTCATATCGAAAAAGTTTGAATTCGAATCAAATCGTTAGTTCCAGTTTGATATTCATATGTTGTGTGTACTTGATAGCATGACAGGCATGACTGTGGTACAGAGATCAATTTTAATGTTGGCTGAATAACTTTTCTCTAGGTTAAAATAAATTAAGCTGTGAATTAATTTTATTAGGAAAATTAAAATAACACAAATAATTTTAAATAATCGAAGCCAAAGTCTAATAAGTTTTTGAATCAAGTACCGTGCTTGAATGAATATCTGATTCATTTTAAATTCAATTATCAAAGTTTCACAGGTTCCTACTCAGCATATCACCAGTGAAATTACATTTACAGATGGATATATCTGAAGAAGACATTTGTTTCTGGGTCCATTCTACCTAAGAGATTCATGGATGAATCATGATTGTGAGATTTAACTGTAGGTAAATAACTGTGGGTCAGACTATGATCTACGTGGAGTTGGGGTGGTTATAACGCAAGAAACGCTTGTTTGTCTAGTGGTCTTACTTCATACGTTATCGTTTGTTTGACTAGGGATTATTACTGTTTGTTTTTCCAGAACGCTGGCACACACAAAGGTGAGATGGAGGATCTGAAGAAGAAAGCAGACGCGGAAAACAAGAAGCTGGAGAAGCGGAAGGTGGAGATCGACAAGTCGCTCGCAGAGGTCGAACCACTTGTGCGTGAATCAATGGCCGCCATCGGAAGCATAAAGAACGAGACGTTGGGTGAGATTCGATCTCTTCGCGCCCCACCGGACACCATCCGAGACATTCTCGAAGGAGTTCTACGCATGACTGGTCGCTCGGATACGTCGTGGGCTGCCATGAAGTCGTAAGATTAATTTAAATTTAATTAAATTTTATTTTATTTGTTTGAGGTCTTGTTAATTTCAGATGACAAAACGTGTACAGCAGACCTTACATATAGGAGATAATGCTGAAAATTCAATCTATGCATCACGGATGATACTTATTGCTTTTTTCTCTTAGATCTAGGTTTTCGGTCTTGTCTAGGTTTCTAGCGGTGTTTTTCTCCGGATATAGCCTTTTTCTCTTGGAGATTTTTTCGTGCTGAAACATGTGTTATTGTGGTAATTCTTGAAACATCACTTATATCTTTCAGGCATTTTTACAAAATAGACATTCCATCAGTGTTTAAAATCAGATGAAACACTAGAAAAAGGTCATCAGATGCAAGATTTTCGTCTAAAAATTCCTCATATTTCTCAGACAAATTCTATGTACTTCTCAACGTAAAGCTAGTCTAGCTTTTTCTTGCCTATTTGTAGACCGAATGAGACCTTTTTTGAATATTAAGGGTGGCATCCCTGGTATGCAAGTATGTTTGTGCAATCAATGTGCATGTGTGTATCTGGAGTTCATAAAGCAAATTAGCAGCCCCTCAATATCACTGTTCAGTGCTTTCAGTTCTTTTACAGTTAACGAATACGGCTTGTTAAGTTGATAGCTTTGGGTACTTAACAGCGCTTTAAATATGCTTAAAAATGTTCATTTTAGCTCAAAATTTATCAGTAGTCATTGGACTTCCCAATGGCGTCAGTCTGATATCTTAATAATAATAATAATAATAATAATAATAATAATAATAATAATAATAATAATAATAATAATAATAATAATAATAATAATAATAATAATAATAATAATAATAATAATAATAGTAATAATAATAATAATAATAAATTCATTAGTTAGATAGTTAGTCATGAAGTCCATGAGGGATCCTAAATAGCTCGGGGCAAAAAAACCCAGAACAAATAATAATAATAATCTTTAATTATTTATTGAATTGTAATGACCTGTTGGCAGATTCTTGTCGGAAAGAGGTTGCAAGGAAAACATCCAGAATTTCAACGTTCGATCGATCAATCGAGAAACGCGCAAGTCGGTGGAAGAGCTCGTACGCAAGAAACGGGAATCATTCGATCCACAGGTCGGTTCTAAATAATAATAATAATAATAATAATAATAATAATAATAATAATAATAATAATAATAACCCGGGGATCCCGGGTGGATGCGAGGCAGCTGTTCACGCAGCCAGGCGATTTGTCACTGACATGGAACATGGTTCCATATTGGTTAAATTGGATTTTTCCAATGCTTTTAACAGTCTATACAGAGACTGCATGTTAGCTTCAATAACTGACATTCTTCCAGAGCTGGCATCTTTCTGCCACTTGGCATATTCAGAGTCAACTGAATTAAAATATGGCAGGTTCACCCTCTTGTCTCAGGTTGGTCCTCAGCAGGGAGACCCTCTGGGTCCACTTCTGTTTTGTCTCCCACTGCAACCGGTTCTTCTTAAGTTGCAATCTCCTCTCACGCTAGGCTTCTTGGATGATCTGACACTAGGTGGAGAGGCTTCTGTGGTCGAGGCAGACTTGGAAATGATTGAACAAAGCTGTGCTGAACTTGGCCTTAAGCTAAACCAGGCAAAATGCGAGGTTATCTCACACTCCACTCAAGTCCATTCACATGGTTTGCTACGGCACTTTATGCATGTTGAACCGGACACTGCAACACTTCTGGGGGCCCCATTATCTGCTTTGAAGGCCCTGCAGTCCACGCTTGAATCACGTATTTCTGAACTGTCACTGGCTCTGGAAAGACTGATGTTGGTTTCTAGACATGATGCCTTGATACTTCTGAGAAGCAGTCTTGGCTCACCCAAACTCCTGCACACTCTACGTTGCTTTCCTTGTTTTGGCCATCCCCTTTTGGATGATTATGACTCTGTTTTACGGAAAGGTCTTGTTTCCATCCTTAACATGTCTCTGTCTGAAGGTCAATGGCTACAAGCTTCTCTCCCCATCAAAGCTGGTGGACTTGGTATTCGTCGGGTGTCGTCGCTGGCCCTTCCCGCCTTCTTGGCTTCTGCTGCGGGCACCCTACCACTCCAGTCCTCCATGCTAAGATGTCTGCAAATACCCATGGATCCAGAGTACCAGGCATTGCTTGATCACTGGCAGGGAGAAACCACGATCCTGATCCCTGATAACATCCACTTGCAAAAGCAAGCATTCTGAGACAAACCGCTTCTTGACAGGACTGTGAACGAGGTTCATGCCTTAGCCAACGATGCTTATAATCAGGCACGTTTGAAAGCGGTTTCTGCTCCACATTCTGGTGACTGGTTATTTGCACTGCCAACAACAGCTTGTGGCTTGAGACTGGACAATGAGGCTATCAGAATCGCAGTTGGACTCCGTCTTGGAGCCATTTTATGTGAGCCACATACTTGTGCATGCGGCACTCTGGTTGCTGCCGATGGCTCACATGGACTCTCATGCACCCTTGGCCCCGGTCGCATAGCTCGACATGGCGTCTTAAATGACCTCATTTGGCGCAGTCTTACTCGTGCTGGTTTTCCTGCCATTAAGGAACCAGCTGGCCTTTCTCGGACTGATGGCAAGAGACCGGATGGTCTCACTCTAATTCCGTGGCATTCTGGACGCAGCCTATTATGGGATGCCACAGTGACCGATACCTTGGCTACTTCATACTTGCCAGCAACTTCAGTTACGGCAGGTGCTGCTGCAGAGCTGGCAGCTGCAAGAAAAGAGGCGAAATACAGAGCATTTCTTGCAACACATGTTTTCGTTCCTCTGGCCCTCGAAACTCTTGGGCCCATCAATAACACTGGTCTTTCTTTCATTTCTGATCTTGGACGCAATCTTACTCGGATTTCCGGAGACCCGAGAGAAACAAGCCACCTATTCCAAAGGCTTTCAATTATTATTCAGCGATTCAATGCCGTTTCTTACCACAGCACTTTTGACTTGCCAGAATTGGATGAAGCGTAGCCGTTCCAGAACCCACCAACTAACAGTCTCCGGACAATTTTTTGAAATCCCAAGGGATCCTAGGTACCTCGGGTAAAAAATAAAAAAAAAATAAAAAAAAAAATAATAATAATAATAATAATAATAATGTAGTTAGTAATAAGTCCCTGAGGGATCCTAAATACCTCGGGGCAAAAAAAAAAAAAAAATAATGAAAATAATATTATTATTAACAATAATAATAATAATAATAATAATAATAATAACAATAAAATCTTTAAAAATATATATATATAAATAAATAAAATAATAATAATAATAATAAGAAGAAGAATAACGATAATAATGTGGTATTGTTGTGTTACTAACACTACCACTTGTTTGTAGAATGCCAAGCGTGCTTCGGAGGCGGCTGCTCCAATGGCTGCATGGGTGAAGGCAAATCTGAAGTACGCTGAAATCCTAGAAACCATCGAGCCACTCGAAGCCGAACAAAATGAACTGAAAAAGTTAGTCTTGCTGACAACAGATGAATTTCTAAATAGGAGACAGAACTAAAGAAAGTTTTTTTATTTGAATTATCTCAATAAGAAAGCGCCAGTTTGTAACATGAAATCTTATATTTGGTGCAACATGTTTGACAATTTCTTATTGTAACTTGTATTGGAATCTGCTATGTAAATATATATATATTTATATGATATGCATGTTTGTTATCCTTCGTCAAATACCTATTGGCCTTTCTACTTCATTTCTTTCTTTTCTTAAGAGTGTCTTATTTGACCAGGATTGGACTGGGAGCGCTCCTGAGTAGAAACCTTGAAAGAACGCTATATAAAATTCTCAGTAAATAATAAAAAAGTAAATAAAATTTGCACATAATGATGCCTTTTGTTATAGTGTGAATCAATGTAGTTGCGATATAATTATAGTTTGTTAATTCTATTGCTATGCTGATCATAATTGTTAATGTCCTTCATTATTATTATTATTTTTATTTCCTCGGAGCTGTCACGCTGAGAGCGCCTCTGAATAGCTAGTCTGTAAGAGGCGCTTTATAAATGCTCATATACCATACCATTATTTAATTCATTTGCTCTGTTTTTAACTGATTTGAGTAATGTGGTTACCTTCCGATTCAGGAATCTGGATCAAGTTGAGGGCAAGATGAAGAAGATAGGCAAAGGGTTAAGTGAGGTCGATGCAAAGGTCAAAAGGTTAGAGGGCAAGTACAACAAGACGTTGGAGGAGAAAGCCATGCTGACAATCGAGCTGACCAAAGCGGAGGAGACAATCGTTGTGGCGGAAAACCTTGTGGGAAAGCTGGAAGGCGAATACCAGAGATGGAGTGGACAGGTATGTGGTATTTTCACTGTGATCTTTACTACTGGTTTGCCTAATTGTAGTCACTTTCTATGCAAATTTCATATTGTTCCTTTCAAGGTAGTCATTAACTTCGGAAGTACTGTTCCTGCCAGTCTGAAGTATTGGAAGTACTGTTATACTGGGATCACTTCCATGTCTCTGCCATGCCTGCACCAACTCTTCAGTGACCTTTCTGACCTTTTCGGACAATATGGGGGGGTCATTTATGTCAATATCCTTGTGTATGGTGTCACACATGTGTGTAAACCAACTCAACTCAGCTTAAGGTTTTCAACTTTCACTTGCTCATCCTGCCGAGGGTCCACTTTGTACATTCTTTCGTTATCTTAAAAAGTTCTGTCTCCTTAGCCAACATTGGGCCAGGAGCATTCCTGAGTAGTAGTCTTGAAGGTGTACTATATAACTCCTTGTAATGAATGAATGAATAATTAATTAATGAGCGAGTGATGAATGAGTGAATGAATGAATGAATGAATGAATGAATGAATAGATGTAGTATAAGTTTGAGCCCAGCATTTAGTTTGGACGCTGCAATCAGATACCAGCCCATACAACTTTTAGTTAACTCGTGAATCTTTCCGTTGATCCTATTACGACTTATAATATCTTATTCCATGTTTTATTCGTAGGTTGGCGAACTTACGAATGAATTGAAGGAGTTGTCGATGAAGACTCTGCTTGCGTCTGGATTCGTGACGTATTTGTCTGCGGCGCCGGAAGATGTTCGGCAAGAAATGATCCAGAGCTGGATGCGGGAGACGGGCATTCGGTCATTCGAACTGCGCAGGTAAATGAGCGGTCTTATTCTTACTTGCTGTATAGCCAGGGTGATAATTGCCAGGGGGTTGGGGCGGGGTTTCAAATCCCCAGTCTTTCTTAGAGCCCCATAGTAGATTCTGTTTTTTACGCCCAAATTCTAAGTGGATCATAGTCCAACACCCCCCTCCCCAGTTATTTTTCCACAAATCTCACACTGAGTGTAGCTTTTGGCCTACTTAATTCTGCTTATTACTAAGCAATTTATATCAGATCTTATATTATTTTGTTTTGCTAATTTTGTTTAGTTGGTATGATTAATTTTGGAACATAATTATTTTAAGTACATAGGTTGATCATTTGACCCTGGATTGGTCACTTGTGGTATATGGGTCACTGGAGATGTTTTTGATGAATCAGTTAACATGTATGTATGGTAAATAGTATTTGCATCTCAACAATTATATAGCACTATATCTGAGCCGCTGATGTAACTAAACATTCACTGATTGGCTTTCTATTAAGTTTGCACTACTGAAGAATTCATTTCTGCTGAAAAGAATTCATGAATCTTGCTAGCAAAACTGTGATTCATAGTCAGAAACCAATGACCTGTTGCCCACGATTTCTTACAATGTTTTTGACCACCTAATCTACTGGAAAATCCTGTGCATTGCTGGTGTTAATAGCACTTCATTTCTGCACTTAATTTGTAGGTTCTTGAGTACTGAGAGTGAGCAGCTGATCTGGAAAACTGAAGGTCTTCCTTCGGATGAGCTCAGTATGGAAAATGCGATGGTCATACTCCAGGTAATTATCACCTTACATAGGGAATGGCAAACCTCACCACTTTTAGATGTTATTCAGTTCCATCCCTAATCTAACGCTGTTTATAACTCTGCTACTGTTGTGCCCTAAGCACAAGTTTCCAACTTTATCTTTGATCAGTGGATTCATCCTGTGCCATTAGAGACCTGAATGAATTACCCTACCTAATGGAGACTGGTCTGCCTAATGGAGACTGGTCTAAGTCTGTCAAATGGAGATATGGTCAGAGTCTGATTTACCTGCATAGTTCCACCTTCCACGCCAAAATAAAAATGTTGTAGATTTGAGAGTTTTACTTATAAAATTTAGTTTCTGCAAGCCTGTCTTTAAACTTGCCAATTATATAATTATCTCTATATATTTAGTCTTAATTTAATTGAGGATTAATTTTAACTGAATTCTTTATAATTATGATTGCACAATCGTTGCGTTCGTTCTCACAGATTAATGATCTTGAAACCGGGGTAAGCTGCCAGCCCCATCATACGCTGACACTGGCTTATTTAGACTTTTTGTGATTAGTGCACTGAAACCTCCATAGTCCATAATATTATTCAGTTTTACACAGGGCTGAAAGTGGTTTGGAAAAGTTGCCGGGTCTCACTTTGGCCCACAAATTTTTCTGACGACGTTTTTCCTATAGTCATTTGCCCAAAATTACCGAAAATCATACCATTTTTACGTACTTTTGGCATCTAACGGCCTGTTTTGCGACCCGGCTGAGACCCGGCAACAGCAGGTCTCAAAAATCGATGCCGGGTCTCAGACCCGGACCAACCCGGCTCACTTTCAGCCCTGGTTTTACATAGCACTTACCAGTTATTATTACGGTACTGACCAGTAGTCACGGTAGAACAGTAGCATATCTCTGAATAAAAAATATTGCCTTAAATGTTACTTTATGGTCATTCTGTGAATGAGACCTCTTCATAATTATTAGGCCACATGCTTTGTCATGCTGTGAGTCTTGGTGCGTCTTTCTGACATATGCACCGAGCCTCATAATTTGACTCTGACAGCATACGAAATAATGTCTCTTGGTGGGATTTACAATAAACTGAAGCATTCAGTGCTTAGCACAAATTCGGCAATATTCTGAGGTTTCAGTGTACCATAGTGTTCATGTGTGTGGTTTTCTTTAACTTTATCATGTCTCACTTTCCTACTTTCACTGCCAGTTGTATTCTCTGCTAGTTATAATGTCTTTCACGAGTGGATTTCACATGTAAACATTCTTGCATTATAAGTTTCTTTATATTTCATACAAGAAGTTTGGCTGCAATGTTTTTTTATATTTGAACATTCTTAATTTTTTTCAGTTTCTCTTTTATCTTGTATACCAATTATGACTGAAATGTTTTCTGCATTTGAACATTTCTGCATTTTAAGTTTCTCTGTAGTAGTAGTAGTAGTAGTAGTAGTAGTAGTAGTAGTAGTAGTAGTAATAATAATAATAATAATAATAATAATAATAATAATAATAATAATAATAATAATAATAATAGTGATTTGAGTGCTGTAATTCGAATGTAGTCGATGACTTGAAGAAATGAGTCCTACAGATCACTAAGCTTGGCTGCTGTGTTTTCTACATTGAATAGCGTATGTTGATTAATATCATTTCTATTTTCAGGATAATTATTATTTTTAACTGTGTTACGGTTTTTAATGTCCATAATTTGATTTTCATGACCTAATGATTATCAGCTTGTTCAACAGTACATTGCGAGTTGCTAAAAAAACCAGCTTGTAATTTGACTATGTGAATTAATTGCTTCGGCCACCGTGCCTCATGTTAATGTTGCATTGGTGCATTGTGTCTTTTCTGTATAAAGGGTAGTCAAGTAGTCATTTGAATGGTTTGAAATGTATTATGTTATACAAAACAATTATTGTAGAATGATTGTAATAGAATCAAGTGAATATTGAATTGCAATTCACTGTCAGTATGAAGTTATTTGACGGATATTGCATTCATTTGGTAAGGCCACGTTCATTTATGTATTCTTACTTTGGTGACTAAAATATCAAAGAACAGGCAGGCCTTACAACATACAGACTAAGCTTACATACAGACAAACAAATGAGCAGAGAGATGGTGCAGCTAGGACTAGTTCTCCTAGAGCTAATTGCTGGCTAGTATGCTCTTTGAGATGGTTAACAAGGCAATATATTAATTTAATTTCTTTCTGAGTTCAGTGCATTTCCATTTAAGCAAGCTGATGCCTGTTTAACATTGAATTTGTGGTATAATTTTTATTTGAACCATTGCAGTAATTACTTCATTTATTTATGTGTTTGTTTAAAGAGCTCGCTGCGTCCATTCCTTATCGATCCATCGTCAAGAGCAACGGAATGGTTGAAGACTCACCTGAAGGACAATCGACTGGAAGTCATCAACCAACAGGTATGTTCACCTAAACGCAAGCACAACATAATTATTGTGTCTATAATTGCGATAATTCTTATAATTCCTTATGGCGCCAGTGAATAAGCTGGTCTTCCTGACGTGGCTTTTGTGGGTGCAGAGAAATTCTAGAAGATTTACATTACATTACATTATGGAATTCCCTTTCCTTCACTCTATGTGGGACTCTTCTTTTGGGGATGTTATCTGTATCTCTCTCTCTCTTCCTAAGACCTATTCTTTTTTCTGGGGTTCTTGCACTGGGAGCACTGCTGAATGGCCATATGACTGTGAGCTGTGCTATGGAAGCTACTGATTGCATTACATTGCATTGCAGTGTGATCTGTAATTTACTCTGGACAATCTGAGGATGTCAGTTGCCAGAGACAGAACTGAGGGACATGCCAAAGAGTTGGACACATTAACAAACACATATGCTGGCAGACATCATAGACACACACATATACATATATGTAAATCATACACGCAAGTAGACCCATAGACAACGTTACCTGTCAAAATTGACCAGATGATATTAAAGTTCTATACAGTATATGTTTGTCTGTTAGGATGGCAACTTTACGACGCAGCTGGAGTTGGCCGTGCGATTTGGAAAGACGTTGATTATTCAGGAGGTTGATGGAGTTGATCCAGTTCTCTACCCGCTCCTTCGAGGGGATCTCATCTCACAGGGTAAGAGAATGATCTTTTTGCTCTATTATACCTGTGCTGTAATGGTGGTAGTGGTAATATTTGTTGCAGTATTAGTAGCAGTAGTAGGTCTATGTCAGTGATTCCCAACCTGTTTTGACTCTAGGGCCACTTTTTCTAAGTTGAAGGATATTAGGGGGCCCCAAAGGTAAAATTTAATTAACTAAAAGCATATAAAATTGCTAAAAAATTGCACGTGTTGGGAACCACTGGTCTATAACCTTGGTTAACACGGCTGGTTCAAGCACTGATTATGTCTTACAACGTCAGCATTGCAGAATTAGATTATATTTGGACCAAGGTTGCATTTTTACAGAATATTTTACCACCAATGAATATGCCCATTTAATTTGACAAAGCTGTGCATGCTATCCTGGGCTTCAAACTACATGTATGACTGATTTTTGACGAATTTCCCAAGTTTTTATAAATGTTATATGATACACATGTATTCTACATTTGCAATTTCTTTCAGGTCCACGGTTTGTGGTTCAGATCGGCGACAAAATGATCGACTACAACGAAGATTTCCGTCTCTTCATTACGACGAGAAACTCTGCTGCAGAGATACCACCAGATGCTCTGTCCATCATTTCTGAAGTCAACTTTTCCACCACCCGTGCCGGTCTTACCAGTCAGGTGAAAGTCTACTAAGCACGTTTTGTTATCATCGTTTATTTTGAGAGACTGTTTGCCAATGAGGCTCTAGTTACTTTTGATTACACAGCAGCTTAGTATGTTGCATTATACAGCATAGGCTTTTCAGGTTTTATAAATTTCATATTACATGTAGGTTAATTAATTATCTGTTATAATGTATGTGTGATTGTGTGTATCAGGGCACTTGCACCTTTAAATTTTTTAAAGCATGGCATAATAATTATATGACTAACCAATGCAAAAGTGTGCATAACTTAGGGCTTAATAATTTCCCTTTTAAAATAATTTTTGCTCAGCTGAGTCATGTAAAGTAGAAAGTTTATGTTTCTGATATCCATTAATGTCATTATCTGCTAACTGGGGTAATATATTTGTTCTTAATGACATTTAACATCAAGTAGGCCAGCGCAGAGAGTGCTTCTGAGTAGGTTTCTTGAATAGCACTATATAAATTTTCGCAATCAATCAATCAGTTGACTGTTTTTTATTGTTTGTTCTTGTTTGTAGCTTCTCGCTAACACGATACAGAATGAGAAACCAGAATTGGAAGTGAGAAAGACGGCGTTGCTCAAGCAAGAAGAGGACCTGAAGATTCAACTGGGAAAGCTGGAAGAATCACTTCTGCAGGTAAGAGATTAATCTTTTGCATCCTTAAATTGTCAATCTCTTGTTTACAAACTACATATTTTATAAATAAAAGTTCATCTTGCACAGTTAAATCTTTTGCATCCTTAAATTGTCAATCTTCTCTTCTTTACAAACTATATTATGTCTATTCGTGTGAGATGTTATGGTCCAATTTTTTTATTTCAGGAGTTGGCCAACGCGAAAGGAAACATTCTCGAGAACAAGGAGTTGCTCGAGTCGCTCAACCAGACGAAGCAGAGCAGCATCACGATCACAGACTCACTCGAGGAGTCAATCAAACTCCAGTCGTCACTCGATGTCGTATGTGTCATCAGAAACACTTCTGTCGTCTATTAGGACTGTATGCAACTATGCATATTTGTTTGTTTGTATGTGCACTTGTTACAGCGCCCCTTCAAGCTCACTCTACTCAGAGGCGCTCCCGAATGCAGGGCGGACACTGCATCGGAGTTTCACGCCGAAGTGCTGAGCAATCGTGAGTGAAGGACTTGCCCAAGGTCCTTACGCGGCGAGGTGGATTTCGAACCTCGAACCTTCCGGCTCCAAGGCAACGACGCCACCACTACACCACAGCGCCCCACTGTATGCAACTATACATGTATAAATACAGTTGTGGATTGTTAACCCTTTACCGACCAAAGTATGTAAATGGTTGGAAATCCTATACGTAGGTCGGTAAAGGGTTAAAGAGACATATAGCACGCTTTCAATACGATAATCTTTTTGTGTGTGTTTTAGTTAATTAAATCGGCAGCATAAATAGTTTTTAAACTACGATTTTAAAAAATATTTTAGCTTAGCTGGGAAACTTTTTGCAAGGATTACGATGTAGTCCTGTGAAGATGGGATGGGGACAAATGGCCTGCATGCATTGGACAGGAATGGGAAGGGAAAACTTGTTGCGAGTTGGGGATGAGGCCGAAATTGTCACCCCGCATCACTCTCTAGTCTTGCAGTTGCAGTTGACTATGTGTGCCCTCATATGCAGTCACCTATGTTTAGGATTTTGCATGGTGACTCTATTATTTTCTTCACCATGAGACTGAAATTAGCGCTTATTAACTGTATGTGTTGTTTACTGTAGGAACGCGGTGCGTATCTGCCACTGGCGGAGAAGGGAAGCAAGTTATTCTTCGTCATCAGTGACCTTGCCAAGATCAACAACATGTACCAATTCAGCCTTGCATCGTTTCTTCAACTTTTCCAGCGAGCTTTGCGTGTGCAACAGGTAATGTATTCGCACAATACATTGTTTCCCATCTAGCTCTATAGCTTGCTCCTCATTAAATGAGGAGCACGCCACAGAAACAGATGGGGGAAAAAACAATAAGCAAAATATGGAGCATATGGAATACAAATTTTGAATTCCATATATGCTCCATATTTTGCTTATTGGTTTTTTAAGCATTGATATCTAGTTACTAATGATTTCAGCTATAAAAACCTAGTTTTTAACTTGTTTAGTATAAATACATGTATGTAAATTGTTTTTTGTTGTTGTTGTGTGGTTGAGGTATTTAGATTATATAATAATTATGCATGTACTCTACAAATAGATAGATTTCTAAACATGGTTGTATCGGTTTATGATTAGAATATCCTTATATTTTTTTAGGTATTGAGGAGTGGTTGCTAAAAGGAAGGCTACTGTGTTATCAGAATTGTTTTGTCTTGTGAATAAGCTGGTGTCCTGCCTTTGGCTTTTGAGTGGCACTTTAGAAGTTTGGAGATTATGATGCAAGCTCCTTATAATTATGAGCAGGACTAGGAAATTCATTGCTCTTACAGTTCCGAGGTGGTTTCAACTTAGTTTAATCGGCTAATTTTAAGCTTCACCGGAGACTCTGAGAAAAGTGACAAACAGTGCAGTGGACACCTACTGGTCTTTGTCTCATGGATTGTGATGATGATGGTTGTTGTTGTTGTTGATGATGATGATGATGGTTGTTGTTGTTGTTGTTGTTGATGATGATGATGATGATGATGATGATGATGATGGTTGTTGTTGTTGATGATGATGATGATGATGATGGTTGTTGTTGTTGTTGATGATGATGATGATGTTGATGATGATGATGATGATGATGATGATGATGATGATGATGATGATGATGATGATAATGATGACGATGATGTTGATGATGACGATGAGGATGACGACAACGACGACGATGATGATGATTAGCCTTCTGTTTTCCGTTGTGACAGGAGGGTGCGAGCACAGAGCACCGAATCAAATCTCTCGGTGGAACGCTTCAGAACAACGTCTACTCGTACGTCTGTCGTTCGCTCTTCAAAGCGGATCGTCTCATGTTCGCTCTGCACATGGTCCATGGAATGCACCCAGAACTCTTCAAGGAAAACGTACGTTAATTAGTTTTTAACGAGAACCTTTGCATTCCCAATGATCTCTCTCTTGTCGTGTGTCAGGATCTTATTGTTTGTATGTGCACTTGTTATAGCGCTCCTTCAAGCTATCACTACTCAGAGGCGCTCCCGAATGCAGAGCGGACACTGCATCGGAGTTTCACGCTGAAGTGCCAAGCGATTGTGAGTGAAGGACTTGCCCAAGGTCCTTACGCGGTGAAGTGGATTCGAACCTCGAACCTTCCAACTCCAAGGCAACGACGCCACCACTACACCACCGCGCCCACTTATCATTGGGGGGTCATGTTTAACTTACTTATTAATTTGAAAATGTATGTATAAGCAGAGGGACAGTGCATAGGGAAGTAGAGGGGGTGTAATGACCCTGGACAGGTTGCTTGTGAACAATTATTCATTCCTTTCAGCTATATGTACTGACTTTTCTCACTTAAATTGGTAATTGGCTTTGCATTAGTTGTTGTAGTAATACTGCACCTGTGCTTCATCTTGTCTGTTTCATAGATACAGTTCTGTCTTAAATTTTTTAAATTATTGTTTTGTGTTTTTAGGAGTGGGAGGCATTTACTGGTCTTTTGGTTAGTGACTCGAAGCAGGACGCATCTCATGAATTGCCGAACTGGGTTGAACCAGATCGCGTTCAAGCCATTCAGCTCGTCAGGGTAAGAATCTCTTTAGTCACTCTGCTATGTTTATTTAATTGAGTTACAGTCCCTGTGGTCATCTGTAATGCCTTCAGAAGTTGTGGCTTTATAAGGACGTCACTGTTGGCTTGAAAACAGAGAAGGGCTCTGCGAGCTAGGACAGCAGATACTGAACAGCAGTGCTCACGTAAATAGACTGGAGCATAGCCAACGAGACAAAAACTGCCACTGGTTGCACTCTGCCAGCGCCAGTCCCAAGCCTGGATAAAGGAGGAAGGCAACACTAATCATCTTTGATATGGCAGTGTCGTTAAACAGTAGCAACCAAGGAATACAACGCCAGACCAATGCAGCAATTCTGTGCTCAATGCGCTGGGAGACAGACCCACATTTGACTCCCCCAGTCAGTTGCTTCACATTCAGGCAGGGGAGAGGTGGGAGAACCAATTTGCTCAGCTGTTTAGGATTGAGTGTTTGTTTGAATTTGCACATAATATGTAAATATTGGCTTGGGTTTAAAGTTTCTTTGATGTATTCGGCTTGTTTTTTTATGCTAAAGACCAACTTTCCTCAACTCTACGAGAACTTGCAGCTGACTGACTCTGGGCTTTGGTCCAGCTACTCGCGCAGCACACACTGCGAGCAGGAATTGCCGAGCATCGTCTCAAAGAAGCTCAGTCTCTTTCAGCAACTGCTCGTGGTTCAAGCAACAAGAGCTGACCGGTTGCAGTCGGCAATGTCGTTGTTTGCCTGCAAGGCATTGGGTATGTAGTCTGTTCTAATCAAGATGAGAGCCTAAGGGCAGGGGGGCTAATGCCCTGGGCCCCGAGGACCCTTAGGGGCCCGGCAGCTTGGTAGTTATGCAAAGTTTATGATTTGTGCCTTTCTAAATTTGCTATATTTAAAAAAATGAATAAAATCATTGTTGTTGTAATAAATATAATATTATCTCAAAGTTGTACAATTCACATTTTTATTATTTCAGTTTTTAAAAGCATACTCTCATAGTGCCCAAAGATAGTTTTAGGCTCGTGACTGCTATGCCTAAGGGGCCCAGAATTTCTGTTGTAGGTCTTGCTGTTCCTGTTCTTTTGTTTGAGCACATAACCACATTGATGCCGGAAATTACCGTATTAGTTACTTCTGCAAGTATAGACCATGAGTTTCTGAACTAAGTAAATAAGTAAGTAAGTAGCCTTTATTTGCATATGTCAAGCGCACATGCATAACAAATCAATGCAAAGGCAGCCGCTGTGAGTTTCTGGACCATGCGACTGGTCAGTTGGTGAAAGGTCAAAGGTCATTTCAGTTAGAAGGCTTTATGGTGCTCCTTTTTTGTTGTGCAGGACTGAGGGAATTGTCGACGGCCAATCTGAATCTGCTGCGTCTGTTCAAGGAGGAGACGCAGAACACGGAACCAATTCTCTTCATTCTCTCACCTGGAGCTGATCCGTCACAGGAGCTGGAGGACCTTGCGAAGGGCACAGTTGGACTCGACAAATACCACCAGGTCTTTACCATATCATACTGTGGGGCATGGTGGTGTAGTGGGTATGTTCATTGCCTTGTAGCCGAAGGGTTGCAGGTTCAAATCCACCTCAAGTCGCCGCGTAGGGACCTTGAGCAAGTCCTTCATTCGCAATTGCTGAGGCGTTTCGGTGTGAAACTCCGATGCAGCGTCCGTGCTATAGTCGGGAGTGGATCTGAGTAGATAGCTTGAAGGTGTGCTGTAGAAATCAGGAAATAATAAATAAAGAAATAAACAAAATTTAATATCATTTGATGCAGCATATTAAATGGTCATTGCTTTTTGTCTGTCTTTCCAGGTTTTATTGGCATTTAATTTTTCCACTTGCAATAACCGGAAAGTCTTTTCCTCGGTTTATTAAGTTTTAAATAAGATTATTTGTGAAGAGACGTGTGTCAATATTTGTTACCATTGTACATGTGTTGCTGATTTGCTTCGTGTGAAATTCCAGGTCGCCATGGGTCAAGGTCAGTCGGAGGTCGCGATGATGCAACTGCGTGACTGCGCTCAGAATGGTGAATGGCTGTGCCTCAAGAATCTGCATCTTGTCACTCCGTGGCTTCCCACGCTGGAAAAGGTCAGTCAGCGTAACAGGTCGTAGATGCTTTGCCTGCATAGGTTCTTCTCTATGAAATGAACTTCCACCATCAGTTCGCTCCGCCTTTCTCTCTGGTAGCCTTTCCTCATCTTTCTCTTGCCTCATATCCTGCCTTTTCTCTTGGGTCGATCGCTTTCGGAGTGCTTCTGAAAGGCTTTTGCTGAGTGAAGTGCTTTATAAATGATCATGCACATACACACATGTATATTTATTTATGCATATGTATGTATTATATCTGTGCAAGTGTGCATGTATATATCTGTTAAATTAGATTTATATGTGAGATTGTGACCTTTTGCGTTATCATAATCTATCATTATTTCTGTGATTGTTTATACATTTTTGCACATTGTTTTTAACTGAATATTTGAATTAACAGTTAAAATGGGTGAAATTTGTGATTCTAAGGAGATCAAGGGCCTCACTCCTCACAGTGACTTCCGACTGTGGATGACGGCCGAAGTCCATCCAAAGTTTCCAACGATTCTTCTCCAGTCCAGTCTGAAGGTCACCTTTGAGGTACAGAACATCATTAACAAAATTTCCATTGACATAAATAAACTTGATGTGGAAACACACATTGACCTAGTTAGCTATAATTGATTACAACATAGGCTGTGTCTGACGAGAGCATGTGGATCGCAGTTAGCCACTCGATGCGGACTGATTTCAGAGGTTTAATCTTGGGCTAGCATCATGGTCCGTGCAAATTGTTGGACGCAGTAGTGTAGTGATGGCATTGTTGCCATGGAGCCGGAAGGTTCGAGGTTCGAATCCACCTCGCCGCATAAGTACCTTGGGCAAGTCCTTCACACACAATTGCTCAGCACTTCGGCGTGAAATCTCGATGCAGTGTCCGCTCTGCATTTGGGAGTGCCTCTGAGTAGATATAGTGCTTGAAGGGGCGCTATAAACAAGTGCACATACAAACAAACAAATAAAACATTGTACATGGACCCTAAACGGTGTGATCGTCGTGTAATTTAAAATTGATGCAATGGTGTGGATTCAGTTGCCTGCCTTTGTGTGTGTGTGTGTGTGTTTGTGTGTGTGTGTTAGAAGCATCATTGTTAGATCAACAACAGTCAGTAAGCTCTTGGATATTTTTTTTGGCTACAGGCGCCACCTGGTGTCAAGAAGAATCTGTTGAGAACTTACGAGTCGTGGGGACCAGAGTACATCAGCAAGACAGGCAGCATCACTCGGTCGCAAGCACTCTTTGCGTTAGCGTGGTTTCACGCTGTTGTCCAGGAACGTCGTAGTTACATCCCTCAGGTCAGAGCGCAACCTTCCTTTACAACTTTTCTCTACTTGTAAACTGTTCACGAAACAAAAGATGCAAAATAAATATTGATACGAGATTAGTCTGTGTGACGTGAGTGAGTGAGCAGTCACCTTGTAGTGTAGAGTGTGCAAGTTCAAGGCTTCTCTGAGATGGCTGTGTTTATAGGGTACTCGATTAATACTTAGTCACTTCTCTCCTGTGTATAATTCGTGTATTATCCAATTGTATTGCATTGCATTGTACTTAAGCATTCATAAAGCGCCTCTAGTAGGGTGAACCATTCAGGAGCGCTCCCAGTGCGCAAGTCCCTGCTAGAAGAAGCAGGTTTTGAGAAGAAAGCAGGAAGAAGAGAGACTGCCAGACAGAACTGTAGCGAGCAGAAGGAGAAGCATATATATACTACAGAGAAGGACTAATTGAGGCAAATGATTATCAGGCTTTGATGTCCTACTGATTCCAGTTTACCTCTTACATGCTTCCTCTGTGTAACATTTTAAAATTTCTTTTATTGTTATCATTTTCACTTAAAACATGATATCTTAAAGTGTCTGTTATTGATCAATTATGCTGAAACTCGACAATTTGCTTAGCCAGATTCACCTCCTGTGACTTGCCTTCTGTGAGAAAGTTTAACCTTTATTTGTGTCTGGATATGTTTTAGGGTTGGACGAAATTCTACGAGTTTGGTCTGTCAGATTTACGGTCTGGAGCCGAAGTCATCGATCGAATCTGTGAACGATCAGGTTTCTCTTTGGAAAATATCACAGACAGAGAGACAGACAGGCAGGCAGGCAGTCAGACAGACAGACAGATGTGTTGTATGAGTGCATGTTTTAAGTGAATGTTATTTGTAGATTTATTCATGTAATGTTTTAGTGATTGAATGTTAACACTTTTGTAGGCTATTTGCAGAGACGTTTATAATTTCATCGTAAACATTTCATTTTATGAGATGCCTTTACCCTAATAGTAATTTCATTGTTTCATTTCTCTCTCTCTCCCTGTTTTCTGCACGGAATAAGATAATGTGCTCAGCGCAGTTCCAATCATTTCAATATCTTTTTGCTGTTTTCTTTGTTCAGGTAGGGGACCAGTGCAGTGGGAATTTATTCACGGTCTCTTTGAGTTGGCCATCTACGGTGGGAGAGTTGACAATCCGTTTGATAATCGGGTCATGGTGTCCTACTTAACCCAGATCTTCGATCCAAATGTCATCAGCGAGCAAAGCAGGAGCGGAAAGAAACTTGGTCCCCTTGTCATTCCCACGACCACAAGTTATCGCGTGAGTTTCTTCTCTCCCCCCCGCCCCCCCAATGCCGATCTGATGATTTTGGATTCTGATACTTTTTGTTGATTTGTTGGTTTTGTCTAGCATTTAATGTGTATATATATACGGACATTTATATAGCACTTTACAATGGCCTCACAACTTAGGCGCTTAACGTAGCTACTCGGTAATTGCATTACAATGATGATGATGATGATGACAACAATGATGATGATGACGATGACGATGATAATGCATCTAGGTTTTGCCTAGGCATATTTTTAGAAGGTCATGTGGGTGGAATTGCACCTGGTCGTCAATGCAAAAATGCACTGAGTTGAAGATCTTAATGCTTATTCATAATTCCTTTTTTAGCTGTGCTCCCTCTTATTTATCTCAGGTTGTTATGTGGCAACTCATTTGCAATTATTAAGTGATTCATGCTTCTTCTTTTCTTCCACAGGACTACATAGATGCGATTGAGGCCTTGCCAGAATCCGACAAGCCATCTTACTTTGGTCTGCCGGAAAATATCGAGAGGTCTTCACAGCGAATGGCAAGCAGTGCAGTCATCACACAGCTGAGGATCCTAAAGCGAGCCGACACAAAGGCTTCGAAGTTCGACAAAGATGTCTGGGCAAACGAACTTGGACCAATATTGAACCTCTGGAAGAAACTCAACACGGTGCGATTCTTCACCATTTTCAACCGATATATTTAAACTCTTCTTTTGGCTTTTTTGTCTCTAATCCTGTATTTAATTGTTTATTAGTTAAGCAAAGTTTTAGTTTTTGTAGTGGAATGGATCAGGTGAGAAAAAGTTAAATGGATTGGTGCGATTTTAACATTTTCTTTTGTATTGATGTATTATATTTTAAAGCAACTTTTATCAACACTTGAAATGTTGTCTTTCACCAGCTTTAGCATTTTAATGACAAATTGGTTCCTCAGCGACTTTCAGTACGCACTTTCCATTAAAGCGCTAGACAGACACATGAAAGTTTAAAATGCTGAAATTTACCTAAGCATTTTTCTATATTAATTTGTTTGTTGATGACAAATGTTTACTTGATATCTTCTTTAGCTCACTTTGTATCTAAGTAAAACCATTTTCTGATTCTTTGCATAGCTGTCTTCAAATTATGTCAATGATTGTTTATTTTATAATGTCACTGATTAGACAGTTATTAATTTATCATGTTTAGTTAGCTGCATATTCTAGTTACACAATTCTTTAAATTTATTTACTTATATATTTTAATATTTTTAAATTAAATCTTTTAGGGCCATGATTTATTTGAACGCCAGACATTTAAACACACGACACATAAACACGCGACACTTAAATAGCATCACTTAAACACAAAACAGATAAACACACGGGCAGATAAACACACGACACATAAACACACGGACAGTTAATCACGCGACATTCAAACACACAAGACATAGACACAACGACAGACACTATCATTCACAGTGCACAAAGTCTGTGCACCACAGTGTGCAGTGCCTGTGTGTCTGCATAGCACTGACTGGTCATCCAATTGTGTCTGCATAGCACTGACTGGTCATCCAATTGAATTTGAACTTTGCAGCCTACCTTCCCTTGTTTTTGTACGACTTTAGTCTACGAACATCTTTCATTTAACATTATGTGATAGGCCTACTTCGATTGTTACACGGCTGTTGCATGACTCTTACAATATGGCAATCGCTCATCTGTCTCACCAGTAGTTGAACAGTATGGCAGATCATCAACATTGCCTATTTGGTTTTAAAACATTCACTACAGTATTGATGCTATCTCATTTAGGCCTATCATATAACTATTATCACTTTTTAATAATTATGTCACTGTCTTCATTTATCGTGCTTATGTTTTAGTGCGTCGTGTTTAAATGTCGCGTGATTAACTGTCCGTGTGTTTATGTGTCGCGTGATTAACTGTCCGTGTGTTTATGTGTCGTGTGTTTATTTGTCCGTGTGTTTATCTGTCCATGTGTTTATCTGTCTTGTGTTTAAGTGTATGTGTTTAAGTGTCGCGTGTTTATGTGTCGTGTGTTTAAATGTCGGCACACCATTTATTTTATTATATTTTTTAATTTAAATCTTTCAGGGCCAGAACTTGATTCAGGCCAAAGTGACGCCTCCATCAGACAAATCTGGGAGTGAAACGCCACTCAAGTCGTTCATTCTGCTCGAGCGTTATAACTCGATCAAAACAGTCCAACATGTTCATGGATCACTGGCGGCACTGAGCAAGGTCATTCGAGGTCAACAGCTGCTTACAACTGAAGTGCAGAACCTTGCTGCAGCACTCATCAACCTTGAGGTGAGACATCAGAGTTAAACATTTGAGAAACCTAGATGTTATTCCTCTGCTTACTCTGCTAACAATGATAGCAACCACAATGAAAGAACAAGAAAAATGCTGTTTTCATCATTATTATTATCATCATCGCCACTATTGCCGCCATTCTCCATCGTTGTCGTTGTCTTCGTCGTCGTCGTCGTCATCATCAATCATCATCATCGTCATCATCTGCAGTGTGCTTCTCTCCAAAGCATTGCTGTTTTTTTATTATAAATATAACCTTCCGTCTACATTCTGAGCTCATCTCGCGGCTGCGTTCAACTGAAATTAAGGTCAGCATCTGAACATTTATTGTAATAAATTTTAACCCTTTAATGACGAGAGTGTACTAAAGCAACTAGGAAACCAATACAGCTCATCATTAAAGCGTTAAGCACCATACTGTATCATCAGGGCTTAAAGTGTGGCAGGACGGTCATGGACGGCGTCCTGGCACTTATTTTCAAATCTCTATGCCGTCCTGCCACTTATTTGGCCAGCACACCTGAAAATGTAAGGGGTATCCTGGCACTCCTTTTGGAAAGGTAAGGGGCGTCCACACCCTTTTTTTTACACTTTTAGCACGGTGTACCATTTATCTTTCTTCCAATTATCTCCTGGTCTGCTTTTTGCCTCTGATTCCATTTCAACTTTGATTTCTTTGCCATGCCATTGTCAGTTGGTAATTCTGTTTTTTGTTGCTCTTCAGACTCCCATCAGTTGGCTCGAGAAGTCGGACGGTCCAGAAGATCCACTGGCGTATCTGCGAGGTCTCGTCAACAGGGCGGTGGCCATTCAGAGTTGGGTGGAGAAGGCGGAATCAGGTCGTCTGCTGGGCGAAACTCTAGATTTGTCGGAATTATTCCATCCGGATACGTTCCTTAACGCCCTGCGACAGCAAACAGCCAGGTAAATGTTTTGTCAATTTAACTATGATCATGAATGACCAGGTTTTGAGTTAACAATGGTTTTGAGTTGTGACTTGATTAAAATAAATTAAAAGTAGTGTCTTACCAGACCCATGTGCCTAACGGAATACTCATTACTCATTGATCATGTGTGTATATATCACTTTACCTTGCATAGCACGTGTTGTGGAAACAAGATGGCAGTCTGTTTCTATTAGCATGGCCTTTTTATCAATTGTGGCGCCACACACCTAGACCAGTATAATTAAGGTGATTTTGCAACATAATAAGTCTGATGCATCATTTCAAAGGCTTTTTCTCTGTCTTCAAAATGACACAAAAATGTTTGCTCTAACCCAAGATATGAGGCAAAAAGTGATCCAATTAAATTAATTAACTTAATTAAAACAAAATAAAACTTGTCTTTTTTAGCGAAATAAAATAAATTAATTTTGTAAGCATATTTTTAGATTTTTAGATTCTGTACAAAAACAAAAAACAAATATACTACTTTTTTTAATATCTCTGATGTGTAATTTCCGACTTAATACTGACTTTGGTGTGGGCTGCCAAAATTAGTTGATCCAAGAATCATCAATTAAACAGATGAGTTTCATCATGTGAATCATATGTGTCTTCTGGAAAGTATGAAGTTCCTGGTTCATTGGCTGGCATTCATTCACAGTTGCCTGTCCCTTCATCTGGAACTCTCTACCACTTCATGTTCGCAACTCTCTTAGCAAGTCTTTTGCTCTCAGCTGAAAGCTTACCAGTCTACCAATTGCTCTTAACGGTTGCATTCCCAGCTTCATTGTGCATTTGTGAACTTTATAAGTAGAGCATTATCAAATTGCAGTTGTAATGTGTTGTATTGTATTGCATTGTATTGTATGCAGGGCTGAAAGTGAGCTCAGACCCCGCATTAATTTTGTTTTCACTTGAATAAGCACTGATATCTAACCCTTTCTGGCCCAGAGACCCGGCAATTTTTTCAAACCACTTTCAGCCCTGATTGTATGTTAAGAAAGTTAAACAGGCAAACTTTTAATCATCTGATCATGTGTTGTTTACAGAGAGATGAAATGTTCAATGGACAGTCTAAAGTTTGTGGCCAGCTGGACCGGCAGCATTCAGGGAGCGAAAACTGCCATCAGGGTCGGTGGGTTGCAGCTCGAGGGATGCTGCTTTGAGGGCAAACGACTGTCGGAAAATCTTCCGGACTCCCCCAGCGTCTCAGAGATTCCTGTTTGCTCGGTTGCCTGGATTCCAAAGGTCAGTTACATTTAGATTTGTAATTGTAACCGTAATCTCCAAATTTATAGAGTAAAAGCCAAGCGCAGAGCACCAGCTTATTCACAAGCGCTGTGTCAAGTTAGATTTGTCAATTTGTTCTCTTAATTGCGGTAAGTGATCCAATGGTAGACTGGTTTCAAATCATGTCTTATGTAAATATTAGGTACATGCTTTTAATGCAATACAGCATCAACAATCTTTACTACCGGTACTCTCATGGGGTTCTAGGTTTTTTTTGTTCCTAGGATAAACTGTGTGAAACACTCTCTCCAACCATGTGAAGACTGCATGATCCCTGGATGCATTTAAATCACAACTCAAAACCTACACTGAAGACCTATTTTTGTAAACAATCATATCATTGACTTTTTGAATGTTTTTGCCGCGCACTAGCTGTGGTTTGACGGTGCTTATAGCCATTCATTTCTACTAACATTGATCTATTACTAGCTCTATGGCCATTGTTTTTCCAAATGTGGAATGATGTTCTCTTCTCCTACAGCAACAGCCTGGGCCGTACAGTGAACACGAAGTCATATCGATCCCAATCTACTACAGCAGTGAACGGGATCGTCTTGTGACGCGCATCGATGTTCCGTGTGGTGAAAACAAAAGCCTATGGCTGCAGTGCGGTGCTGCCCTCTTCATGAAAACCCAGTAATCAATCCACTGCTCGCGGATTGATCAGCGAACACTTGTGAACGCTGTTTTAGAAAGCATTTTCAAACTATCTTCTGTACAATTCTGACTCATATGTAAATTTAGATTTTATTTAATTTTCACTTACTTGTGGGGCATCTACAAGCAATGCATTCTAAAGCTATCACACAGATTGAACAGGTATGGCTATAATAGAACATATTTTTACCCACAAAATTATTTTGGCACATTTATATAATGGTTTATTTTATTGGTTTACAATCTGGTAGTTTTCCAAATCTTTTGGAATGCTAAGCCTCTTTGAAAGGTCCCAAGATGGGGTGCTACATATTATATGTATATAATATATGTTATATATATAAATACACATAAAATTTATGTAACACTTGAATCAAAAACAATCTAGAAAATTTACGAGTATCAATTCGCAAGTCCAGTTTTTTTTACCAAATTCAAGTATCCGGTGTGTGCTGATTTGGCTGAAAGAAGTTGAAACATCTGTCATTTACTTTGAAGTTATATTAAATTAAAGCGATCTCTGGTTTTGGTTATATTGCACAGCTGCACATGAACTGTATTTTAACATTTGTCTTATTAATCAATTGTTGTTAATGTGATTGTTGGTGTTGGTGTTGAGTACATTTATTCGCAAGATTCTCGATCTAGTACATAGCCCAGACCATGACTTTCATTGTCACAATCTTCATTCCAATTCTATTCTATTTTTGGATTTATAAAGCGCCTCTCACAGAACAACCTAATCAGAGGCGCTCCCAGTGCGAAGAACTCCTGGAAAAAGAAAAGTCTTAAGACATCTGGCAGAAAAAGTAAAGCCTCAAGATAAAATCTGAGCACGAATAATAGTTCAGTGCACGGTATTAGGTTGAGATGAGTTTAATTGAATTGACACGAATTCAATTAAACGAAAATGGCATTGGTTTAGAATTCACTTCAACTGAGAAAGAGATTTAGAATTTACAATTTTAATTATCATCACAGACTCAACATTTAATAGGATGTAGCAAACACACACGCACACAAAAACTGATGAACAATATTATGCAACAATTGCGACGAGCATTGGTTGACATGAAAATGCTCCAAGTCTAAGCGAACACACCACTGAGCTGTTGAACTTTCCAGAACAGAGATTGCTTTTTAATGCCTGTAAAGAGGCTTGAATCCCAACGCCTTTCAATCAGTGGCAATCTATGGAAATTCCAATCAGAAACACATTTTCACTGTACACAAGCAGACATGCACATCAATTATATATTTTTCAATTACAATTTTCAAATCCATTTATGAATACAATAAGCTGACAAAGCAGGTAACTAAACTCTAAGGGCGTTAGGGTGTTAGCAGTCGACTAAGATTACGAATTTTTTCACGTTTTAAGCCATTTGGAAATATTTGCCAAAATGCATGCAAGCAAATTTTTTTACATTGTTTAGATTTTTAATTAATTTTTTTATAGATTTTTAGATTGTTGACAAAAATATTCAGGGATCTTTTTTAAATTCTTTATCTGTCCAACTTTCATTCCATAATCTGTTCTTTCTGCTGCAAATGCCCTTTGGCTAACTCGTAAAAATTGCAAAAGAGCCAATGCTCACTTTTCCATTCCAACCTGATGACAAAAACTTTTAAAGCAAAACTAGGAGACAATATATTCTAATGCTACAGCTGCAGGATATCAAACAAGAGAAGAAAAAACAACAGCAAAATATAAGCCATGCAAACAAGGAAGAGATCTTCTCTGAGCAAATAACTGCCGTAAAAAAACGAAAAACTTTTTTCTGATTTTTAAATTAAGTCTGTGCATACACAAGCGGGAAGTCTAAATACGAGGGACACTAAAATGACGGACAGTTTCTATACAAAAACTCAAAAAACTTTAAACAGTGCTCAAACAATGTGACACATATGGCAAGGGGAGGCATATGCATCAAACATTACAATAGGTAGTCTGTTAAAGACAATGACAAACTGTGGACACTTGTATAATTTATTCCGCCATATTCAATGAACGGCTGAAGCCAGGTGAATTTTATGTCCTAAGGTACACAAAACTCATGCAGGCCCATGGTTCCAGTGAAATTCTCGTGTGGGCCAGTGGACGTGGAAATAGCTGTGTGCTTCTACCTACAGTGAATGTCCTAACTTCGGTGCATTCAAAATAGCTCTAACAGAGCCTCCTGTGCCTTAAACACCAACTTCACTGAGATGTCCCGCAGCCCACGCTGCACTGGTTCATCAACAGTATCAATATACTGCACCCTGTCGCATAGTTAGCACTGAAAGCTCAAAAGGTAACCTGCATCTAGGCTTACTACGTTGTTGGGGTACAGATGTTCATTAAAGAGGGGGTGGGTGGGTGGGGTTTAAAGTGATGATTTTCTATGGATGACCAATTACACTGCAATTTGAGGAAAACCCACAGAGAAAACTTTCGAAGTTAAACAATGCAAACCATTAAATGGAACCTGTACACTGTACAGTAGAATAATAGAAATGCAGGACTACGAACAAAGCAATTTAACAAATTAAATTTAAAAGAACTTAAATGGACAAAAACACTTGTTTTTAAAGCTAAACATGCAGTAATAAATTCCAGGCATAAAGCAGATGGGGCATCCCCTGTTATTAGAGAGTTGTGGTTATCTTCAAGCATTTCAGCAGGATGATACTGCAACGAATTTTGACCAAAACATGTATACAAAGTGTATTATCTTTATTTAAAAGTACTAGTAGTGCTAGTAATCATTCTTGAAGCAATCATCAAGCTAATAATATTCAAGTATCATTAACCATGTCAGCCACAATAAAACTTCTGATGATAATAATAATAAATTAATAATAATAATAATCATTGAGATGATTTCAATCCAGATGTTTTACTTGTTTGACAAATGATTCTCAAGTCATTCAAGATTCTTGTGCCATTCCAGATCATATATAAATGAAAAAATGATGCTACCAACATTAAAATAATAATAATAATAATAGTCAAGAATAATGCAAGTAAACTATAATAATTAGTAATACTATTGAGTCACCAATATACACACGTCTTATTTTTGTAGATTTTTAATAAATAATTCTATTGACCGATTAACTACCAAATAATTAATACTTTCAAAACGGAAATAGACAGATGTTTCTGAAATATTAGTCAAATATTAAGTTAAATTATAAGTTACGAGACCCGACAAAACACGTTCGACACGCCACAGAAATCTGGTAGCACCATTTCGAAAAGCAAGCTATCACAATCAGTCCAACATACACTCACAACAGTGCACATAACAAATGCACATACAAACAACAGACTACTGACAAGATGGGTTAAACAACGCACGCATGAGTCAATGCACGCACGAGTCAACGCACGCACGAGTCAACGCACGCACGAGTCAACGCACAAATGAGTGGGTGAACAGCGCAGGATCAACCACAGCAAGAAAATGCGCTGAACAATAATTCCGCAAACGCCAGAAGACGCTGCTATTGCGCCACGGTCTCTGAAGACGCTGGTGCAGGGTGGGAAACATTCAAGTTAACGTCACTCGGTTCTGCATCAGCGCCACACGCTGCAGCATTTCGTTCTGCTTCAAGAGTTTTGTCGTAAGGCACTTCTTCTTCGTTCTTTCCCTCAACCACAGCTGATTTCGTTTCAGGGCTTTCCTCCTCGGTAGACTTTTCGGCTGAAACAGGATGTGGCTCCGGGATGGGCTCACACTGAGGCGGCACGATCGGAAGGGCACGCCTTTCCCGCCGCACATATTTAGCCCCGCCCGACTTATCGTCGACGGCCAAAACCATGTTTCGATAAACGTCATCGGCGTTTCTATGCCTGCTGCCGCGCCCGGTCGGAGGGCGAGCATCTTTTCCGGCGCTCCATGGACGCACGTTTTTGCCGACAATCCACGGCCGTGCGTTCCCACCGGCACTCTGCGGACGCTGCTGTGGTCCGGTCCTCTGAGGTGGTTGGTATCTCTGGGGACGGTTTCGGGGTTCCAACGTTCGCTGTCTACACTCCATGCACGCAGGTGGCTGCAATTTCAAAAGCATGTTAAGACTTTTTAATTAATCATACAAGCGCATTGTATGAATATTTATGACATTTTATCTGAGAAAGGCTCTTGAAACCAACTCTCCAATAGTTTTAAACTGTATCGCATCACAACGACAGCAAAATAATCCAACACCCGCTTAAGTCATGACAGAGAGATTTAAAAACATAACGTAAGGAGACCAAGAACCATTATAATAACAATAACGATTTCTATGGTGCCGTAACACAGCCAAGGGCGCCTTAAGAACTTGGTAATAATAAAGAAAACAGAGGGAAAAGTCCAGGCGATGCTGGGTGACCAGTAAGGATGGAGGAGGAACAGAAAAAGAACAGAATTCAGAAGGGAAATCATTCCAAAGGCATGGTGCAGTGTTTGACATGGCCGTGAGTAATTATTGTTCCTCTGCTCTTGCTGACACCTCACTCGAAAAATGATTAAACTACAGATCAATATGTGTTAGTGCCGTGCTGACAAGGGGAGCACAGTGTGATACCAGATGGAAACAAAGCAAGACATAAATTCCAAAGTAGGCCAATTGTACACAGATCAAAAATCAAAATCTTCACTCATACACACATTCATCAAGTGCACAAGTACAAGTATTTACACAACGAATATACAGTACTATATATAAGAAGCTTTTCAAAGTTAGAGATGCTAAGAAGTTACCTCAACCCTGAAGTCCTCAAGAGTTCTGTACGTTGACAGCCATGCAGCTAGCGATGGATCAAACGGCTGTGTACATTTGGAGAAGACAAGAAATGCCCAGAACTTCTCCAATCCATATAACTGTCCTAAATTCACACAACACAACATTATTGTGATTTGCTGAGGATGATTTTTTGGCATACATGTGTAATAATAATTCTTTCATTAATTATTGATTATCAGACGCTGCTAAAATATGGAGATCATCTTTACGTTTTTCCATTTCCTTCGTTTTCAAATGCTATCTTCTACATCATTTTCGGTCATCATCGTTTTCCCTTAAATTCCGTTTCTGCTCATTTAAACAGTTGAAACGAAAATCGAAACAATTGAAATGAAAATTGAAACGAAACTTCTATTAAAATAGGAGAATAGTAAAAAAGCAAACTGAGGACTCCTACCTTCTAGCATTCATTCATTCAAGTATTTATATAGCACCTCTTGAAGGAAACTACCTCAAACTCTCTTGAAGGAAACTACCTCAAACTCTCTTGAAGGAAAACTACCTCAAACTCAATTTTTTTCAAATGGCATTATGATTAAGAAATGTCTTCAGTTTCTCACCGATTGCATAGTCCTTCATCGTCTCCTGCTGGAAGTCTTCAAAAATATCATTTCTAAATTTCTTCTCCAGACCGTAGCTGTAGTAACGGAAAAGGCACTCCAAGCCGTACCTAGAAAAAGAAGCAAATCTCAAGATTCTTTGATTCTCTCGATGATAAGCAGAACAAAACTTCAAAAATAATATAAAAAATAGCAAGCAACTAACATTTCAGAATACCTGGTAATTAAAATTCAGGTGAACAGTAGTCCAACAAATCACAGTACATTACAGGAAGCAAACTGTGACTTAAATAATCCAATAAACCTACAAATAACAGTTATTTTCTGGTCCATCTTAGCATTGGAGCAAGTTTCACTACTTCTTACCAATATTCCAGTTTTCATTTGTTTTTAGCAATCACAATCAAATAAAACAAAGCAAATTAAAATGTAGAATAAAAAAATTACCTAGAATTCAAGATGAAAATGTCTTACCTGAACCCAAATGCTGCATCCTCCGTAGCCAGGTGTCGGAATTCCTCGTACATCTTTCGGTTGAAATGATTGCGCAGGAAAAACGACCAGAACCGGTACAGCGTGTTCATCTCCGCTGACTGACCAATGCCCAGCCGTTGGCGCTCTGCCAAAGCACAAACACAAACCATTGGTCACCAACTCAAACTAATCTTGAATGGGTGCCCTACTACTCTTCGTCAAATGCCCATTGATCTCTCTGTCTCATTTCTCACTGTTCTTGAGACTGTCCTATTCGACCGGGGTTGGACTGGGAGTGCTCCTCAGTAGGCAACCTTGAAGGGGTGGTGCTATATCAAATTGCTGTAATAAATAAATACATAAACAATTGAATAGATCTGGCTGGCTGAAATGCAGTGTCGATGGTAATAGTCGTCACAATCCAGAAACCAGCCAGCCAGCCTAGCAACCAGCCAACATAAACAAGTGAGCCAAGATCTATATAATAATACATCGACCACCATCAAAGGTAAGAATCAGCTGAATAGATCATAACACAGGACAGCTCCAATAAATGGCTTTTTAACCAAACCAACTGCACTGGACGATTACAGGCAACTTGTGAATTGAAAGTTTTCAGTTTGTCTAAGTCTCACATTCAGCAGTTCAGTTCCAAAGGCATAGTACTGATATGATATGCTGTCTAATGATCTTTCCTAAGCACTGGTCTAAACGCACTCTACAAATCTTAACGACTCCAAGCTGCTGTTTAAACACAGCCAACTTAAGAGTAAACAAAACAATGAACATTAAGCACGGTCTACTTAAAACAAAGAGAACAGACCTCGAAGGCAATTCAGCCGATACTTCTTGTAGTCTTGCCAGACAAAGTTATTCTCTCGGAGAAGTTCATACGACGGGTGTTCCAGTCTGACGAGACCTTGCGGCAGACCAGCACCCTCATCTTCATCATTGCCATTCGATGGGTGATTCTCCGGGACACTGCAAGAAATAAGAAATAAGTACATGGACACTTTGGTACACAGGTTTTAAATCACACAGCTTGTATTTGTATTTTGTACTTACAACAATTTCTACAGCATCGTCGAAAAAAAGCAACTTCTAGGATGCTTTACATAATACACACACACTGTCAACAGTCAGCATCCAGAGTTTCAAATTCAAAATCCCAGAGTTCAGTACAGTTCAAATTGTTTTTTAAGGCACAAAAGCATTTTATCTTCTGTATGGGTGAGTTTGCCATCGACCCGATCACCTGTTTTGGATTTTTAAAAGAAAACAGTTGCAAGAAAGACACCCAAGTCATTGCTGTTAAAATGCATTCACGTTCTGATTCATATTTTCAACTATTCATTAAAGAACATTTAAACTCTGCTGCATTAAATATTACTTTTGAGCGTCAACAATCCAGCCGACATGACCTTCCATGGGTGGGTTATCCGTGTGACGAGTCTTTCGCTTGCGGGGCATCTAAAGAAATATACAGAAAATAAATTTAGTATGATGAAACAGAACCAACAGTACAACATTACATGCAGACAAACCAAAAATTAAAAGTCAATTGTCTTCAAGAGCCTAAATATGCATAAGAAGAACCAGCAATTTACTGCCAAGCATCTACTCAGAAGGAAGAAATAGTGACCTGCTCCTTCTCTTCACTCTGACCGCAGCAGCTATGGCAAGCCACTTCACGACAGTCTGCTTTCTAATCTCCCTGATCTCCCAGAATGCATTCGTTCCTGACTAATGAACAAAAGTATAGATCGTGGTTTCAATTCACATCATGCATTGTGCTTTATGAAAACAATGCTACAAAATGTCTTTAGACTATCTATGCAATAAATACCTGTGGGTCTAGATGCAATAAATACCTGTGGGTCTAGATGCAATAAATACCTGTAGGTCTAGATGCAATAAATACCTGTGGGTCTAGATGCAATAAATACCTGTGGGTCTAGATGCAATAAATACCTGTGGGTCTAGATGCAATAAATACCTGTGGGTCTAGATGCAATAAATACCTGTGGGTCTAGATGCAATAAATACCTGTGGGTCTAGATGCAATAAATACCTGTGGGTCTAGATGCAATAAATACCTGTAGGTCTAGATGCAATAAATACCTGTGGGTCTAGATGCAATAAATACCTGTGGGTCTAGATGCAATAAATACCTGTGGGTCTAGATGCAATAAATACCTGTGGGTCTAGATGCAATAAATACCTGTGGGTCTAGATGCAATAAATACCTGTGGGTCTAGATGCAATAAATACCTGTGGGTCTAGATGCAATAAATACCTGTGGGTCTAGATGCAATAAATACCTGTGGGTCTAGATGCAATAAATACCTGTGGGTCTAGATGCAATAAATACCTGTGGGTCTAGATGCAATAAATACCTGTGGGTCTAGATGCAATAAATACCTGTGGGTCTAGATGCAATAAATACCTGTGGGTCTAGATGCAATAAATACCTGTGGGTCTAGATGCAATAAATACCTGTGGGTCTAGATGCAATAAATACCTGTGGGTCTAGATGCAATAAATACCTGTGGGTCTAGATGCAATAAATACCTGTGGGTCTAGATGCAATAAATACCTGTGGGTCTAGATGCAATAAATACCTGTGGGTCTAGATGCAATAAATACCTGTGGGTCTAGATGCAATAAATACCTGTGGGTCTAGATGCAATAAATACCTGTGGGTCTAGATGCAATAAATACCTGTGGGTCTAGATGCAATAAATACCTGTGGGTCTAGATGCAATAAATACCTGTGGGTCTAGATGCAATAAATACCTGTGGGTCTAGATGCAATAAATACCTGTGGGTCTAGACGCAATAAATACCTGTGGGTCTAGACGCAATAAATACCTGTGGGTCAGGTTTCGTGGCATCTTTAACAACCGGGTAAAAGCACGGCTCGATCGCTGGACTTTTCTCACGTGTTGTCTTCGGCATCTCTTCCCCTTCCTCACTCCGCTCCACTTCTTCCGGAGCTTTTCCTGTTGCTGAAGCAGCCATGCCGGCAGCCACTATGGCAGCAGCCGAGTCCACTGGAGACACAGAGGCACTGCCATCTAAAGAACCACAGAAATTACAACCATCTAATAGTAGGGTAACAGTTAATGCCACTTAGTCAGTGCACATGATAGACAGCTTCACTAGATCTTCGGAGTTAGTAGATACTTGGCTAAGGTTCAGGCCCCACAAAAAACATCATGTATCCGGGGGTAACATTATATAATACAGCAATGGGACTATGTGTAGTTGGTACCTGCTGAACACCTCATAGCTTTATTTTACAAACATTTTAGCACCTACATCAACCAGTGTCTCTGTGCATGCAAGTGTATGTTCCATTGCGCGTCAATCTTGTGTGTGTGCGTGTGTGTGTGTTAGGGTGGTCCTGAAAACTAAAAGTTGTTATTTTCCTGATGGTACCATCCTCATCTGTTACCTTGCCTTAGAAATGAATAAGAGAATTTTTTCAAATTTATTCATTGATGTTTAGAGGTCGCTCTATGCTCACAACTTTTCTCTAATTGCGAAAATATTGCTATTAATAATGGCGAAAAAGTAACAAATCAGCATATCAAACAAACGTCACAGACTATATCAAATAAATTAAAAACTGAACAATGTGGAGCTTTTTGTGGACTCTAAGAGACTGAGTGATGAGCAGACCTATTAAATATTGACATAAGGTCAGTCATTTAGTCTTAAAGTAATAGAAAGTTAGGCCTACTGCAAAGGCTTCACTTTAGCAAACAATAGCTGTGCCATGATTTTAGAGAGTTTTGACTGCTGGAGTCCCAGGAGTAGCACAGACTTCTTTGCATGCAAGAACTGAGCTCGGTGTTTGATGCAGTAGTATCGAAGCACATTGCTTTGACTCTGTCTGCCAACCCCCAATCCTTCAACACACTCACAACAGCTTCACTGGTTCCTTCGCCTGTGCCACGATTTAACTTTGGCACTCCAAGTAACTGGTCCACTTCATATCCCGAGACCAGTATTGGCAATCTATCAACCGACTCCGTTCCAGTAATGTCAGGAAGAATTTTTCCATCCCAATGTACAGTTAGAGGTACTGGTACACCTCGCTGACTGAATCCGAGTTTAATGCTGCCATTGATCTGACGCCGATTTGCAATCCTGGCTCTGCGAATTGAGGTTCGACTGATTGCAAGCACCGCAACATCATGCCCCAGGCTTTGTGCCGTCGCTGCAAGTAAATATGTAGCATCTCGGTCACTCACATTTTTGCGGTCGAGAGATGACGCTAACTCCGGTGGAATCATGTTTAAAGGTTTTTGCCTCTTTATGGTATTGGAATGTTTTTGCCTCTTTATGGTATTTGAAACATCATATTCAGCGTCATCATCATCAGAGGAAGAGGAGCAAGAGAAGACGATACTGCCTTTCTCTGTATCTAACAGGTGCACTGAATATGACGTGGTATTGTCACACCTTTTCTTGCGCTCTTTCTCCAGGTGATGCAGTTTGTGTTCTGCCATCTTCCTTCTCTTCCTACGTTCTTCTTTGCCAGCCAGTATTTTGTCCACTCCTGCCATGTATCCCTTCCTATCTGTACGCTGATCAGTTAAGAATGAGCGACCATCTTAGATTTTAATGAGAATCATGGCATTTGCATGCGCTATGTCAAATAGTTTACCAGTGTCCACCTGAAAATTAGTTTCATTTGTCATTAAATTTTGAGCTGTGGTAACTCGTTTTGAGTTCTTCTTCAGTTTGATCCATGTGTCAAACACTTGCTCCAGTTTCTCAATAGCATTAATTTTCTCTCTATGGTCGATGGGATGCTAGCCATATTCCACAAGTTTAGCACTTCCCGGACAGCACACCTTGCACTTTCTCTAACCGTCTTTTTAAAGACCTTATGCTGGTAAAAGAAAACCGACAAAACCTGGCGCGTTGTTGGAAGTTTCATCCCTGGTATATAGCTTGTCATAAACGTGGCCAACGAGCCATACTTCAGATGCGTTCCGCATCTGAATTATTGTTGATTTGCTTGCACTAAGTGTACTTGCCACTGAAATTAAGTAACAATAGAGTCAGAGTCACTATGATAATAAACAATAGCGTTAAAGCCAAGTATTTCAAATTGGATAAAACTTTGACGTCATTTAGCAAAGAAATTACAAATAAATCATTTCCTATTTCTTTTTTAATTAACAATCTACTATTCTACAAATTACTTTAGAAGTAATTAATTATGGTTGTTAACTTTTGATACTTACTTTGAAGCAATCGCAGGTGTGCATCAGTTTGAGAATATTTGCCGCCTATTCAATGATTTGTCGTATGTTTAAAATTTAAAAACAAACTGTCATTTTGCAACAGGAAGTGACGTCATAAAACGAATGAAATAAGTAAGTAGATTAAATTAAAATGCAAGTAGATAAATTAAATAAAATCGCAAGTAAAAAACTTGAAATGAGTTAATAAAAAGACTAGAAAATGTTGCAAATTCTTGAAAAGTTGACAGTAATTGACCTTGTAGAGCGACCTCTATAGTTAACGCAATTTCAATAAAATTTGGCAGGAATCATTGTTACATGAAGCATAACAGAAAAAAATGGTACCATAATGCATCGGGTAAATTTTATTTTTTTACATGGATTTGAGGACCACACTACTGTGTGTGTGTGTGAAACTTCAACTCACTGCCTGTGACTGTGCCTCACCTGACAGAAGGGCCTGAGGAGGGGGAGGGGGAACTTTCTGGCGAATGTCGACGACAGTTTTCGGCTGAAGTTCCTCAAAGATCTCCTGACTTACAAGACGAACCGATCGATGTTGTTCAAAGGAAGTCACCTAAAGTAGCACAACAACAACAGCAGAAAGTCAACACAGCAAAAGATTGAACGGCTAAGAACAGCTTTAATAAATCTAAACAGACTCAGCTATTTTCACATTATTCAACACGTATATACATTATACACGGTAGCTCTTTAAACATTATTGCCATCAACATTTAGGTGCCCTTGTAAGCTGCGTTATGGCGCCATATATTTGTGGGGCATGGTGGTGTAGTGGTGGCATTGTTGCCCTGGAGCCGGAAGGTTCAATGTTGAAATCCACCTTGCCGCGTAAGGACCTTGGGCAAGTCCTTCACTCACAATTGCTCAGCGTTTCGGCGTGAAACTCCGATGCAGTGTCCGCTCTGCATTCGGGAGCGCCTCTGAGTAGAGAGAACTTGAAGGAATCCTATAACAAGTGCACATACAAAAAAGAAAGTACGTAAAAATATCTCGGTTTCATTACCGGTTTCTCCTCGTCTGCCTCATCTCGCGCATAGTAGAAGATTCCGTCGTTTATGACCTGCGCCAGCTCTGCGGTCATCTTCGATCGTGTGGTGTACGCACCGGTTCGATCTCCACCTGGATGGCGACGGAAAGCTGGAGGAGTCTGCGTGATGATCAGAAGGTTGCTCAGAAAAGTGTCGTCCACTTCGTTGTCGGAATCGTCAGACCTGCAGAGCCAAAAAATCACATTAAAAAATTTCCTATATAATCTTTTACCCGTTTGCTCCGAGAATATCCGTTGAAAACGGGCTTAAAATTTTTAAATGAACAGGTAAAGGGTTAATCACATAGTGTATTTTAATTTATTCACCTTGTCACCTTGTGCTTCCAGTTCGTTGAACTCTAGCGATCGTCATTATCAACCTTCTCCATTTCTTTAATTTATTAGCTCATGCATTTCTGTGTTTTTCAGAAAATATTATACGTGTGGTTTTTACATGAGAGACTTTGCTGTATGAGTTTTACATTAATGTGATGAACTGATTAATGTATTCAACGTCTAACTGCAGGTCCATCAGTCTATATTTTATCTTTCAAGACTTTCAGCTACATCAGGTATAGAATCAAGTACATATCATTGTAGCGTGATAACAAACAGCAAAGCTTTTAATCTATTTTTCAAAATAAATCACAACAAGCAGCAAAGCATTTTAATCTCTAATTTAAAAAATAAACGAAGAATATAATTAAAATCATATATTACCGTATTTTCGCGAATATAACACGCGGGTTATAGAAAATTTTACAAACCACGCACCCTACCCGCGTGGTATACCCGTGGGCGTGTTATACAAATTATTTTTTACACAGCCAAATTTTTTACCAAATTATTTTTAGGCCATGGTCAGGAGCTGCTGTAAAAAAGGGTTTTTACTTACAATACGGAGGCATGGACGTTGACAAAACGATAGGATATGAAGTCCGACGTCAGTAGAAATATCATTGCCATAAAAATATCAGGGCCGCAGATAGTTACAATTGAAAGTATAACAAATTGATTCGATTTTAAATATAAAAGTTAAATATTACAGTATATAAATTGTAATTGTCTGTCGTTTTCAATTTTGCAAATGTCAAATGCGGTGAATGCCATCTCTAAACTCGTGTAAAAGTCAGAATTTCCTTTGGCCATACCCACTTTATTTTCGTCATTTGATATATCAAACAATTATTAATCGCTAGATTTATCGAAACTGCTATCATATGAAACTAAGTACTCAAGTAAACGGCGAGTTTTATGCAGGAATCTATACCTCCGTATGGTTAGACGAACGAAAACGGGTGCGTCTTATAGTCGAGTGCGTGTTATACAAATAAATTTTTACTCAAATCGCAAAAAGTAGCGGGTTATATTCGGGTGCGTGTTATACCCGTGTGCGTGTTATATTCGCGAAAATACGGTACACTAACTGCTAAAAAAGTTATACTTAAAAAGCGTGTATTTGACCGTGCATATGAAAGCACCATACTTCGTCTCCTTACCAGTGCAACCTCTACATTGACTTACAAATATTTTGCCATTTTTGCATCACTGTCTTATGCAAAATAGCGGGATAATGTCCAGAAAATACGGCATATTAATGTCTTAATTTTAAGAGTATTGTTAAATTTATAAGGTTCTAGATACCAAACATTTAAGCCTACCTAAATAAATATTCAAACAATAATAATTGTTTCATGCAATAAAGCTAAAAAATACCAAGGGTCGGTGAAGTGGTTGTTGCGTCCATCAACAAAACAATCGAGTTCTTCGTCAAGTTTAAAGTTCAGCTCTTCCAGTTCTTCACGATGAGGCACATGCTGCTTCGAGTCCTTGGAAGAAACAAATCACTCACGTTACTAATTTTCACAATTCACTATCGACAATAACTAATAAATAAAATGGATGCACAAGTTATGCAGGAATTACTCAAATGACCAAAAATCACACCAGAAGCAACCACATAATTCCCGGCGGCAGAAACAAGCACCAGATGTTTTAACAATTTAACACATAATAAAATTACTAATCACAATTTAACTAAAAATTAGAACAGATGCACTGCTTATTGCTGATCTTATTAATTTTAAACTAATCAATCCTTGCTTGCTGCTGTTATTTTTACGAGTTTTAGTTTTAAATCAATTAATGAATTAGAACACTGTCTCAATTTTTGATTTAATGAAAACAATAGAAAATAGTGCTCAATAACAATTCACAAATATTTAATCAAGTATCTTTCGTGCATGCATTTGCAATATAAAGTCTTTTGCTAATCAATATTAATAGCAACACTACAGACAGATAAAATATATGCAGACCTGTGATCGATGTGATAGAACTCTGACTCTCTCGTTTGCTCTGCGTCTCACTTCTCGCCACTCTCCCTCGGGATTCGGACAACTGGACGACAGCACTGATGATGAATCTGCGGAACTTTTACCCGCATTATCTCGCAGGCCGTTTCGACCCCCTGCGCCTGCCTTTCCCTCAGAGTCACGGCCTTCAAACATCTTCTTACTGGGAGAAACAGGTGCAGATTCTGCAACAGAAGCACAGATTTTAAATTTAAAAACAGACAACAAAAGTAAATACTCTGAAACTTGAAAGCTCTACGAAAATGTATCCAAATCCCCTAAAACAAAGATTGATAACTTTAAACTGCCAGGAAAAGAGTATAACCAACAACTGCCAGGAAAAGAGTGCAACCAACGCTCGTGAATAAGCTGGTGCCCTGTGCTTGGATCTCAAGTGGTGCTATAGAAATTTGGAGACTAAGATTACAGTTATGTCAGTTCTTCTCAACAACCCCAAAAGAACGGAATGCTAATCTGGCACCAGCTGACCTGGTATGCATGACCACCAGCACTACTCAGACCTGTCCTCTTTCGACTTTTAACTGCTAGCGTCTTAACCACAGCATCTGGAGTCACCCAATGCAGAAGAACTACCCCAAGACATGCAAAGAAGATAGTCTAAACCCAACGATATCAATCAATCAATCAATCAATCAATCAATCAATCAATCAATCAATCAATCAAACCATCAATCAATCAATCAATCAATCAATCATAATTTATATAGCACCCCTTCAAGGTACCTACTCAGAGGCGCTCCTAGCCAAATCAAGCGTACCTGTATTTGAGCCAGATGCCTTTGGAACAAACGGAGCGACATTTACATTGAGATTTGAGAACGTGCAAGGTGCAGCACCCGTGGTCACCCACTTCTGTGGGTTTCGTTTCGGTCGAACGATCAAGCGGTCAAGCGCGACTTCGACATGAGAGCTGAACTCAACAGACTGTAAAGAAGAATATTACAACAATATCTCAGCATTATGTAACAAAATAGCAGCATAATGAGGGACAAAATTAGTATGAATAAATGACAATAAAGGTAAATGAAAACCCGAGAAGCAAGATCAGTGATCACACAGATAATTGATTCAATTCATGAGAGAGAAAGTTAACTGACAGATAATTGTGGGGCACGGTGGAGTAGTGGTGGCGTCGTTGCCTTGGAGCCAGAAGGTTCAAATCCACCTCACCGCGTAAGGACCTTGGGCAAGTCCTTTACTCACAATTGCTCAGCGCTTTGGCGTGAAATTCCGATGCAGTGTCCGCGCTGCATTCGGGAGCGCCTCCGAGTAGAGAGAGCTTGAAGGAGCGCTATAACAAATTCACATACAAACAAACATACAAACAATATATGTAACAACAGCTGTGTAGGTTACCATGGCAATTATTTCTGGATTCTGGGTCAGCATCTTTATAGACGGTATGTTGATGAGAAGATTTATCGGAATCCATCCGTTTCGATTCATGTTCCGCCGCAGATAGAAGTCGGTCGTGAGATTCTCTTTGCCAAACAACGTCTCCCTAAAATAAGTTAGTCAATAGTCATAGTTGGAAACTTGTTTTAAATGGTAAATTTTGATGCACCAGTAAAATGAGGATTAAACAGCATAACTAAAGGTAGCATAAGCAATACGAAATACCAATGCAGAAATCACTAACCTGGCTAAATACAACAGTCCATAAAAAACTGAAGCAGCAGAACTTTAACAATAAAAGTGCGTCTGAAAAGCACTAAAAGGTTCAATATTAAGACATTTAAAATATACCTACATACAGTTGTGGTATTTTTGCAACTAAATGATAAGCTGTGACATAGCAAACGAGTGTACGAATAATAAAAAGTTATCAGAGACTGTGGATCCAAGGCTTCTTGTTTTCAAACACTTTCCCTGCATCTGCTCATTCTGCTCAGTTGTTTATACCATTCCATCCTCATCCGAAAACTTACATGTTTAAAACTTCTTGTTCTGTTATCGATATTGACCACATTATGGCTTGGTTTCGGTGCACCATTGGTTGATGTCTATTTAATCAGACATTGGTACAATAGAAGTAATACATCATAATTGCAACGGAAGTAATTTATATGATTCTGAAGCAACCAGAGAGTTAACAGTAATCTAAATTATACAGAACAATGAATTTTCTGCACAACTTACACCTCCTTCCTCACTTGACCCATGAGCAACTCCATCTCAAGGTAGTTCATCCTCGCCGGAGGAATACAACACCTCGGACACGCAGGAGCGGCAAATAACACCGGCGAGAAATCTAAAATACATAAAAATTTTAAATGCAATAAAAGATTTAAGTATGCAAACTTCTTAGCGGCAACAATTATAGAGTCACAACTTAGCAATTATAGCCTCTAATAATAATAATAATAATAGCAATGACGATTTCTATGGCGCCGTAACACAGCCATGCCATTACAAGGGCGCCTCACATGCTAAACTAAACAGCAGGATAGGCCCTAAGGAATAGTTAAACTCTGTTAAACTATATGCAAAGCATCCCACCAAAAAACTGCAAACATAATTCTAGGTTATGAAAACCACAGGTCACCAGATAGTCACAATGAGTCCACAAAAGGCAGAGGATATCACAAACACCAAAATGAGTTTTCAAGTCAAAACAATTTATACGAGTTTCGAACAATTTGATAAATCTGGTGCTTACTAAAATTCTCTCGCTGTTCGGAAAGTGCGTTCCTGTAGTAGCCGGCCCCATCACGACCACGGCCTCGGCTGCCCCCACGATAGTAGGGTCCTGGACTTTGGAATCTTGAATACCCGTACTCATTCCGATAGTCTGTCAAGAAGACCCATTAGCATGAAAGGTAGGTAAAAAGCTATAGTTCAGTAACAGTCAAAGTAGTTGATCTAAGCAAGTATCTTACGCATGTTTAATTGTTTATATGTGTGTGCTCACACGAATGCAGGTCAATTTTTTTATATAAATGTACTCTTGCATGCAAAATTTTTTGCACAATTTACAAAACCTAAGATGCTCTCAAAAACCTCCAAATTTATCTGCAAGTTTATACGTAGCAGTCTCTATAATATCTACCGGGCATATTAACCCTTAACAAGTGTTTGCTAAAAAATCCTTTTAAAAAAGAGATCCTAATTAGCCAGCAAAGGCCCAGCATGGCACTCATACCAGCAGCAAACTCAATTTATAACAAACATTTACACAAGCATGTTCAAATACCTTTGACTCAACAGCTCAAAATTCACTTCTGAAATTATATATCTACTTCTGAATTGTTCACATCACCTTTGAATGATATCATATGTCTCTGAAAGGATATCAAATGCCTTTGAATGATATCAAATGCCTTTGAATGATATCAAATGCCTTTGAATAATATCAAATGCCTTTGAATGATATCAAATGCCTTTGAATGATATCAAATGCCTTTGAATAATATCAAATGCCTTTGAATAATATCAAATGCCTTTGAATGATATCAAATGCCTTTGAATAATATCAAATGCCTTTGAATGATATCAAATGCCTTTGAATTATATCAAATGCCTCTGAAGGACCAATCACCTTTGAATAACCTTTAGAAGAACCAATCGTACCTCTATACTTGCCATCATCGCCTGATCGACGTCCATCTCGAGAGTTAGCGCTCCTCGCTGCTCGTTTTCGCGGGTCGTTTCCCCCACCTCTTGCAGCCCCCTTCTTTCCCACGACTCCATTCTCAGACTTCCGTTTCTCGTGAGCGATTCCAGGAGCAGTTGCTGCTCCGCTAGATGGAGAAACCTTCGATCTCTTCTCTAAAGACAATCAACATTATTATTAATAATTATTATTACATTGTATGTTATCCTGTTACTTTCAGTTATGTTCTAATTAATTAATTAAGTACTAACACTAACTTGCACTAGATAAATAGTCATGGAGCTAGGGATCAGAACTGTATAAGCTGTTAGCTTTTTCTGATTCTTTTTGCACTCTGTTTAGTGAGTCATATTACTCTGTTTGACTTGTGTGTGTGCAATAAAAACAAAAATAAACAAAGCAAAACGTGTTGCTGTTCTAGACATTGAACCAAACCATACACATGATATCTTATGTGTAAAGATCCTCTTACTGCAAAGAAGTCCATGGTCTGCAACTCTGCATTACAGAAACTACACTTCAGTTTCTGTCGTTTCTCGTAACGATACATATAGCAGAATTTAATTACATCAGATATCTGTGCAGTGTGCACACAGTGTCTATGATATGAATTGAGTCAAAGCTCTGCAAGTATCGGTGTACTGCACTCAAGATTCACTTCAGGCAGGATACTTGTAAAATGCATCTAGGTACATGTATAATTTATATCCACTACAGCTTGTGATCATGATCTTTATCACATGTCACAAATAGGGGCAACAATTTAAAAACACTAGACATTTTTAATTGCATTTAACTCTGCACTAATAATCAACAGCAAGTGCAGCCACATAAGGAACAAAATCTGCAATCCTCAAGTAGTGGACATAACTTACATAAGAGAAATGCTAAAAGATCATCTCTGCTCATCTTACCTCTATTCGGAACAGAAGTTCGTACGGCTGCGCCAGTGACAGCGACATCAGTGATATCCATCGCAGATACTTCTCCGGCAGAGTCTCCTTCGCCCTTCGATTCCGTTCTCTTTCCAGCCGACACCATGCTCACTCCTTTAGTTTCATTCCCAGTTGCAGTTCTTCCAACGGATTCAAGTCCAGCTCCAGGTCCCTTGCCGAACCCTTCCTCGGTCCCAGCTCCGTTTTTGGACTCACCTTTCAACCTGGCTCCATCGTTCGTTCCATCTTCCATACGCCCCGCATTCGATTGGACTCCAGGTGGCTTTCCTTCCGCACCCTCTATCCCTGCTCCTTCCAGTCCATCGGCTGCTCCAGTTCTTTCCATCAACTGATCTCCCTTGTTTACGTTCTTCATTTCGTCAGCGTCCAATTTTTCCACTTCCATGTCCTCTTCTCCCTACGAATGCATACAATGTTCAGACTAAATAATAATCAAACAAAAGTCTTAATTTTTACGCTAATTTAACTGAGATTCAAAATTTTAAATATATCAGCCAAAAATAAAAAATCAGTCTTAACATGCAACTATACTCCCAGCCAATTCGCTCCATGCATACGATTGAGAACAAAGTAAGCTCTAGCTGATTAGTTGCATCTGATCAGGCATGATCCATACAGATTGTCAGATTAAGAAAACAAGAACAGAGCATCAACCGGGCTGGCATCATAATACATTTGATTTTTCTTACTGAATAGAGATGGCTGTCATACTGAAATTATCAATATATAAAAATGTTGCTTGCAAACTTACTTGCACATCCTCAGGTTGACATCCATGGACATTGGTGTGTGCTACCATCGAAGCAGCTGCAAAAACAAATGCCATTCCACCTGTTCTATTAAAGATGATCTGCACGTCACAATGCAGCCATTAAAATTATACTTATGCATCGCCCTCACCTAACATTACAGAGTTACACCACAAAAGTCCACAAGGAATGCAAAGTAAGCTTTACTCACAACGAGTCACAAGGTACTTTTCACAGTGCTCAGTTTGCGAGTCTTTCGTTATTATTATTATTACCACTTAAGTTGTCAATCATAATATGCTTAAACAAAAAGAATCTTGCACAAAAGCATGTAACAGGAAAATCTAATTATAACAAATCTTTAACATATAAGGCTTAAGGTTATATTTTACATGTTATATGATAATGTTGAAGAGTTTCAAATAAAGTTCAGCAGGTTAATCCATTCAATCTAATGGTAGGCTAGTGGAATTCACGATGTACAGATTTTCTAAGTGATCGTGTGACAACAAAGTCAGCTTCAGATGCGGATTGTAGTCCTCGTCTGAATAGATCAAATCATCAAATAAACAGGTGCAACAAGTGTGGTCACATAAGAAAGAGATTGTTTGAGTGGATTCATAGAAGCATTGGGTAAACGTCAAGACTGGCTGCCCGTACTCCAAACAATATGGCTGCCAACGAATGCAATAAAATTAGAGCGCGACCATCGACGTCATTGTTCATCAATTCAGCTTCAATTTCAGCAGAATGACTGCACTAACCCTAAAACTAACCCTAACCGACCCGCACGACGCCTAACCTGAGCCCTAACCGACCAACACGACGCCTAACCTGAGTCCTAACCGACCCTCACGCGCTCTAATTTTATTGCATTCGTTAACGGCCACATTGTTTGGAGTACGGGCAGCCAGTCTTGACGTTTACCAAGCATTGTATATCAGACATGAGCAACATGTCTTACATATTCCAAATCAGACTTACATGTAGCATTGTATCAGTTTACAGGTGACTACAAAGCATGGTATAAAAGTAATTGCCTTCTTATAGCTTACATGGAAAACGAACAGAAAGCTACTTTACAACCATTATGCTTGTTAATACCGTGCTGCATATAGCAAAAAGGCTGATAAAAATGCATAACATGGAAATTTTTACTAAATCTAGTCACGCCTTTACGAATTACTTAAAAATGCTTGCCACACCGAGCTCACCATCGTCCTTTCCTGGCCCTCTTTTCTCATCATCTGCCATCAAAATCGACTCAACGCTTTGTTCATTCGGGGACGTCTGAGCTTGGCCTCCCATCGTACCATCGACCGTAGATGCTCCAAGGCATTCGGTTTCTTCTCCCATCAAATCGACGGACGCCATGTTTTCCAGTCTGATTGTAACGACTCGACAAAAATCATCCGAATCAAATCAGACTCTTTTTCTTGCGAAGAGGTCAAGGTCCCCAAAGAAGCCCTGTCCACTACTTCTGTTCGCAGAAATTAAACCAAGTACGTCGAAGAAACCGACCAAACAGAAGCAAAGTTCAGAATATGAATGCAATTTAGTTAGAATTAGATGTATTAACCGACAGTAAATGACCATAAAAGTCTTCCCTTTCGTCTGATGAAACTCTGAAAGTATTGGGTCAGGTTACGACGTTAGAGAATAATAATTGGGTCAAGTAGCACCAGCAAACAGTGTTGCCACTGAGGTTTCAGAAAAAAACATAGATTTCCTATAAAAAAACACAGAAAAACACAGACGTCACCCGGCCGAAAAGTAAAGAAAATTTTATATTTTAGCCGGCAAAAAAGTTGATGACCTTTTTTTTTTTTTTTAGTCATCCGGTCTGAAAAGTCAAAAAAAATTCTATTTTCGCCGACAAAAAAGTTGATGACCTTTTTTTTTTTATTTTTTTTTTTAGTCGTCCGGTTTAAAATGTTAAGAAAAATGTACAAATTGTCAACTCGCCCCAAAAAACACAGATTTTCCCCCAAAAAACCCAGAAACCCAGACGAAAACGGAAAAAACACAGATTTTTCCAAAAAAACACAGAAACTCAGACGAAAACGGAAAAAACACAGATTTTTCCAAAAAAAAACCCAGAAACACAGACGAAAGCAAAAAAACACAGATCTAGGTGGAAAAACACAGCTGTGGCATCACTGCCAGCAAAGAATATTAATTTATTATAGACGTTGCGTTGTCAAGCAAAGAATCTGCGAAGTCAAGTAAGTAAAAAATTCACGATCAATTTTTAAAAAAAACAAAAATCATCATGTTTTTAATATTATTTTTCGACCAAAATTAAATTAAATCAAACATTCAATTTCGTAATTGTAAGCATTACCTCTAATAATGATCTAAACTTCTCAAGCGCCACTCAAGAGTCAAGTAGGCCTACCGTTACTGCCATTTACCGCGGTATAATTTATCGAACAATCCGGTTGACAAAAAAATCTTATAATAATTGACTATTAACAGAACAGACGGCTTCCATAGGTTATTCAAAATGGTAGGCCCTAGGGCCTATGGAGAAAGATCGATCGAGGGCAGAGTCGACCCAGACTGTCCGCTTGCCATCCAGAGGCATGGGCGCATTTGGAAGCTACGAGTTCTGAATCAGGCGGCTTTTCAGGCCTCTCAAAAATAATTTTGAAATTGTTTTAAACGAATTGCTGCCATGTTCATTTGCATAATAGAAGCTTGGCATAGTTCGTCTATGTACGTCCCTGGCCAGCTTGGAGCGCATGCGTAATTAACTTAACTATAGGCTGTTGTCGTTAATTAGGTAGAGAATATAATTATTGGAAAGTGGAGGTTTAGGCCTATGATGAGCAGAGCTAGGTGACTTCTTAAAGAGGCGAGACCAGCTTTGAGCGGCTTTTGCATAATAATAATTAATGGCTCGTCGCAATCGTTGTCTCCAAATCTGCAGCGCCTGGGGTGAAGCTGTGAACTGGCGGGAACTAGGCCTACCGGTACCTTAAATGGCCTATTCAGCAGACATACGATGATACGACGTAGGCCAAGCCAATAATATTAGTTAGGCCACGATTGTATTGTATTGTATTGTATTGTATTTAAACATTTATAAAGCGCCTCTAGTAGGGTGAACCGTTCAGAGGCGCTCCCAGTGCGCAAGGCCCAGCGAGAAGAAACAGGTTTTGAGAAGAGACAAAGCAGAAGAGAGACTACCAGAAAGAAGTGTAGAGCGAACAGAAGGAGAAAGAGCATTCCAAAGATAAGGACCAATTGAGACAAATGATCGAGACTGAGCCATAGTAGTTCTAGACCGAGGAACCAAGAGGTCAAATCTGTTGGATGAACGAAGTGGACGATGGGAGGAAGCCGAGTGAGGACGAAGTAAAACATTAGTCAGATATTTTGTGGCAAGACCCCGTTGAGCCTTTAAGATCAGAGTGAGGATCTTGAATTGTGTGCGAGCACGGAGAGGAAGCCAGTGAAGTTCATGAAACATAAAGGTAGAGATGTGAGAGTACTTGGGAAGGCGGGCAATCAATCTAGCAGCTGAGTTGAGAACAGACTGAATAGGTGAAAGACGAACTTTAGGAAGACCAATGAGGAGAGCATTGCAATAGTCAATTCGTGAGCATATAAAAGCATGAATTAAGGTAGTGAAGATGGAGGAGGAGACAGAGCGACGAATGACTCTGAGACGTCTTAAATGAAAATATGACGAGCGTGTCACATTTGAAATATGCTCAGTAAAGGTAAGTGAGCTATCAAGTACAACACCCAGATCCCGCACACTTGAAGAGAAGGAAAACAGCGGGAATTTTTCAGAGAGCAGAATGAAATCAAGCTTCTGGAGCTGCTGGGGAGTACCTAGCCAGATGAATTGAGTCTTTGAAGTATTAGGCGATTAGAAGACATCCATGAGTGGAGATGATTAGTAAGCGATTCAATATGCGCAACTAACAGCAGCTGGGAAGATGAGGGACCATGGACAAAAGCCTGGACATCATCAGCAAATAGATGGCCAGCAGCACTACAAATAGGAAAAAGAGAAGAGATGTCAGCCGTGTAAAGAATAAATAGGAGAGGTCCAAGAACTGAACCTTGAGGAACACCCAGATTAACATGAACCCATTGGGTTCGAGAGTCACCCGATATAATCATTTGAGTTCTTTCAGAAAGGTACGACTGGAACCAAGAAAGGGGGAGACCCTTAACACCATAGGAGATCTCAAGACGCTTGAGTAAGATGTCGTGATCGACCATGTCAAAAGCTGAAGAGACATCATAGAGGGCCAACAGACTGACCTCAGACCTATCAACAGCAGAATAGATTTCAGATAATAAAGAAAGGAGAGCTGTCTCAGTGGAATGATGGGCCCTAAAACCAGATTGGTTTGCAGGAAGGAGACCAGATTGCTCAAGGTAAGGTAGAAACTGCAGAGAGACAAGACGTTCAAGTGTCTTAGAAAGAAAGGATAGATTTGAGATAGGCCGATAATTTTGGCAAAGGTTGGTGTCAAGGTTAGGCTTTTTGAGGGAAGGAAAGACAAGAGCCCGTTTCTGTGAGGGAGGGATGCAACCTTCAGAGAGGGACCTATTAAACAGGTAGACTAAAAAGGGGCTAAAGTCATCCAAAATGTCATTGATTACGAATGGGGGTAGAGGGTCAAGTTCACATGAGTTTAAATTTGCAGTTGTAAAAGCTAGCCGAAGGTCAAATTCAGTGATAGGTTTAAAATCATCAAAAACAGTTGAAGTAGTGGTAAACGTTGGAGGAGGTGCGTCAGAAGTTGAGGCACGAAGGCGATCGATCTTTGTTGACAGTGCCTCAAAAAATTCACATGCAGTAAATGCAGGTGTTTCTGAGGATCGAGATGTCTTGCCAAGAAGCCCCGAGATCGACGACCACAGACGTCTGGGATTCTTGACGATTGGTTATATTATTAGGCTATATATGTATTATGCACAGTGGCGTAGACAAGGTTTAAGGGTTAAAAAAACCCGTTGGCTTAGGAAACAGTTTTGAAAGAGCTAGGTTATTTATCCACTTAAATAAGAAAAACAAAACAATTGTTTGTAGTAACAATAATTGTTTTTCTTACTTTATTGCCTTTGTTATTTTAGGCCTATTCCCTTTTTATTTACCAGAATGTAGCTTAACTGCTTAATTATAACTATAATTATTGGGTTGGTGTCGGGAAGGGCATCCGGCCAGGCCATAACCCCCCCCCCCCCATCGTAAATTCAATCAATCAATCAAATATTTTTATTTACAACCAAAGTATACATGTCAAGTATACTTTGGTTGCAAATAAAATATTTGATTGATTGATGCCCAGATAAATTTTTAGCAGAGCCAAAATTCTGATAGCCTTGTGACAGGGCAAAGGTTTTTTCTACCATGGCATTTCCTTTTTGCAATACCGCCAACACAGACCTGTCTGCTTGGTATCATTTTTATTTTATTTATTTCGAGTATTTATATTTATATAGTATCATATGAGTGCCTGTACGTTTGGTTAAAGTGCTGCTGTAAAACTGCAATTCAAGTTACGTATATGACCCAACAGCCTCTCACACAATTTAATAAGCTGCCACATCATGCAAAAATCAAACTAGAATATTACCTACAAAATTCAGTAGTCAGAACGTGATTATTTTGAATTTTATAGTAAAAGGCATTTTCATACTGATAATTTCATCCCCTGTTTAATAATACTCATATATATAACTTCATTGAAAAAACTAAACAACTAAACACAATCTAATATATAATAGGTGCTTAATTTTATTTTGTAATGTAAACCAGTGCAGCAGTTTGCATCACATCAGCAGCCTTTGATAGTAGAGAATTCTAACAGTTTTCACCGACAAAGGTTTAAGCTTAGACCAATTAAGTACTGCAAGTTTTTCCCTTCACTGTCTTCATGCAAAAACTAAACACAAACTACTGGCATATCATTTCCATGAATTCTCAGTTACTGACGATCCCGTTTGCACTTTTTAATTTACTATAGTTACACGTCAATTGGTCTTATTTTCAAAATGACCATTCTGTTTGTTTGTCTGACTCAAGTGAGAACTTTTAGCATGCAGCCACCCAGAAGGTAACCCCCAACAAAACCAAACAGAGCCCCTTGGCTCAGCTTCTCGCCGAGGTAGTAGGCTGTTCCGACTCCAACGCCAATTCCTAGTATGCTCAGACGATCAGTTGTCACAATACATTGGTTGATTCTAAGTCTGTAGGCGCGATTGTAGCATTCTTGGTCACTGAACTGGCGTGCATAGAGGAAGTAGAGCAATGGCGTAGCGAAGGCACCCACAGCTATTCCAATTCTTCCGTACTCGTACGCCTTCTGACGATAGGCACACAACGGTGCTCCAGCATTTCCGCTGAGAACAAGGTTGAGAGGGGCTGCCACCATTCCAACGATGGCTCCTGTCTGGATCGCCTTCAGTCCTATATGGGTTGCAAGTTCTAGGCGACAGTGAGGAATGTCGCACAGCTGGGCATCGTCAAGTCGTGCTCCCAAATAATTCTTCAGAAAGTTGCAACCCATAATTCTACGACAAACAAACCGTATCAAACTGATGAAAGGCAGCAAATAGAATTTACCAAATTCAAGATGTATGGTCACATCTATTCTAAAACAGTGGGCGTATACGAATCCAAGAGTCTAGGGCATGAGACGATCTTGTAAAGGCCCTGCATATGTGTTCACTTGCTTGTCTAGGCTTGTAGGTTTGCATGTGCAATTGTGCATACATTTTGAAAAGTATATACTATATATACTACATAGGCACAATGCTTACAGTGACTAATGGATAAAACGGCCCTGCATAAGGCACTATTGGGAAGATAACTTACAGAAATATCTTTCATCACTTGCAAATCATAGTTATATTATGAATGGAGACAGCGTTAAACGGCTGATGAAATACAAAAGCAAAGTTAAGTAAAAAGCATTAAACAAAGACATACACAATAAAAATGTTAAGACACAAGGTACTTTTTCTACACTTTAAGTAGGTATACTAGGCCTAATTAATAGTTTAAAGACATCTGCGAATTGAAGCATTCATATTCTCTATAATTATTATAATAAATCTCGTAGATGGCAATGAAGACTAATTTAATCTTTTTAAATTGTACTGAAACAGTTTAACTCTGAAAATATTAGTTTAAAGGTCAGGTGGGCAAAAATGACAAACTTTAGCGACTTCGTAATTTTTTCGTTTATCGTTGAGCATAATAAAATTAATATGTATACGTGTTGTCAGTGTTGAGCCTTCAATCAGTGCTTCAATACAGTCACATAAGCAATTAATGCTCAATAACAAACAGTGGAACGAGGTCATTGGCATACATAAAAAAGTTATAAGAGTGCATTGCACAATAGAACAATACTTTAAACTTACTTTATGCAGTTTAAAGACTTCTGGAAATCTTCAACCAACGGCCGACGTCTTAAAGAAAACGACTTCAACGTATCTTCTTCTCCGCCAAGAAATTTATGACGTCAGACATGTCACAGAAAATAGATATTATTTTTGATTCCACACAAAGTGATACCATGAAAAATAAATTTAAATATAAACTGTTTATTATTTTATGCACAGTGCACACTATTCTAGCAACTGTTCGTATTACCACGACCTAATAATTTTTACAAAAATAGTTTATCGGATGAGATCCTTTATCAGTTCGCCTGGCTATAATTAATGCATTGGTTAAAAGGCGTCTCAAATTTCTCCTGAAATGTCTCTATTTTTTTTAAAACTGCGATTGCAATTACAATTTCTGGTGCTCTCTAAAACCATTTGAAAGGTTTTATTAAGTACTGTAGATGCATCTGCTTTCCGATTATAAAGTTATGGAGTTCTTTAATCGTGACCGCATTATAAATGACAGAGTACAATCCGACCACGCACAGAGTCTCAGTGGAACAGTGCCGTTATGATAATGGCAGACATCGTTGTTTACAGTTTTGGACTGATAATTTTGTCGATTCAATTTTTTCCACTATATTAAAAATGCTGAGTTTCACGTTTGAAACGTAAACTTCAATATTATTAATCGGTACTCCTGCATATTTGTTTCATTTAGTGCAATCTGTTGTTACGCAGCCACTGTCTAGACATAATAATTTATAGTGCCACAAGTTAATAAGTGCGTGTGCGCTTTGTTATAATTATATGAAGCCCCGGCTACATTATTTTATACGAAGTGACTAGCGGACCGCCAAGCGGCCGTCGAATCTCAAATACTAGCGGACCGCTAGTCACGTGTAACCTGTCACATGACGAGTCTTGATTCTTGAATATTGTTACAATGGCGGCAGTTACCGATAGTTGGTTTTATGTGGGACAAAAGTTTTCTTGTTTTAATGACTTAGAAAATTACTAGAAACAGAGTAAGCAACCAATTTTTTCGTGAGTGTTGGTTAGGTTCAGGTTAGGCGTCGTGAGGGTCGGTTAGGGTTAGTTTTAGGGTTTGTTTAGCCATTAGAAACTCTTGTGGATTGGTGTAAATAGAAAGCCTGGCGGCTTGCTAGTATTCCGTATTGGACGGCCGCCAGTCATGTGGCAGGTTACACGTGACTGGCGGTCCGCTAGTATTTGTGATTCGACGGCCGCTTGGCGGTCCGCTAGTCACAGCCTATTTTATATTCCTTAGTTTAGGCTAATTATAATTCCGCGTAGATGTTTTACTGCTGTTTTTCTTATATAAGCTGCCCTGCAACATGGGATCTGAGCAGTGTAACCATTCTATGCCTCCTAAATGATTTAAAAGTTCTAAGTTACTTCGATCGTTGCTCTGTGTTGTCAGGTTCAGGCCTCTCTCATGAGTTGCTGCTGATGTGGCGCTATATTTTACTTAGCGCTGAATGCACTTTTGGTAGAGGAGTACACCGGCTCGGTCGCCAATATGCAGTGAAGAAACAAATATGGCCGTCGCAGCCTGGGACAGAATAGAGCTCTTTGACCTGTATTTATTATAGTTGTGGACCTATAGGTAATAGCCCAATCTTTCGGCGAAAGTAAGTAAGTGAGTGAGTTAGTGTCCATAAACATAGCTTGTTCAAATACCGGAAAGTTCTGAATGATATAGTGCGTAAATTTACTGGTGTCGCAAGTGTCAGTTAAGGTCAGGGTCGTTTAGGGTCAGGATCAAGCATCGTGAAGTTGGTTTATGTCAAGGTTAGGGTGAAAATAGATATTGGGATTCCGGCTGAAATTCGTTTCAGGAATTGGAGTTTGGGGATTTTGGACGCACCCGGCACGAGGGTGGGTCCAAGTGTGAGCACCTTGCAGATCATAAATTTACTTGTTGGATAAACATTGATACAGTTCTCATTAATAGTGTTATTTATATACACCGTGGTTCAAAAAAAACTAAGCCAAATTGTTTTTCATATATCTCTGATGCCTGATAACATATCACGCTAACATTTTCCAATTATTTAGAGAAGTGGACCAAGAATATGATCCCAAAATTTCAAGAGATCAAATTGAACGGATAAAAAGATATGAATCTTTCAACTTCATGTGCCAAAATTGCAGTTTACAAGCAATTTTCTGCCAGATTCAGTAAAAAGTAAGCTAAACTGGTTTTCTTATATCTCCAATGCCTGATTATTAATCATACCAAAATTTTCCAGATATTTAGAGGATTGAACCAAGAATAGGATTCCAAAATATCATGTCATCAATTTGAACGGATAGAAAGATATGAATAATTAAACTTGATCTCCAGAAATGTCTGTTTTCAGCAAGTCTGTTATGGTGTTCGTTGCGGTTTCGATGCTTGATAGTTCCAAATTTTGGTCTTCAGGGATGATGAAGTAAAATTAATTAATTATAAAATGTGGAGCGTGATGTAAGACCGCATCTACCAAACAACAATCCATGATCTAAACGATCTGAAGCAACCAGCGCTTGTTGGAAGTGTGGGAAGGCCTGGACCAGAAGATAATCGACGATGCTGTTGCGTAATGCATGGCGCCAGCGCTTCCAGGCTTGCGTGCAAGCAGGAGGACATTTTGAGCATCTTAATTAATTAAATAATAAAACCATACTGTTGTAATCATATTGTTAGTTCAATTCTCCACATATCTGGAAAATTTTAGAATGATTAATCATCAGGCATTAGAGATATAAGAGAACATTTTATTGAACCTGACAGAAAATTGCTTGTAAACTGAAATTTCGGCATATGAAGTTTAAAAATTCATATCTTTTTAACCGTTCAACTTTGTCTCATGAAATTTTGGAATCATATTCTTGGTCCACTTCTCTAAGTAGTTGGAAAATATTAGCTTGATATGTCATCAGGTATTTGAGATATATGCAAAACAATTTGGCTTAGTTTTTTTTGAACCACGGTGTATTTTTCATAAATTTTGTAATGTTTTTTTTATTTTCCAGATGGGACACCATTCTCCGGCAAACTGATGATCGAGGAATAGAATCAGATACCGTCCAAGAATACTGTGACATCAGTTTCATGGCACATGCTTAGTAGACACAGACATTCTTGAGATTACCATTGTGAATATAGACCTTTAAAACCAAGTTACAGAATTATTTGGTTTTCAAGCATAACCGAGTTCTCTTCGTTAGTTTTTACCCAAAGCTGAAATCTCACTGTGGAAATTTGGACATCTCCGTGTTGAACATATGTACCCATATGAGTGTGATCGAGATGGAAGATGTGACAGATGAATGCTTTCTTGTGGTTAGTCATGCAGAACAGATGATGAAGAAAATGGATTCGTTCTTCTGCTGCCACAAGGTGAAAATACTCAAACATTTTGTTTGAACATTTTGCAATTTATCCCTTTAATGCCGGAGGGTATAGGATTTTCCATATCATTTACTACCATCTCAGCATTAAAGGGTTAAAGGATTGTGTTGAGACTTTGGAAAAGATACTTTTTTAGAGTTTTATTACGAATACGCCTAGTTTTTCATATTCAACTGTTTTAGTTGAGTTGAAAATACTTTGATGTGTGCATTAGATTTATATCTATGAATAGTAATAATTATCGTCATAAAAATATTAAGGATAGTGACAACAAATTATGTGGTGCCGCAACACATCCATGCCATTACAAGGGCATCTATTATTCAATAAATATATTAATTTGTAACTATTCATTTTGGCTATGAAAAATAATAAATACGTCTGTTTATAATGTATTTCAAATTCAATGTGTTGCTGCTACAACTGCCGAAATGACCTTTTTGAGACCAGTCTTATGGGCCCAGTCCTGCCCACAACTTTGGGTCCTGTGGTTATAAATATGTGCATAGTGGACCGGCAGTTTGTCAGAAGGAAATCACAGCACCCAGACCCTCATTACCTTAATACACCCTTGATTGCCAAGTGGTTTTAAGTCGCTGTACTAAAATATTGTGATAAATAAAAGAAAATGAATCGTTACGATGTGGTTAGGATGTTAACCCTTTGAACCCGACGGGCCAGTTTTTCTAGTCCGTTATCGATAGAGTTACGGGAGCTCCGGGTTCAAAGGGTTAAATCACTTCTGTAATGTATTCATTATCCTTTGATCTGTTGAAGCTGTGTGACGTCACGCTGATCGCCGGGCAGCGACGAATTCCGGCGCATCGGATAATACTCAGTTCAGCGTCGGACTACTTTGCGGCGATGTTCATGAGCGACGTGGTGGAGGCGACGCAGGAAGAAGTCCACATGAAGGATGTTGATCCTGAAGCAATGTTTGCGCTCATCAGATACATGTATGTTGGTAAGTACATGTATGTTGGTAAGTACATGTATGTTGGTAAGTACATGTATGTTGGTAAGTACATGTATGTTGGTAAGTACATGTATGTTGGTAAGTACATGTATGTTGGTAAGTACATGGTGACATTCTCTTGAAAATCAAATGGAAAATGATTATGCAGTTAGTTAAATCTGACTTATTATGACTTGATTTGCCAGATTATATTGACATGGTTAAACTCTGATACTGCACAGGCAGGATATGATTTCCAAATTTAGTGTAGCCATAGAAGGATACCTTTATTAACCTGGCCTCATGAGATTAACTACTTTGCTGTACGATAGTTTAGAATGGTGTTAGCATGCAGGCAAATAAAGCAGCATTTCCGTTACAAGTGACAGTGCTTCAATTGATGCCTTGAGCAGATAACAGAGATACAGAAATCTCCAAATTAAATGGGAATAAACAACTGGCTACCTTGCATTAAGAGAATGAGAACTTGCCCAAATTCCTGCATAAGCTATTAAAGCAAATCCCTTGGGATTTAGTTAAGTATATAATTATATGCAGCAGAGTAATTATCTCTAGAGCCAATAGAATCAATCATGTGCTCAAAGTGATTCAAGTCTGTAAGTATCAAGTCAACTTTTTGTGTTGCTTTAAAGGGTTAATGTGAAGCACCCTTGTAACCATGGCTGTGTTTTGGCTCTATGGAAACTGTTTAAAACAAATTAATATTGTTTAATATATTTTTGAGTATTTTATTGCCAGGTTATATTACTTAGAATCATTTGCTTTGAATTTGGTTGACCATTTTTGTCTATAATTGATTGATTGATCGATCGATTGTGTGATTGATTTATGTTTCAAGGTCATCTGGAGATTCGAGAGGAGACTGTCGAGAGCTTGCTTTCGACGGCTTGTCTACTGCAGCTGGATAAGGTTGCGGAGGCTTGCTGTGTCTTTCTTAAGAAGCAGCTTCATCCATCAAATTGTATTGGCATCAGACAGTTTGCAGAATCCCAAGGCTGCATTGACCTGTTCAAGGAATCGGAGGACTACGTTGTGGTAAGACGTTAGAGTCAAAGAGTCAGGTCGGGAGCACCTCTGAGGAGTTCTCTTGAAGGGGCGCTATATAAATGTACGATTACAATTACAATTACAAAAAAGAAAAGAAATGACTGTGCTTTGAAAATTTGGTTTATTTTGTTAGTGTATCAAATCAAATCAATTTATTGATTCCAGTCATGCAAAGCATCGAACAATAACATAATCAGCTAATCATAGAGAGAAACAACATGTTTAAAGAAATAATATTACAGATTAAATGAGTACAACTGGTAGTCAAGACTGTTTCTTAGACAGGCACATGTTTATGCATACATAAGATTGTCTCATAATATATAAACATATATGCTGTATATATTTACTATATATATAATATATATAATATGTTTATATATTTATCATATATATAATATATATATATATATATTTATTTGTGTATTTGTTTTGCAGGAGCACTTTATTGAAGTTGTCTACAATCAGGAATTCCTTCTGCTGTCGGCTGATGAAGTGGCTAAGCTTTTGGCGAACGATTCGCTGAATGTTCCAAATGAAGAGACCATATTTCATGCTCTTATCATATGGGCAAAGCATGACTTAAGTCGCAAACGACACCTGCCAAAGCTGTTGTCACACGTCAAGCTTCCACTGTTGACTCCCCAGGTTAATGTTCCAATCCTTCACTCAGGTTAAGTTAGTTGAATGCTATTGTGCCACAACTGAAATATGACATGCTATTGAGTAATGAACTCTATAGCTTATGCTTTTTATTGTTCAACCTTTGCATTATCTTTCTTTCATTCATTCATTCATTCATTCATTCAAGCATTTATATAGCGCCTCTTCAAGGAAACTACTCAGAGGCGCTCCCGACTCCAGCACGGCCAAACAAAACAGTTTTTATATGTAATATAATAATTTTTAATATAATAATAATGTAACATTACAATTTTTTATATGTAATATAATTTTGAAGTTTACTTTTTGACATCTGTATATGATAAGTTTTACATTACTTATTATGTATAAGCTGTTCTTGTTTTCAGTTCTTGGCTGACCACGTGCAGAATAATGCTCTGTTCAAGGATGACCTTGAGTGCCAGGAGTTGATTATGGAGGCCATGAAGTATCATCTACTACCAGAGCGCAGGCCTTCGATGCAGAGTTCAAGAACAAAGCCAAGGAAATCAACTGTTGGAGTCCTCTATGCTGTTGGGGGCATGGACTGCACCAAGGGTAAGTGTCTAATATTGCTCAATATTGCTCAGAGGGTAAGTGCTCAATTTTGCTAAAAGGATAAGTGCTCAATATTGCTCAAGTGAGTGCTCAATAAAAGGTAAGTGCTCAATATTGCTCAAAGGGTAAGTGCTCAATACTGCTCAAAGGGTAGGTGCTCAATACTGCTCAAAGGGTAAGTGCTCAATACTGCTCAAAGGGTAAGTGCTTAATACTGCTCAAAGGGTAAGTGCTCAATACTGCTCAAAGGGTAAGTGCTCAATACTGCTCAAAAGGTAGGTGAGCTCAATAACTTGGATTATAAATAGCTTACTTGGACAATGAATTAAATGTCAGTGAGAATATTATACTTCAGAAGAAACTTTTTGATTTTTTGTTGGCGATATTGACTTTTAGGCATATGATTTGTAATTTAAGGTTTAGTGTCAACTGATCTGTCATTTTGACCCAATTTACTAAGTGTTGTTGCTACCATAACAGTGCTTTGAAGCAATCTCGTGAGTCTGATATTTTAAAAGTTCCATTACACCACGCTTGCCAATATATTTGAAGACATTACATGCTGTCGTATTTTGTATGTTTTCTTTAAAGTGAATGCACCCTTGGCTGTTCTAAATAAGGTATATATTCATTCATTCATTCACTCAAGAATTTATATAGCGCTTCTTCAAGGGGAACTACTCAGAAGCGCTCCCGACTCTAGCACATGGGCAAAAAAAACAGTTTTGAGTTTAATAAAAAATGTATATATAAACATAAACGTGTGACAACATATATATATATATATATATACATACATACATACATATATATATATATGTTGTATTGTATGTCGTATTCAATGCACACCTGTTAATTAATTCACAGGTGCGATAAGCATTGAGAAGTACGACATGCGGATGGACAGGTGGACGCAGGTGGCCAACATGAATGGGCGACGTCTTCAGTTTGGCATCGCGGTCATTGACAACGTCCTGTACGTTGTCGGAGGAAGGGACGGACTGAAGACCCTCAATACCGTTGAGAGCTACGACCCTAAGAAGAAGCAGTGGATGTCCATGGTTCCCATGGCAACGCATCGCCATGGACTAGGTGAGTAGCCCATTGAATCGTGCGCTCTTCCTTCTTTACAGCGTAATTTTGTCAGTATTTCGTACATTTGTCTATAATGTCTATGATTATGTGTGTGTAGTTGCATCTATCCATTTACATTGGTGGTGGTGGTGGAGCTAGTGAGCATTTGTATAGTTCTGAACTAGAGTTTTGATATGAAACTCAAGTGAGATTATTAGAGAACGTGACTATAGATGCAGTTTTAATTTTATGGGAAAGGGATAGGATGTTCTGTGCATCATCAGAATGATGATTTGCCGGTTGGCAATATTAGTGCAATGCAGACAGCATCCTAAATATATTATTTCCAAACGATTGTGTTCTGAAGTCCAACCTTGAATGACCAAAGTGAATTCTCTCAGTATAATAAATAATAATAATAATAATAATTTGTATGATGCCATAACACAGCCATGCTATTGCAAGGGCAGAGCTCTCACAACTAACAGTGGGTTAGGCCTTAGAAAATAAATAAGTCTTGGGTCCTGATTTGAAGGAGTCAACTGAGTCGGTGATTATGTTGGCAGATATTTATGCGAATGTGGTAATATTAGTTATACGTTTAAATGTGTGTTTATATGTTTGTTTGTGTATGTTTATGTGCATGTGAGTCTGTGTGTGCTGCTGTAGGTACCAGTATACATGATGATGTGTGCATGTTGTACAAATCTGTGTGGTTTTTGCATAGGTGTGGGTGTTTTGGAGGGTCCGATGTATTCGGTGGGGGGTCACGATGGATGGTCGTATCTCAACACAGTAGAGCGCTGGGATCCACAGGCGAAGCAGTGGAGCTACGTTGCCCCCATGTCAACCCCACGCAGCACTGTTGGAGTGGCAGTCCTTGGCAGCAGGTATGCTCATCATGACTATCTCATGATTTTGGAATCTTTTTTTTTTATTTTAGAATCTGAAAGCACTTAAAACTGATCAAAACATTCAAAAGGTGATTTAATTTTAAGATTTCTTGTTCATCTAGTGAAGAATGTATCATATTTTTAAAATGACTACTAATTTGTGTGCTTTGAGTGTTTTAAGATAGTCTTTATCTCATTAAAAATAATAATATACGATAGTAATTGCAGTGTTGTTTTTCTTGTATTATTTATTTGCTGTGTTATCTGTTATTATTGTGTTTCATTACTAGTATAATAAGTTCCAGTGCTCATACTTTCTTTCACATACTAGAATGGACATTTCTTGTTATAAAATGAGCTATTTTGTCATGATATCTTAAATCTAATTTGGTCCTGGTAGACCAATGATTATTGACACTTTTGGCACAATGTAGCAGCGTGGCGCTTTTGACACAGTGTAACATCGATAAGAAGTCGTACACGATCATGTCACAGTTCTCACATTTCAGGATGCACTTTACAGATCATGTCTTCTCGGCTGCTGTTCCATATTGTTTAAACAGACTTCCACCCACTATTTGATCGACGGGTTTAGTGAACTCTTTTAAAGCTATGTTGAAAACACACTTGTTCTGTAGGGTTTATCCCACCTGTTAGCTGCTTTGTAAGGCACCCTTGTAACGGCATGACCATTGACCAAGTTACGGCGCCATATAAATTGTCGTAATTATTATTATTACTGGTCATTTGCAATGTCTTATAAATAATTGGGTGCGTTTTCCGCGCAGACTCTACGCAGTTGGTGGAAGAGACGGAAGTTCGTGTCTCCGATCGGTGGAGAGCTACGATCCGCACACGAACAAATGGATGCTCTGCTCCCCCATGACGAAGCGTCGAGGGGGTGTGGGGGTGGCCGCATGCAACGGGTTCCTCTATGCAGTTGGTGGTCATGATGCGCCGGCAAGCAACCCGACTTCAAGCCGATTTGACTGTGTGGAAAGGTAAGTTGGAGGGTTCCAGGTTCGAATTCACCTCAAGCCACTGCGTAGGGACCTTGGGCAAGTCCTACACTTGCAATTGCTTGTGTGCTTCGATGTGAAACTCCGGTGCAGTGTCCGTGCTGTAGTCGGGAGCGCCTCTGAGTAGTGAGATTGAAGGGGCGCTATAGCAACATCATCTCAGCAGTCAAAGAACAGGATTCATTTTTAAGACGCGAAAAGTCGAGTGACTGGTCTAAAATAATTATAGAAAATATACGTAGCTGGCTTTTGAATACTTTTGAAAGTGCTACATGTGTGCTACTCTGTGGCAAAGTAAATCATTGTAACCAGTGCTTAAAGTGTAGAAAAAGAAGTGCCTGGACGCTCATCACTTCTCCAGGCTCTGCTGTCCAAATAAGTGGCAGGACAGTGTTAAAATTTGAAAATAAGTGCCTAGACGCCGTCCATGACCGTCCAGCCACACTTTAAGTCCTGTTTGTAACTACTCATGTGTGGGTGAGACTCAAAATGAGATTTGTGAGAGATACATGCATACAGGTATTTTTAAAAATCACATTGTTCTGTTCTCATTTATTGTGCTTTCATACTTTGGTTATGGTTACTGTATCTTTCAGCACCATTTCAGAGATGATTGTTACAGTCTTTCTAGATTCTAAAACTTTGGTTTTCCTGATTAATTCTACAAAATAAGCCAAAGTAATCATGATTGCTCCTGTATATGCTCCAGCATTATCTTTGATTCTGCATGAAAGTTTGTCATGGTTTGCCATTGCCATACTGCATTTGTTTGTTTAACAGGTACGATCCAAAAACCGACACGTGGACAGTTGTGGCGCCAATAAGTTCTGCACGCGATGCTGTTGGTGTCTGTCTCCTTGGCGACCGATTGTACGCAGTGGGCGGATATGATGGTCAGCAGTATCTCAATGAAGTTGAAAGTTATGATGCACAGAATAATGAATGGTCCGAGGTCAGTGTTGTTTTTTTGCTTGTCTTATAAACCACACTTTCGCAAGCAGACACAGACATACAGGCACACAGACTTACCTCACACACACACACATACACACACACGCACACATACACACACACACACACATACACACACTCACTGGCAGTGCATAAAAGCTTTGCTATGGTCAGTCCATCTTTTTGGAATAAGTTACCTAACAGTCTACGTAATGAACTCTTCTTTTGTAAGCTGCCCAGAGCAACCAAGGACACTTTTGTCGATGTTTCCAAAGTTACGATAGATTCTTAGTTTTTCCAATTTTCCGCAAGCATTCGAAAACCATTCTCTTTGATTGTGGTAAATTGGTGCTGTCAGGTGAGGAGTTTCTATTGAAGTGATGCTATATAAATTCATGAATACAATTACAATTACTCTGAATATCTGCATGTGCACACTTCCCGACTGTCTGCACATTCTTTTCTTTTGGAAGCTGCCCCAGAGCAGCCAAGGAAACTGATACTTTTGTTGGTGTTGATGTTTCCCGAGTTATGGTAGTTTATTAACCCTTTGAACCTGGCTGGCCGGAAATTTTCCGGCCCGTTATCCATAGCGTTACGGGAGCTCCAGGTTCAAAGGGTTAAAGTCATGGTGTTGTGGATGTTTATAGGTGGCGCCTCTGTGCATTGGCCGCGCAGGGGCGTGCGTTGTCCACCTCCAGTCCAGCTGACTATTGGAGCCGGACTCGGCGCCTGTGCCCAGCTGCTCACGCGCCGAGTTCGCCTGTCTCATGTCGCACGGTTGGCTGACGACGAGATGCCCGTGCTACCCGTTTCCACAGCAACAGCGTCCGAAGACGTATCGCTCGACGAGCACGAGCACCGAGTCGTCACCAGGTGGAGCTGCTGTGATGCGGATGAGCAGCGTGAGCAGCGATCCGGCGATCTGCTCACGGTCTGCCATCGCCGAGTCGAGTCAGGAGTGCGACGAATCGAAGGGTGCGGCCGTCGTGAGTTTGAAGAAGGAGCGAGCGATTCAACCGTGCAGTAGCGCCATCTGTCTGTCGGTGGCTGCACCGCCGGCGAAGGCTCCGAAGCCGGACTGCTTCCGATGCATGATGGGACAGAGGGAAGTGGCGAAACGGGCGAGCGGTGGGTGCAAGGGCAAGGTTGGGAAGGCGTACGTGAACTTTGGCGAGGCGCTCGTTCCATGCGCGTTCATCGTTCCTTCTCGTCCTCTGCCCGACCTCCCGGTCAAGCGACAGTTACCGACGAGCACTTCAATAGATCTCATCGATCTGGCCGCTGATGACCGGTATTCGAACTTCAACCCAGGCTACAAGAGCACGTCGCCACCCGAGGAGGAACTACTCGTGTGTCCACGGAGTTTCTGTCATCACCTGTCGGACGTTATCGTCCCGAGCCTTCCCGTTCTCAACGAACTGACCGAGGTTTTCTACGAGGACATGCCGGGACCGCTCATCCAGTGTCAGGCGCTCAGTCTCGGCAACCTGGACTGCAAGACGTTCACCGACAAAAGACATTCGTCGAAGATGGTCCGAGCATCGTGGGCCGGTCCTCCCACCGCAAGAGCGTCGCCGCCACCACCACCACCTCCTCCCCCAAAAACAAAACTTGAAGGTCACGAAACCACCCGGCACCACCGAGAAACGCAATCCCCGCAGAGCCCGAAATTCGATGAGGCGTCTAACAAACGTTGTCGGTCGCAGATCTCTAAACACCCGTTCGAGCACGTGCTCCTCGCGGGGCGATCTCGGGTCGCGCCACCTGCGAGGTCACCCCGCGGTTCGTGGTTGCTATCAGCGGCGTCGCCATCGCTCTCATCCGACGCGAGCTGTAAGGCATCGTCAGGCGATCCACACTTCTACTGGGAGTTGGAGTTCACGAGCATGAAAAAGAGCGGCTGCACAACAGTGGAGAAGGCGCATGATGGGGCATCGAAAGCGGTCAGGGAGCGGTCGGCTTCCGTGACGCCGCCACCGGTCTGTAACTGTCACCACCCGGCCATGGCAGGCGTATTGCCCCTCCCCGTAGGAGGGATCGACAGAGTTCACAGCCCAAAGCCGGATCCGAAGTCGTCTGTACCAAGCGTGCCGTATCGTCTTCATAAGTCGCAGTCATCGTCAGCGCCACCCGTTGATCCAAAGACCGGTAAGACTGCAGTCGTGAGGCATCAGAAGCAGACGTCTGTGACTACGGAGGAGAATCATGAAGGTGCGAGAGGCGCCGGGACATCGCGGACATCGGCAGACGTTCTCGCGCCACCGTCGACCAGGGACAACAAATCGTCGAAGCAGCGGTGTCCCACTCCGCCTCGTGTCCTCTCGCCTGGCCTTGGTACGATCATGTGCGAAGATATCGCCCAGATTTGAATTGCCCAGATTTGAATTGCCCGCGTCTCGTCGGGTGGTTTGCATTAAAAAAAGTGTTGTTTGGGAGCGTTATAAATAATTAACAAAATTAAGCAAGTAAATTTTCAGTTGTGGGAATCCTGTAATTTTACTCACTTATATTTCTAAACTTTCCCTAACTCTTTAAGAGAACAAATAGTGTTATTATTATGAACATTTGGTACATTGTTGAGGACTCATTATGTCACTATTGCTGTACTACTGCATAAGATTATTGGACAAAAAGTGTTCTTATTATGTCAATTTGGGACATTGGTGAAGACTGAAGACTCATTACGTCACTAGCTAATACTGCATTTAAGATTATCGGACAAAAAGTTTTCTTACTATGTAAGTTTTAGGTACATGTACTCTGAGTTACCAGTATTCATAGTCCACTTCTAGACTGCATTGTGTACAAGATTTTTTGGTACAGGCTCATTTTGTCGCTATCTAATTCTGCATGTAATGGTTTTATCTGTGTCTGGTTTTATTTTCTTTCTGCTGGGTACGGAGCCTGTATGTGCTGCATTGCATCTTGTCAAAGTGATGATCAGTCACACAATGAAAATCAAAATGGACATTGATTGTTGTTATTGTTGAACAATTTTTATCGATTTAATACGACTAGTAAATCTACACTAGTTTAGGCGGGCCACTTAAAATCAGTCCGTGGGCCGCAAGTTGGGCAGAACTGGTCTATGCTAAGACCAAAGAATCGTTTAACACCTTAACGATGAGCTGCATTGGTTTCCCATTCGCTTTTAGTGCACTCGTCGTTGAAGGGTTAAAAGTTACTGTTCACAGTGTTCAGTGAGTTCAAAATGTCTGAGCGCTTTCATGATATCAGCCATTCGATTCAGCGTTTCTTAGGTCTTCAACATTTCACTTGAGTGTATTGTTTCATACAGCGCTGTAACATCTGATGGTTAGATTCTGTATCTGTTCCATCGAAAGTTCAGCTGCAGTCGTCGTAATAATATGTGCAGTATTTATGTTGGATCTTTAGAAATATGAAATAATATTGATACTCGTTAATAATTCAGCTGTATTGATATAATCATAGTCGTCACCATAGCATACATAATATGATCATAATGAAGTTCTGCTATATATATATATATAAAATTTTACTTATATACACTGTGTCCGGAAAAAAAGGGACCCATTTTGTAAATATGAAAATAAATAGTAAATATTCATCGATTTTTACAATTCAAACACCATTTTAATCCTGACATATTTGTCTAATATTGGTGAAAATATAAAAGTTTCAGTCACAACAATGACGTCATAATGACGTCATTTGCATAAAAATGCATTTATCCGGCTATTCATGCATGATTTCGGTTGATATTGGCTCTTGGTAAAACAGAAATCCATGTAAGGAATGAAAATAAATGCAGCTTATTAAAGGGATTGCCCGCTCTATGAAAAAAGTCGTGCCTGATATCCTGGAATATTATAGCCTACACATTTCAACAAAATGGTGCTTCAGCTCGTGCACCGAGTTCGTCAAAATGTTGAACTGTTGACTAATGAGACTCGGATTTCATTCCTCTTAATTCTTTGGCCGATAAACGGCCGCCCGCTTAAAACCCGCTGATAATAAGATTTGGAGACTGATGGAGAAGGTGTAGGCTACAGGACAAGGATAAGAGACATTGAAGAACTTCGTGAGCGAATTGTTAATGCCTGCTGTGGAGGATTTTGATGCGCTGGTTATCGATGCTGCTGTTGGCTATTAGCGCGACCGTTTTGAAGCTTACGTTGAGGCCAAAGGTGTACACTTCGACCACAAATTAATTCAGATATAAAAATTAAATTAAACTTACATTTATTATTGATAAATTACATCATAAAAATATTGAAATTTGTGATGATTTTGCGCATTTATCTCTTAAATTTGACTTTTTGTGCAAATGACGTCATAATGACGTCATTATTTGGACTGGAACTTTTATATTTTTACAATTGTTAGACAAATATGTTAGGATAAAAAGGGTCTTTGAATTGTGAAAATCGATTAATATTTACTATTTATTTTGATATTTAGAAAATGGGTCCCTTTTTTTCCGGACACAGTGTATATATATATTATATATATATATATGCATTGGACAAACTATATATATATGCATGTACGGTTTAATAAGCTGTATAATATATATAATTGAAATGTATATTTACAGCCTGTATCAATTTCTGTGTTCTGCAAAATGATTCTCAATTGATTTTACTGAGTTCTTTTTATACTCTTATAAATATATATAAAGTACATATACTTGTATGTATAGTTATATTAATTATACATAATATACTTGGTTGTAGTAATTAATAATATAGTAATATTTCACCGAGTTTTTTATACTCTTACAAATATATATTTATTTATAAATATACTTGTATGCATGGTTATATTAATTATACATAATATACTTGGTTGTAATAATTAATAATAATAGTAATATTCAGTGTAGTCATTTTAGTGTTGTAATTGCTTTACGATAATTAATCTGGAACATGATTGTCCATCATAGATAGTATAGTGAAGTTAGCACTAACGTTCTTTAGCGTAACATCAGCTTATTAAACAGTACTTTTATGATGATGTAATCGTATGCATTTTGCCACTTTGGTGCACTTGTTATCTTGTTAGTATGATATAGACCATAATTACGTGTTTACACTTTTCTAGTATTGTGTAGTTTTCATTATTATTAGATTTTCAGTTTCAGTTTTAATGAACATCCGGTTATTGTTGACCAATGGTCCGAGTGATTTATTAAGTTCCTTGTTAGTTATGGTCACCCTGTAAGCTAACTGAAGCTTACTTCCTTTTTAGCACAGTAGTGAGTTTACCCTAGTGTTAGCCGTAGATTTTTAATTGTTTTTTGCACACAGTACAATGTGCTGTGTGTTTGTCGTTTAAATCCTATTACATTCAGATGTGATGCTGGGGCTTGGAACCCGTCGTTTTTCGCTTCCTAGATAGCCTATTGCGCAAGAGGCTGGAATAGGCGAGAGCACGAAGAATGTAGAATATTCTTCAATAATTACTCAGCAGATGGATATGAATTCGCTGTAATTTGCGAAATAGTAACCAGATTTTTGATGCCGTTTGTGTTATTCGATTCAGAATATTTCAGAATTTATCCGTTTACTGCCGAGCAAAATTGCAGACTAGTGGTTTCTGAGGACTTTGACGATACGAATATTCTGAAACTTTTTATTTGATTTTCTCACTTTGGGCTAACGAAATACTCAAATGAGTCTAACTTTAGTTAGAAAAAGATTTTATTCTGTAAAAAGTATTTTAAAATAGCTCCATTGTAGCATATGGCTGAATAAAAAGGTCAAATTGACATGCGACGGGTTTTTAGCCACTGTGTCACAATTATATGACAAGCATTGACAATTTCTGTATTCTGCAAAATGATTCTAAACTTATTTGACCGACTTCTTACAGTGTGTTATTTGGCAGAGTTTTGTGCACGATAAGAGTATGAACATTCAAAAGTTGACCTGTTACAAAGAGATGCAGAAATTTTGAACAGAAAGAAGCAATTATTGGGCACTGTACACTGTAAAGGAAAAAACCATTGGTCTAATGTAAAGTATAAGTCAGTAAACGAGGTTATGTTACAGGATGCTATGTGCACTTATAGTATTAACAGTTGAAAATGAAGGAGAGATGTGAGGAGTGCGTTATGTTGCAGTTGAAAAACTCTGGTCTACCAGTATTCTCTCTCTGTCATTTTCAACTGCTAAATATAATGATGCCTGCATGATAAATTATAACATTTTATAGTATGGTCTCATTTATACCATGATGTTGTTCACAGTTGATTCAAATACTGTACTCTACGTTAGACCAATGATTCACTGTATAGGGTTAGAACAGTGCCAGAACATGATATGGATTTGCAGTGCTACACTAACTTGATGAGATGTCTTCATGTTCATGAAAGTTCATATCGTAGACAACTTTTAGGTTCAGTTTTGAATAGATCATGTAAATGCCTTGATCTCATTATTGTATAGAGAATAGGACTATAATAATTAAATACAGTTGTCTTTATCTGTTTTCTCAGTCACTTTCTCAGCCAGTGTGCTGAACAGTTGTCTATGACTGTTTAGGGGCTGTCCATAATATTACATACGCATGGAGGGGACACGGGATTTAAGTGATTTGCGTATGGGGGTGGGGGGTTTCGGCAAAATGTACATACGCAAAAAAAGTAAAATGAGAACATCCTCATTAGCCTATTTCTAACTCTCTATCATCTTATAGTCGTCCAATGGCATTTGACTACGTTAAAATTATATTCTGTTCAGATCTAAACAGTAATTCATAACAGTTAACAAATTTTAGCAAGCAAATATGATGTTTAACAAACATAATAGTAGCCTAAGGTCAAATATATGTTTCATAGGTAACTTTAGCTAAATAGCATTTGTAAGAGGGGCAGAGATTTTATTTGTACGTATGCATATGGACGGGGGGAGGGGTCAACAAAATTATGAGGGTCAGTATCGGAAAACACGATTTTTTGCGTACATAATATATGGATGACCCTTTACAGCAAAATACGGTGAAATGATTTGCATTAATCAAAATCTTTTCATTCGTCAAGAGCAGAAGAACCTGTGAGTTGAGTTCTTGGCTTAGAAATAATTTCACTGGCAGCATAATATTGGGTATTAATAGTATACCGATTTTCACATATTTCTAATATTTATTTGAAATGTACCTTGTATGAAAAGTTTTAAAAATGGACTGTGTAAGCCGTGCCTTCTTGCTGAAGAGCCTAAGAGATACCCAGAATATGTTCTATATTTGGATGAGCTCACTTACCATAAATTTCAGAGGAGCTAAAAAATAGTATCCTTATAATAGTTTTGCCAAGATTGGTACCCCAGTTCTGAGAACTAATACTGGTAAATGCCCTATTAAAATATGCAAATATGTTTCATGATGTAAGTTATTGGAATATATGCAGACATACACGATTATAAACAGAGTATGCACATGTATCCTGATATATATGAAGACATTTTGTTTCACTTCAATTTTTTATAGCTTCTAATTTATGCTCTACTTCTCGTGTTAATTAAAAGTGGTTTGTGTTTACTTTGTGTTGCGATCAGACATTGTCAGGCTGGATTGTCAGTCATTGTCAGGCTGGATTGTCAGTCATTGTCAGGCTGGACTGTCAGTCATTGTCAGGCTGGATTGTCAGTCATTGTCAGGCTGGATTGTCAGTCATTGTCAGGCTGGACTGTCAGTCATTGTCAGGCTGGACTGTCAGTCATTGTCAGGCTGGACTGTCAGTCATTGTCAGGCTGGACTGTCAGTCATTGTCAGGCTGGATTGTCAGTCATTGTCAGGCTGGATTGTCAGTCATTGTCAGGCTGGATTGTCAGTCATTGTCAGGCTGGATTGTCAGTCATTGTCAGGCTGGATTGTCAGTCATTGTCAGGCTGGATTGTCACTTATTGTGCACTGAAAACAAATCAAGTCCTCTCTCAACACCCGAACCCAAACACTTAATACGGAACTGACCTTTTGGACATCAAGGTGACTCTAGCTGACCCTTTGACCTTGAAAAAGACTTCTCCCGGTTAATAAACATATTTCAAAAATGGATTTGCAAAGTGCCAAAATTGTACATTTTATTGCAGTAGAAGCTTTACATGATCAGTTTCAGAAACATTTGCATCAGAAACAAATTGTAGTCACATACCATTTATTTCAATAAATACATGCACCATCTCTTGGTTTCAAGCATCCAGTGTCGCAACACTTTGTGACTGGTATATTTTAGCAGCAACCAATAGCCATTGATACTGTTTGGTTAGGCATAATATTATCATTGTATATAATAAATTATCAATATATGTCTGATTGCCTGATGGGTTTGGAGAATTATTAAGTTGGGTCATTTTGTTATCCACCTCTAAAAATTCTTTTTTGCTGCAAGACCCTAACTTTTATGAGGTTTGTGACCACTGGCTATAGTTTATCTTGACATACTGACAATGCAGCACAAGATTTTAAGTGGCTCAGTAAACAAGATTTGCAATTTGAAGTGGTACTACATTATTCACATACATGCTCACATTGTATCACATAATATCAAACTGAACCTCATGAAAAAACACTTGTGCTTACTTGGAAGCACAATAAAGCCAACTGGCAGTCTGTTTGAAACCAGCTTTTCAGCCTACAACATGATGCTGTAGTACTACAAACCACAGACATTTTTTATGACCCACTCTGTCAGTGCAGTAGTCTGCCCATTCTGAAATTACAGAGCGTGACTGTAGAATAGATGCAAGTGCATGCACTTACAAAATAAACAGTGCACGAACGCACACACACGCACGCCTGTGCACTTATAAAAAACGATCATTCTGCATACAATAAATTACCAATACACGTACGATTGATTGCATAAATGAAAATACGACCTGAAAAAATATTCGCTACGATTTGACAAATAAATAATGATCATAGAAGTCTGAGAACAGCTGCAGATCGACAATCTGATCGCCGCAGATTGACAACTTTGTGACACAACCGATGAGCAAATAATAGAAACACGAACAATTGCATCGAGATTCGAGAATGCAAAGACATGGGCGCCCACATAAATTTTTCCAGGAGGGGGCAAAACACAATGGCTACAGTTAAATTTTTTAGCAAGAGCTGAAAATTCAAAGCAGAATATTAAGAACACGAGTATTTTTTCACAGAGTTTTCTAATTCTAAGTATAAATTTTTAAGTTTTACTGTGTGTATTGTTAGTAACATTTGTACTTTAGTGTGAAGAAATTGGTTAAAAACCAAAAATAGTAGTTAAAAGATAGTTAAAAGGGGGGGCAAGTGCCCCCTCTTGCCCATATGTGCGGGCGCCCATGTGCAAAGACCTTATAAACACGAGTCTTTTCATTTTCAGAGATTTGATATAGCGCCCCTTAAAGAAAGTCTACTCGAAAGTGAGTCGGAATAAACTTCGGTTCAGAATTCAAGATAAAGTTGAAGCCCCTATAGATACAAGCAGTTAAATGAATTTAATTCTCACAGCTAAGCAAGCTGTTGTCTGTACTAGATTTTACCGTAAGGGGATGTCCATATATTATATTTTTACAGTGAGGGATTATCGGATTTAGGCGACTTTGCGCACGGGTCTTGACAAAATGTACGTAAGCAAAATAAATCTCTAATTAATTATATTTATAATTCTTTATTAGCCTGTAGTTGTCCTAGGACATTTTTTTTTATTACACTCTAATTCAATTTCGTTCAGATTTAAACAGTAAACGACAGCAGTGAACAAATTTGAGCGAGCAGATCATTACATAGTACTATTTATTTTTGTAAACACCATATGGTGTTTAAAAAAATAAATAGTAGTCTATGGCAAAATAAATGTTTCATAATTGACTTGCCAATTAACTTCAGCATGGGGCAGAGAAGCTTAGATGTACATACGCAGGGGGGATGATTCACAAAATGTACAAAGTGCGACAAGGGGAAAGGGGTTGAAAATTGAAATACGATTTTCTTGCATACGTAATATATAGATGGGCCCTAATTTGCATTCCTTGCATACAGCGTATGAAGTTTCTTGTTAACATTTATACAACTGTTGAGGACCTGGTCCATGACATTGTTTAGTCTCTTGAAATTACAATCTCAGATAACAAACTTACAAATTTTCAAACATATGCCGTCCACTCTTGGTACAACGTCAAAACAATAAAAACCGATGAAACTAAAGTGTATTGCCTTCAATTGCAACTTTCAAATCACGGTAAAAAAATTCTGTTTAACTATTGCTGCTGCAAATAAGAGTAAAATGAGCAAATCTAGACTGAAGTGCATGATTAAAAATGCAAATGTTATAAAAAAAACATTATTGCTGACACAAATTATTGCAAGCACAGATATCTTGTACGTGTATGCTAGTTCGGTACACAAACAATACATTACCAATATCAACTACCAAACACATTAACCAGCATTGGTTGGTCTTAATTAAACAACGTTATATACCGGTAATGGCAAACCACATCCTTAGAGCTCTTCATTATGAGAAAGCATAAAACTCAAATCCACTAGCATAGATATCTAGCCTGTTTTTTTAAACACAAATCCCATTAGTTAGTAATGCTGGACATTGACAGGGTCAGATTTTATGATGCACAGAATCCAATATTCCTACTTCTGCCAATACAGACAGGGTGCAACATTTACAGCACCTATTATCCTCGTACGCACGGTCCTGGGATCTGCACGCTAAGATATGGCCACTGCTACGAAACAATGGGATCTCTTCCACACTAAATGGCATTGTCTAAGAACAGCCCCCCACCCACATTTCAATTAAATGTCGACACATTGTGTGTTCCGTTCCACCGCTGCTAGTACTCTAACTCTGGAGCAATACCATGCAACAAAGCACCATTAAACTCAGCAGCTAAGGTTTTCACAAATGCACAGGTTATATATTATTATACTCAGTGCACACAAGGAAATGGCTAACACCCAAAATGAGCACCAGATCCATCAGAGTCAGTCATCACCAAATATCACTGGTGTAAGTGTTGCTCATAGACATAGGCATATGGGAGATTTCAGCAGTGGGGGGTCAAGATTTTACTTCTGCCCGAAAAAAGTTGATGACTTTTTTTAATCAACTGGTTGAAATCTCGTGAAAACTAATATTTTTCGCAGACAAAAAAGTTGACGACCTTTTTTGGTGTCGTCGGGCTTGAAATCTCGAGAAAAACACTGTTTTTTACTATTTTCCCAGGTCTACTTGCCCGAAAAACAGGCTTGCCCGAATTTTGGGGGGCGTTTGCCCCTCTGAACCCCCGCCTCGTACACCTATGCTCATAGAGCAACATGGAACAACCGAGGAAAAAAAGTCAGCAACCTACCGTAGCTACTCCATCTCAAATGCACTTTGATTAGCGCATTGCTTATAAGCTACTGCTTTACATAGAAGACCTCTGAGTAACACCCCACAGAACACAAATAACTATTATTGCTTTCAAATTCAAAAGTCTAGCAACAAATACTGAACAACTTGTTACAATCAGCAGCCGGTGATATCAAAGCAATGAGAATACACGCTAAAAGAATAATAACACTACAACAATACAATCAAAAAATAAAAAGTATAATAGTGATCAATTGTAAAGTGAAATTCATACGTCATTCAAATTAGATTTAAAAGTTTGATTCATGCTTAGACGACTATTACATTAAACATGCTCGCGCGCACATGCACGCACGAACGCATGCACACACAAACACACACGTAAACACAAGTATACAAACACACATATACAAACACAGACATTTTCAATCTGTTTTGATTATTCTGATGCTGAATTGGTTCAATAAAATCATATTCTGCTTTTGATCATAATTTTTTTGTCGGGCTGCTTTAGTTTAATTAATGATTGTTTACAAAACAATACAGACACACAGATAAGGCGTTAAAAAAAAGTGTTGTGTTTCCGGTAACGCGACCGACCCATTTTTACGGCCGCGACCCAAATATTTTTGTAAAAAAATTTTATAAAAAAAAAAAAATTCAAATTTTTGTTTTCAAAAAAAAATTCAAATTTTTTTTCAAAAAATATTTTTTTAACATTTGTATTGACATAACATAAGAGACGTCAACAAAATGAAATTAATAGGACTGTTTCTAGAGCAGTTTTAGGTGCAGACAGTCGGGAAATAGGCAGTTTATACTTGCTTAGAACACGTACTTTGTTTCAGCGTGCAAAAAAGACTAGTGGGGTATACTTTTTCGGATAGTCACTGCATAAAAATATTTTACAAAATAAAAATATTTTCCGACCTACCTACCCAATTTTTTTTAGCTCTGTTACCGGAAACACAGCATTTTTTTTTTAGGCCTAAGAATATCAGCATAGTAACCTTTTGAACAACCATACTACATGCCAAGTGCCAAGAGAAACATCTTTCATGTGTTATAGTCAATCTAGACACCACATTGCAATCCAGTTGGCAGGCCATACAACTACCAGCATAACTAGTGGCTTAAAATTACAGTCCATGACCCAAATCTACAAAAGAATGCCAGGGCTACGAAGGCCTGATTTTGTAACGAGGTGGGAACAGACAACCCCCCTGAGTAATCAAGTACTCTGCCAGGAGCCTAACTTATGGTTATGCCACGGCTAAGTGCCCAACAGCGACAGCAGTAGAATGCACAGTCAATATTAGTCGAAGCACCAGATAAATGGCAGAGTAAGAAGACATTTAAAAAACAGACTCGTGAGCAACTATTTTCATTATTTTCAGACAGTTCACATACCACGATTGAAATCCACAGATCACACACAGGTCCACTGGACATGTTCTGAGCACATGTGGAAGACGTTAAAGCTAAATAACATATATTTAATAAGCATACAATGAATACTATCTTTGTTTCCTCAGTAATCTCAAATATGTAGTGTAAATTAGGTGATGTAATGTAAATCTTCGGGAATTTTCTCAGCGCCCACAAAAGCCACGTCAGTGAGACCAGCTTATTCACTGGCACTGTATTACTGTTACTTTACATCTGGAATTGCCTCTCCTTGATGTTCCACTCCATTTCTAGAACTCCTCAGGCACTTTCATCTTAAGTTTTATGTGGGGGTTGGAAGTGCCTCTGAGTAGTCCCCTTGAACAGGCGCCATACAAATTCATTTAATGCATGAATCACTGAATGAATATAATATCGACTCTGGTCAAAATACCAGCAATATCTTGTACTAAAAAGGAATAAATTGAATTTTTTCCCCATATTTCGGACGTTTTGAAAGGCAATTCCCACTCCAGAGCTAATTAACTGAAACAGGGCGGTGACAGGTCAACATAAGATGCAAAATTACACAACAAAGTGTTTCAAAAACTTGACAGCCGATAGTCTAAAAATGCATATACAGCATTTTCGTGGTCACAAGAAGTAATGGTCATAAACTTGTATAAAACGAATAAAATGACACTTGAAGCAGCATACATACACAGCACAAAACCGATGTTGCAGTCTCTGTTCAAGATTATATACAGCACTGAAACCATAATGGCACACACATACGCACACATAAGTTTGTTTGTGCACTTGTTACAGTGCCCTTCAAGCTCAGAGGCGCTCCCGACTGCAGCGCAGACGCTGCATCGAGGTTTCACGCTGAAGCGCCGAGCAATTGCGAGTGAAGGACTTGCCCAAGGTCCCTACGCGGCGACTTGAGGTGGATTCGAACCTGCAACCCTCCGGCTGCAAGGCAACGAACGTACCCACTACACCACCGCGCCCCACGACACAACTGTACGATTCTCGATTAATTATCTACAGTACATCACACGGCGATCAGAACATCAACTTGTCCATGACATTCTGCGACATGATGTCGTGGCAATCCGCCACCGTCGCTTGACCGTTCCGACTCCGCATGTACTCGACCGTCTGCGCCAGCGGATCGTCTTGTCTGTCTGTCACATAGCAGTGACCGCCGCGAACGGTCAGCGCCGACGAAGACGACGCCGGAAGACGCTGCTGCTGCTGGTGCAGAAGACCGGACATGTTTTCTGAGTGCATCGGCGCCTGCATCATCATGCCGTGGTGCTGTCGCGCCTGCTGCTGCAACGCCATGTGACCGCCGTGGGAGGTGGTGCCAGACGGGTGCATCGACGGTGACCAAACGTGATTCCCCTGATTGGCGACCCCTCGGTCGACGCCGCCGCTGACCATGGACATCTGCATCTGCTGGCCGATGGTCAACTGGGCAGTGCCGCCGACAGACTGACCGTAGAGAAGTCCACCACAGTTGTCGTAAGTTGGCATCGTACCACTGCAGCTGGACAAGGACATGGTGGAGTCGGCGCCAAGCTGTGGTAGCACCATCTGCCGGTGCTGCTGCTGTTGTTGTTGCTCCATGCCTGACCAGTCGGCGCCGTTGTGCGTGCGCTGACCCATGGCGCTCAACCCGTTGAGTCCTACAACCATGTTCTGAGCTCTCTGGCCGCCTCGCTTCAGCAACCCGTTCGTGTACGGCTCGTCCTGCTTCATCGGCTGGCAGTACGGCTGGCAGTTCGGCATCGCCGACGATGCGAGACCGTTGGACAGGAGATGCTGGTCGCTAGGCGCGTAGCCGGGATTCTGCTTCGGCACTCCGGATGGCGAGCCGCAAAAGGCGTCGGTCCTCAGTCGCTCGAGCGTCACGGGATCCATTGTCTTGTTCATCGCCAGTTTGGGATGGTGCGGGTTGGCACTTGCGCACTGGCTCCGATTGGCGCTCGGCACGCTCTGGTAACTCGGCAACTGGGCGCTGATGGAGGGCACTCGATAGTGCATCCCATTTCCGTAATGACTAAACACATGCTGCTGCTGCTGCTGCTGAGATTGGTAGAGTGGTTGCGTCCTCATCCTATCGCTAAGGTTCGATGCTGCCATGCTCTGCTGACTCCTCCGTTCCGCACCGACGCTCATCGACTGCTGCTGCTGCTGGGCCATCAACAGATGCTGCTGACCCTGTCCTCCTCCTCCTCCTCCCACCTGGACGCTCATCTGCTGCGTCTGAGACAGGTGGAAATGTGTCGGCGCCTGATGAACGTCCTGATGATGGAGGGGCGTCGCCACGTACTGCGGAGCCGGTGGTGTGCCGTGCGCGCCGAAGTGCGACTGCACCTGGTTCTCCAGCTGCTGAAGCGACGATGGATGACCGGCCGGATCGGCATACCGCGACAGAGTCCGACCGGCTGCGGATGGGTAGCCCATTCCTGCTACTTCTGCACCCGGGTGACCCTGCATAGTGCCCGGATGGAGCTGCTGTTGTTGCTGTGGCAGCTGGGCTCCGAATCCAGTCCCGTAGATGTTCTGAGGAATGGGGTACGACGACGACGACGCCCTCTGACCATATCCCGGCAGATAGCAGCCGCTCGACTGCTGGAACCTACTCGAGAAACTGTCCTGCCCGTATCCCGCGTGCATCCCCATGTACTGCGCATTTTCAAGGCTCTGATGCTGGGCGGCCATCTGCTTGAGGGTCTCGGCGGCCGGGCCCGTGTCCCCAAGAAGCGTGGGCGTCGGCGGGGCGGCCCCCGCCGGGCACGGCTCCAACGGCGACCGCACCATCGGCGTCACCGGTGCCGTTCCCTGAGGATGATTCGTCGCAACCATCTCACCAACAACCCCGTAAACTGGATCGGTGTACGTTGGCGGCACCGAGAGCATCGCGTCGCCGAAGGTAACATTGTCCATCGCGTCGCATCCCAATCCTTCTCTGCCGCTCCCGTCGATAAGATCCGACGGATTCATCACGAAATGTCCGTCCTGGCTGCAGCAGTCCGCGTCGAACTGGAAATCCTTGAGGTTGAGAAAATCCTCGGAACCGTCGAAAAAGTCCGACAGACCTTCGATGCCCTCGATGTCGCCGATGTCGATCTGGTCCGCCGCGGACGTCGGGCTGGGGGCGCACGGCGGCGCCACCTTCAGGGCGTCGTCGTTGTTCTCCAGCTTGCAGAGGTCGGAGGTCGTAACCGCGACGACGTTGTCCGGATCCCTCCGAGGTTTCGCGGTCTGAACGGAGGAGCTGAACGTCAGAGTGATCTCGCTCTGGGTGCGTTGGAGGTTGGTTGCGTCAACGTTGATGTTGACCTGTAGACTGTGTTGTTGACCGTCGACGATCTGGACGGAGGACGATGTCTCGACGGATGGCGCCGGCGTCGGAAGCTGCATTGCTTTCGTCGTGCAGGTGGTTGTTGTCGTCGTCGCGGGTGACTGACCGTAGCCATCTTGTTTCTGCTTGGAGAGTTTCTGTCGTTGAAAAGAAACAGAGCGTCAACGGTCGTTAATTAAATAATCAATTGTATAACTATTTAAAAAATATATAATATGATTAGATAATTTTAAGCCCCCTGTACGTCACATAGCCAACACGCCATCGCAGATTTGAGTTTAACTGACTTTATTAATGATAAATTATATATATATTATATTAATATGTATGTGTATAATATATATAATATATATAATATATACATACATATAATATATCTATATAAATAAAAATGAAACTTTGCGATCCTGCGGTCACGATCACGCCGAAAGTGACGCACCAATTGTTTTGAAAATTAACCAAAACCTTCCATTCCGATACCGCAAGGTCACAACATTTCTTTCCCCGAAAAAAAACCAATCGTTTCCACAATAAGTTAACTTTGCAATCCGTTCGCCCGCCATTTGCAAATTCAACGAAAGCGCACGCTTCGAAAATTTCAGAATTGTCTTTACCCGAAACACAGTGACGAAACATTAATGAGTCCGCGTCCCGTGACGTCATAAGCGACTCAATAAATAATTCCATTACGAAAACGACCTTCCAACATTCTTGGGCTCTATCCGCTGTCAGTAATAAAGGACGGTGTGAGGGAGGAAAGGAGCGGAGTGGGAGGGGGACGGAGCGGAGGGGAAGGGGGAGTGGAGAGGGAGGGGGAGAGGGAAGGGGGAGGGGGACGGAGCGGAGGGGAGGGGGAAAAGGGAGGGGGAGGGTCTTTTCTGCCACAGCAACGCGTGGCTGGGTACAGCTAGTATATATATATATAAATATATAATTTGTCATTAATAAAGTCTGGTTATACTTTATACATAGTGCACTTTCGCTTTACTCATGAAACTGTAGTGCACTTTCACTTTACTCACGAAACAGTAGTGCACGCTCACTTTACTCATGAAACTGTAGTGCACTTTCACTTTACTCATGACACTGTAGTGCACTTTCACTTTACTCATGAAATTGTAGTGCACTTTCACTTCACTCATGAAATTGTAGTGCACTTTCACTTTATTCATGAATGAAACTGTGGTGGTCATTTACTTTACTCGTAAAACTTTAGTGGCTATTTACTTTACAAATATGACTGTGGTGGCCATTTACTTCACTGACAGAATTATTGTCAGTTATCAACTTATAGATTATAATTTATTGTATGAGTTGTAGAACTGCAGTAATCTTGTTTGTTAACAGTTTATCGATATAAGAAAATCATACTGTTGGCTATAAATATGTTTTTTTAAAATTTCCCGATCACATCTTCAAATCCCCAAAGGCAAATGCCATAGCAGATAGGCCTGTGTGATCCCTGTGTTCATGAAAATTGTGTTTACTCAAAGTAGTAAGTTACATATTAACCAATGCTGTAATAAATTTGGATAATTTGTAGTGCTATAGTAATTGTTAGTGTTGTAAAGATTGTTAGTGTTATATAATAATTATACATATAACATTACATAATATAAATTCTAATTATTGTCATGCATAGATAGAGATCTGTGTTTTTTAATTGGAGTGTATGTTTATGTAAATTATCTTTAAAAACTATTATAGAGCAGACTGTGTCCTGATTGGATAATATACATATATTGTATTTTAGTTCAACCAATCATAGTATATACAATGTAGGAAGAGTCAATTTTGAGTACAGTTGCATGAATAAAGTGAAAGTGCACTACAGTGTCATGAATCATGAGTAAAGCTAACGTGCACTACAGTGTCACGAGTAAAGAATATGGTCATCGGCGCTCATGGCAGTTGAGTAAAACAAATATCCAACTCAATTCTGAACAATTCTTTGGAGACAAATCGCAATTTTTTTTAATACAATCAGCGAATCATTACTGTCCGTATAGGCTTTTCAATGAATAGCAGTTGATATCGGCATGCAATATGTTAATTCGTACATTGCAGCCATACACAAATACATTTACATAACCATGGTCATGATTAGTGTCAGATTTCTATTAATAATTATTAACTTCCTAGATGACAATAGAGAAGGGTGTGGTAGGAAATCATGACCATCGCTGACTGGAGTGACAAGTGACCATTGCATGACTATAATATATATATATATATATATATATATATATATTACAGGTTAAACGTTCAAACTCAGAATATGACTCTGCTTTAGTTTAAATTCTAATTTAATATACATGGACAACACTGACACAGCTCTCCAACCAACTTCTATAACGACTGTCTATTTTCATCAGACACTTTTGAACACATTACGCTTTATGAGTAAATTCAAACGATTTACATATATATCAGGTGCTCACCCATTCAATAAATCATTTACAGGCACTACCCTGGAGGTGATCAGGGATCCACATATACCGGTAATAGTTACAAGCATTGACAACGCTACATAAAGCAGTTGTAGCAAGCTAAGGATGCAGATCCACATAGCATCTTGCAGTACTATGTATATTTGTAGTCATCTATGTATTTGGGCACATCATAATTATATACACACTACAAATATTACACACACATAATAACATATAATATATATATAATTATATATAGCAGCATGTAGCTCATTTGAGACATTGAATTAGGTCATCACAACTATCAGATGGTTTAAGTATCATTCCTGATACTAAGGGCCAGAGGTCCCTACTTTATATGCATCCTTATCTATATCTATCTCTGCATATGACTATAAATTATCCTTATTATACAACTAACTGATAGCACAGAGCCTTTTCATTATTCGCTCTGCAGTCCATGCTCCAGAGAATCATACATGACACGCAATTCACCACGGAACCAAAACTCATGGAACCAATACTTGAGCAGTGACCAGTGTTGTCTGATTAGACTAAGAAGCCACACAACAACAACAACAACAACAACAACAACAACCAAACCAATCACATTATCAAATGACCATTTTACCCCGCATTGTCTTCTAAAGATGCAGCATTCAAGTTGCCATGGCAACCAATCACCCGCTAGCCACAAGCAGCCAGCCACATCCTTGATTCACAACTCATATCCTGTACTGGATGCCTAAACCGAATATATAAGACACAGCAACACCAAACAACAGTCACAAAATGGTCCATAAACTTAAATCAGTGGAGAAATCCCATGTGGGTGACCCTCAATATATCAAATCCGCCAGCAACACCCACCATCACCCACCCCCCCACACACACACACATAACACCCGCACAGTCAACGCCGCCTGCGCAAGATTTGCCTCCATCTCTCGTAATTTCCAAGATCCTTTGTGAAAGTCGCGTCCGGCCTCCAAAAACAAACACCCGGCCGGCCTTCCGCACCCACAGGAAATCCAATTTCGATACGCCCCATCCATCGTCACTTCAAACGTTATTGGATTCCTCCCGAAGATCTCCCGTCGCCGCCACGACCGCCGCCAGCATTCCGCCCCCGTCCCGTTGTTTCCCCGCGATGTCCGCGGGCTGTGACCAATAACAATAACTCAGAGGGTTGCGGGTCGTGGCGGGACTACGCGGAAGCCATTGTTGCTATCGATTGTCCATTTGCTCGAGGCGAACGACGGGCCAAACGAAGAACTGACAGCGGCACACGGTCGGCAAGATTGGCAGCACGATCATATTTGCTGTGAAATTTCGGCGCCGCCATAAATTCTGAACCGGTGCCGGCGGTGGATCGAAGAATTTCACCAGCCGGTCGAAGTGTAATAAGCAATGACGTGCCTTCTCTTGCGTGGTTTGGCAGCCGCAGAGATAGCGGTCCTGATGCCCCGAGTGCTATGTACAGTAGTTATGGTTGGAATCCTGGCTACTTCGTGTTTCTCAAACCACACCATTGTTGATTTTTCCATCCATGTTTGCACATGTGTGTGGTGTGTGTGTGTCTAATTCTGCATAGCCTCTCAGCTTCTCTGTCATTCGGTCAATTGGTTGGTTAAGAAACCAGTAAAATTTTTAGTCAAGTCACTGAAGTCAGTCAGTGAATCAGTCAACTGCCTTTGTCAGTTTGTCTTTCTCTGAAGTGCAGGAGTGACGATTCGTAAAATTCTGAAAAGACTCGGATGTAAACACTTGGAATAAATCCACTGTCATAAGGAAGTGTCCTACATGGTCATCAGAAGATTTAGTCACACTCCTAACCCCAACTGAATAACAAAAATAGAAGATGCACCCTATACCATTTGCCAAGACCAATTCTACCCACATCCATAACACATTTCCATTCTCTGCTCTCCATTTTGGACTCCCCGAGCTTCACCTTCCACCATCTTCTGTTAAGCAAATGCCAATTTCCCCATCTCTTCTTTTCAAAGCTAGGCATATGAAAAGCATCACAAAGTCAAAGAGTAAATTTCTACGTGGTCAACTCAGCAGACTACTGAATGTAAATAATCAGAAAAATTACTCCACCACAAATTGCCTATCAATTATAACCACTGCACTACAAGGTACAGCACAAAAAATTCAAATTTAAGGTGCAAAAAGGATATCATAATCATAATCATGAATTTATATAGCACCACTTCAAGAGAAACTCGTCAGAGGTGCTCCTAAGACATGATACATAGGTATGAATATTGAACAAGGCATATAATAAAATGTCATATGGATCTAGGACCTTGAATCATTTGTATAAATGCAATGCCAAACAATGGCCAGCGCTGCTCCCAAGCCACAGGAGGCACCTCCTCGTTCAGTCCTATCAATTTTGTCTTCAGTCGCTTCTTTTGTCGTCTCAGACTGTCAACTCATTCAGTGCAACACACACACACACACACACACCTACACACACACCTACACACACACACAGTTCGTCCCCTAAAGGCCTTGCTGGTGTCTTTGTCCTCAGGCCACCTGGATGAGAACTATTGAGAGCTGCCATCATTTTGTCCTAAGGCTTGCGCTTGCCATACCAAACACACACACACACACGCACTCACACAAACTGGCAAGCACACACACAGACATGCGCACTCTACCCATAGAGAAAGCACAGGCATACACCCACACACACTTTATTCTATCTGCCTGCCTCTCTCTCTCTAGGAAGCTACTCTACTACCTAGGGCAGCAAAGGAAATGAGTAAGCCCTATTCAAATCATGCCTGATTTATCTTACCAGTCTAACTTGGAGATCTAGAGTAGACTAGCCAGGCTCTACAGCCAGGCCGGACAACTAAAGCCAGGCTAGGCCAGTCCTTTCTGTAGGCAAAAAATACTGAAGCCAGTGCTGCCTCTACAGCCAGTGTCCTGGCACAGCTATTAATAGGCTTCAGCAATGGTCACTCTAATAATACTTTAAGGGTCACGTTTTATGTAAAATAAAGGTTAACTCCGCCATTGGTTGCACTCTGCCAGTGCCAGTCCCAAGCTTGGACAAAGGAGGAGGGCGACACTAATCATCATTGATATGGTGGTGTTGTTAAACAGTAACAAGGGCTGTAAAATAAAGGTAGCCAACTAATCCTACAGATCAAAGATTAGGACATCTCTAAACACTAGCATGGAACAGTATCTTACGCAAGTGCCCATTGATAGTTCAGTGGACTATGCCCCAAAACACACTGCATGAAAGTAAGTATGTATGTAACAATAATAATTTGATTTATTCAATAACCCGGTTGCCAGACCCCAGCCGGATACATTCCACAGTTAGCTATGCAGTAAGGAGGATGAAAAAATTGTATATTCAAGTTTACACTAGACCTAGTACAGGACATTTAAGAACCTTGCAAAGACACTGTACACATACATGTAGCACAACCAAAAAGATCATCATATGTATATAAATATCTATTTTATTGTAACCACACATACAGATTGAGACAGATACAAATTTTGAAATTTAAACAATAAAATGGTAATAGTAATTGTAATTGAACATCTATATAGTGCCACTTCAAGAGAACTCCTCAGAGGCGCTCCCGACCTGACACCAAACCATAATCAAAGAGAATGGTTTTCAAACACTTGCGGAAAAGAGGCAAAGAAAAACAAAGAAGTTCATTACGAAGACTAATAGGTAACTTATTCCAGAAAGATGGACCGACCATAGCAAAGCAGCACTGTGCAGCACTGTGGAAGATCGAGCCATAGGACCAACGAGGTCTATTAAATTTAAAATACCACATTGCTCCATGAAACTGGTCAAATCCTTGCGACTGAGTCATCTCAACACAAAATCTGTCAAGTTCATTAAGGACAAATCAATGGGAAATATTCATATGGATCATATTAGTTTCAAGGGCACAGCACAACTAGAAAGATTTTACAGATTGGACTTTTTGTACAGGACTAGTTTGATGACTCTAATTTAATATTTGTTCTAAGCCAGTGTATTTGGCCCTCTTCAAAAATCAAATGAGAAAATTTCTTAATTTGTGGTGCAGGAATTGGTTTGGAATGTCATTCACATCTATAGTATAATTTCTTCACTAATGTTACACTTTTGTTTAAAAGTCTTCCATAATTACCAGGTAGGAACATTTTTATCACACTAATGCCTAATGTCTAATGCACAGGCATCAAATGATGGCGCTCCAAAACCAAACTGCAAACGAGGTCAGAAGTCATATGACTGGTCCACCAAGGCCAAGAGATGACCTTGAAAAGGTGAGTCTGGGGTTGAGAATGAAATAACATATGTAGATTGAACAGAGAAAAGAACATGTGCAGAGAGATTTTATACAGCAACTGAATAAGGCTCAAGCCCCAGTCAATCCAGGCAAATTGACAGCTGAGAAACACTGGCCCTTTAATGTTCATCTCTCATATGTTGGCAAAATTTATTTTGCAATTACAAATTAGTGTACATCACCCCTCTCCACCCCAATCAAGTTTGCAATTACAAATTAGTGTACATGACCCGCTCCATCCCAATCAAAAAAAATTCTCAGACGTGCTCCCAGTGAGATTTTAAAGGCATTTTGTAACGCATTATGCACCATATAAACATACCACACATTGCCACAAAGTTTACTTGCATGCTATATACTCACAATCAATCAATCTTCTTTACATATTGACCACCCCAATCAGCAATACAAGCATGCAGTTTACAAAATTCGTATGCAGGTTATCAATATAGATAAATCCAAAGGAACATATGGTTACAATAATAGACACGTAGGTGAACAATTCCTCTACTTCCTCGATTTTTAAGCTTACACCGGGATAGTTCTGGACAAAATCAGGCTAAACATCAACATTTTCCACATTTTCTTTTTAGCCCATTTGCAGATCCTGAGGTTGCCAATGTTTCCAAGAAGTCTTCTTGCATGACCAGACATATATCTCGGTTGCTATTGAAGTAAGGGGAGCAAAAACATGCGAAAAGCATTTCAGCAAGAAACAAATAGAGTGACATCAGCTCAAGAAAAGACGACAAACTGAAGACCAGTGAAAGTGCATAAATATTCAGACTGAAGAGACAATAGCTCACAACAGAATCCTGTTAATCTTTTACCCGTTTGCCCTGAGAATATCCGCTGAAAACGGGCTTAAAATTTAAAAATGAACGGGTAAAGGGTTAAACTCTGCATGAGAAGGAAAAGAAAAAGGTGATAGGCAAAACCATCACACTGAAAAAGAGAGGACAGAAACCAAAAGACAACGTTCTGTGATGTCTAACAAGTCAAGAATTGTATAAGGTCAGCGCTGACAAGGAAGTCGAGGACGGAAATTTGCCAACGACTAAGAACGAAAAAAGCTGCAGAGAAAAGCAGAGAGTTTCAGTTGAATGGAATAGCAAATATTAAATATATGAACCGCATCAAAGAAATTATCTGTAGATCATACCTGAGTTGTTGACGTTGTGGAGTTTGTGGTGCTTTGTGTATGCCGTCCGAGTTTTGACTTTCCAGCTTTTTTCGCTCGGCTCTCAATCCACCTCTGGTGAAGATGCCGTGTGTCCTGCCGTTGCTGCTCGTAGACACTGTTCATATAGTTTTCAAACTGGTTCTGACTATTCACGTGATGTCTCCGATACCCATCCAGGCGTTGGAAGAATCTCTCCCGGGCCACCACCTGGTCCGGGTGCCGTCTAGCCACTGCGCCCGCATACTCCCCCATTGCATTCTGGACACCGATTGACGTGTTGACGGGCATGCGCTATGTTCTTGCCTGTCTTGGTACTTACTGACTGGCTATGCCCGGGAACTTTAGATCAGACTTTGCAGCAGATAGAAATGCTCAGCCTTCAAAGTCTCAGGCGTAATGGAAGAAAAATTCACATCCGTTCTTCTAGTCGTATACCGAGGTCGGTCAAGGTAGGGCAAAGTTGAACTTTGGAAGGGTATTCGGCTGTCAATCAACCCTGAAGACATGCAACTGCAATAGCTGCGAGTTGTAGTAACTGTTCGCCATAATCGTGAAGAGTTAGATCCGCTTTTCAATGCAAATAAAACTACTTACTTGCTAACACTGTTGTGAACAATGGTCACGACAACACCCACGGCGCCAATGGCCTTTTGCGCCACAATAATACTGCCCAGTGAACGTTTTAGGCTAATCCAGAGGAATCTTTGCTTCACTAATCGCGGTCAGAAAGCCAGAAGACAGGTACGGAAAAATGTCACATCGCACGGAAAATATCGTCAACAATAAAAACACAACAATAAAAACACACAATCGCAATGAATGACCCGTCACGCACTCCAACCACTGTACTTCCGCCAAACGAAGCAGTTCGACGTGAAATCCGCCTTTCTAATACCGTCTGCACCTATGCGTTCAAGAACCGGCCAAACAGTTTGCAGCATCGAACAGATAATTGTAGCACTGATTTGGAGAATGTTTTATACGTGTAAATAACTACACTTTTAATTCGTTTTCTTCCAAAACACAACCATAGACTATAATCATACAATGGCACTTTCTACAAGTAAATATAGTTCGATCGGAAGATATATCGAAACGGAGTCTACCATATAAGCCGTAAGTAAGGAAGTAGAAATCGTTGTATCTGATAATTTTGGTAATAATTATTGTAGACTGCATAATTGTGTTCACCACCAAGATAGGATCATTATCTTTTAGGCAGTCAACAGGAGATTTTCAGCATCTAAGTAAAAGCTAACAGAAAAAATAAGCCTTTTTACATGTGCTTGGTCAAAACAGACTGGGCAAGGAAGCTTGGATAGATAATGTGAAAAGGTCAGTTTACTTGCATCACATTTCACGCAGCACTCGTGAATAAGCTGTTGCCGGCGCTTGGCTTTCGAGCAGTGCTTTAGAAGTTTGGAGGTTAAGATTACGATATTTAAAGAATGACGCTTGCCGGTCAAACCGGCCATTGGCATTGCCGGTGTAACCTACTGAAATGATCTCCGGTTCTGCACCCCAGTTTGGCAAACTTACCCTTCTGGATGTAGCCTAATTACATCTCCGCATTACTGTCCCTACATCTGACCATCCTTCCCCTCTATTTTTCCTCTTCCCTCTCCTTCCCTGCTTCTGCAGTCTCTTCCTCATCACCCTTTCAATCAACTCACCCCAGCTATTTCCTCACTTCCTCTGATCCACCTTCCAGGTCCATCTCCTCCAGTTTTTCCACGATCCGCACTCATCTACATGAATGTGGCTTTGCAATCTCGTCCTTATGCAGTCAGACTTTCAGTAGAGGCTCTATCAGTCCCATAGACCGTGAATGCGCACAATTTTCTTCAATCCTTTTAAATGTAGGTAGGAAATCAGAGAATTATTCGTAGCGAAGAAGTAAGATATAATCTTTGTAAACAGGTCCAAAGGACAAAGCTGCTGTCCAGGTGCAGTCGGGCCAGTAATGAAGCACAGAACTGGTCTGGTCAAAGTAATCTGGTCACACACCAGAAATGCTATTTAAAAAATCTCAGTTATGGTTAAAATTCAAAGTCATTTGATGAAGTCAAAGTCTTTTAACGTGAAAAAAGCATAGTAGAAGTCAGAGAAATTCATAAAAGCCTGTATTTAAAAAATCACATTATAAAGACCTGTGTGTAAAGAATCGGATGAAGTGGTCCATTAATTATTTTTATTATGCAGACTACAACTCCACTCTTGGTGATGTAAACGTAGCCAAATGCAGTCAGTAACTAATAGGAAATCAATTTATTTATTCACAATTGCTTAGAGCATCAATAGTATAAAATCTCTATTTGTCTTGTGTTTGGCCATCACTGAGAATTCGTAGTGGAGAAGTAAGATATAATCTTTGTACACAGGTCCAAAAGACAGACCTGCTGTCCAGGTGCAGTCAGGCCAGTAATCAAGTACAGAACTGGTCTGGTCAAATTAATCTGGTCATACACCATGCAGAGATACTATGTAATAAAACTCTGTTATGATTAAAAATTCAAAGTCAATCGATGAAGTCAAAGTCTTTTAACGCGAAAAAAGCATAGAAGAAGTCAGAGAAGTTCATAAAAGCCTGTATTTAAAAACATCACATTTAAAGAATCAGATGAAGTGGTCCATTAATTCTTTTTTATTATGCAGACTGCAACACTACTCTTGGTGATGTAAGCGTAGCCAAATGCATTCAGTAACAAAAAGGAAACCAATTTATTTATTTACAATTGCTTAGAGCATCAATAAGTATAAAATCTCTATTTGTCTTGTGTTTGGCCGTCAGCTGTCTGCGCCAATCTGGTTACCAGCCTTGTATCTCTCCAATCAACAATCTCTCCCTGCAGAGCAACACCTGTTATGAGTTTTCTAAGGTATGGCCTCATGTCTTCCTGAAGAAACGATAATAATAATAATAATATTCTCTTTATTGAAACAATCTCGGTTGACATACCGCAACCGGTGTATACAGTGTACAATTATGCAGCTTAAACAATTCACAAGAACGGAGATCACAGAATACACAAATCTTATACGACCGCAGCAGATGTTTCCGTAAACCTCTCACATTCACAAGCCAGTGATGCAGTCCAGGCCAAGGAAAAACTCGAGGTCAAGGTCAATTCAAGAACCTAAAACCTTCTGTGGAAAGAGTCTGGCTAAAATAAATATTTCCGCTTCTGGCATTGCTATATTTATGGAAAGCCAGTCTATAATCATGACTTTGTGTACTATTTGTGTAGCCTATCCTAGAACTATCTAAAAAAGAAAAAAATTATCACACATCAAAATATTTTTCATACAACAACAATTCTTCAATTAAGTGAATTTCCAGACTTAACCTTTGACATGTTGGAAAAACTTTGACATGTTGGAAAAACTGGATTCCAACACCTTTCCAGTATAATATGCTGATAACAGGTGATAAAAAATCATAAGTGGTTGCATAATTAATCGTTGATAAAATTTCAATTTAGACAAGTCATTGATCAATTTACAATTTACTTAATTTAACATGACAACTGTTAGCTCCTTTAAAATACAAAGATGGCCTATGTCTTTGGGAGCCATTGGAATCAGTTGGAGGTTCGTGAACTTCCAGCCCCTTGCTGGAATCTATGCAATCCTCAAAGTATTTTCGTAGCTCATTTATACCTCAAAAATTGCTTGTACCCAATGGAACCAAAAATCATGCTTTCTTTAAGGATCACATTCTCTGCCAAAAGTTAAAAGGTGCATGTGTATCTTGGTTACTTTGGTACAAAGTGTCAAACAGAGCTACTGTGGAGGTGCATCGATCACAGACTGTGCTAGTAGTCATTAACTGTCATAACTTGTGTTGACATCACTTTTGTATCGACTGTCACGAAGAACGGACTTCTTCCGCTGCATAGAAATCTTCTTTGTTCTTCCGCATTTGTCTTGGCGACTCCGGCTGTGAAGTTGTTTCAAGGTTGTAACATCGAAGCATCTGATATTCGTTTGGTCCACCTCTGTCAACTTTTAGCGGTTTCAGTCTTTCGTGGCGTAACCTAGGCACAGAACCAGGACAGAAATTTCAATGATTGCCTGCAAATGCAAATGCTCTAAGTATAACTCGAGCGAATTTAATTAGCAATTAAATTTGCAAATTCATTTAATAATAATAATAGCAATCCCCTCTGAAGATAACCTCAGGCTACTGCAGGAGAAGCATCCCACAGACCCATGCCCAGAGGCCCTTATGGGCCTACCCGACCCTGCTTCCATGGTGGCATGGCAAGTGACGGCTGGCGAGGTGCTAGAAGCAATCCGATCTTTCCCGGCGGGGTCAGCAGGGGGTCCGGATGGCTTTAGACCAGGTCATCTGTTGGACCTGATCGGACACAACGGGATGCAGCAACCCCTCATCGAGGCTTTATCGGATTTCATCAACCTGCTGCTTCGCGGCGAATGCCCTCCCGATGTCAGACCAATTTTGTTTGGGGGCAATATGATCGCCCTCAACAAAGAATCGGGGGGATTGAGACCGATAGCAGTTGGCTACATTTGGCGAAGACTAGCTGCCAAATGTGCAAATAAATATGCAATATCTAAGCTCCCATCTCATTTTGCGCCACTGCAGCTGGGAATCGGCGTCCCGGGCGGCTGTGAGGCCGCTGTCCATGCTACCCGAAGGTTTATCAGCAGTATGCGTAGCGATCAGGTGTTGGTGAAGCTGGACTTCACCAACGCATTTAACTCTTTAAGGCGTGACGTCATGTTGGATTCGGTCCACAAGATCATTCCAGAGATCTATCCATTTGTTCACCAAACATATTCGATTCCATCTGTCCTTAAGTTTGGTCACCTGTTTCTGTCATCACAGGTTGGCCCCCAGCAGGGCGACCCGTTGGGCCCTCTCCTTTTTAGTCTACCATTGCAGCCGGTGCTGGAATCGCTGGAGTCTGACCTCAAAGTTGGATTCCTTGACGATTTGACTCTCGGCGGCAACATGGAGTCTGTGGCCCGGGACGTGCAGTTGGTAGTGGGATTGGGACCACTGTTGGGCCTTCACCTAAACCCAACCAAGTGCGAGGTTTTCTCTCCGGACGCCACACTGGAATTAGCACTTCCATTGTCGAGCTACACTAGGGTCGAGGCAACAGCACTACTCTTGTTGGGGGCCCCACTGTTTCGAGGAAAGGCGCTGGACGATGCTTTGGCACGTCATGTGGATATGTTCAGGCGAGCATTGGAGAGACTGCGTCTGTTGCCTTCACAGAACGCCCTGATCCTACTGCGCTCATCATTTGGCGCTTCGAAAGTGAGCTACCTTCTCCGCTGCTCCCCCTGCTTTGACCACCCTGCATTAGTGACATTAGATGGACTCATGAGGACGGGCCTTGAGACCATTGTCAACTGCTCTCTCGGTGATCTCCAATGGTTGCAGGCTGCGCTACCAATAAAAGATGGCGGACTTGGCATCCGTAGAGTCGCTTCGCTGGCTTCTTCTGCCTATTTGGCTTCAGCCGCGTCGACTCTCGACCTGCAATCTGCCATCCTTGCGGTTGGTGGGGCAGATCCTGACCGGTTCGTGTCGGATCTGCTGGAGGCCCGTCATGATACCTTGCCGGCAACAATGCACCCCTTACCCGGAAAACAGAGCCTCTGGGACAGGCCACTGGTTAAAAAGGATAAGGCGGAAATCCGCCAAAGTGCCGTCGGTTTAGTCGACCGAGCCAGGCTGGATGCGTCGTGCAGTCCCCATTCAGCTGACTGGCTGCTCGCGCTTCCAATCGCCGCTTGTGGTCTTGTCCTGGATAATGAGGCTGTCCGGGTGGCGGTGGGCCTGAGGTTGGGCTTGGACTTGTGTGGTCCTCACACATGCCACTGTGGCGAAGGAGTTGGCCCCGAAGGCCATCATGGTTTCGTCTGTAGGAGAGCCATGGGTCGCTCCCTTCGTCACCACGCCATAAACGACATCATTTGGCGTGCCCTCCTCAGAGCTGACATCCCAAGCATCAAGGAACCGGCGGGTCTCTTTAGATCCGATGGAAAGAGGCCGGACGGGGCAACTCTCATACCTTGGTCAGGTGGGAAGTACTTGGCGTGGGATGCCACCATTGTTCACACTTGTGCCGCCTCGTACATAACCCACCCGAACGGTCTGGTCGAGCCTGCATCAGTGCAGGCGGCCATCCGCAAGGAACAGAAATACCGAGAGTTGCCCGCTTCCTACATCTTTCAGCCGGTGGCCATAGAGACATTGGGCCCGTTCAATCCTTCAGCCTCAGACTTCATAAATGAAATTGGCAGCCGCATCTCTTCTATCACTGGTGACAGACGTGAAGCTTTCTTTCTTTTTCAACGTCTGTCCACTTGCATTCAACGCTACAACTTGGTCGCTTTCAAAGGCACTTTTGCCTCACACCCTGAAGACGAGGCCTGACCCACCAGACATACACTCTTCATATAATAATAGTCCATAAGTCCCTGGGGGAATGAAGTACCTCAGGGCAAAAAAAAAAAAAAAAAAAAAAATAATAATAATAATAATAAAATAATAATAATAATAATAATAATAGCAGCACAACTGTTAGGAACATCTTAAGCAGACGAAACTGATGTATTACCAAAAACTAAGCAATTTCATTTATCAACTTCTGACTAGTGATCAATATAATGAGTACGAGTCATATTGGTTGCCTCAGTGGACTCTTTTAAATCAGAATTCAAAACTTATCTCTTTGCTAAGGCTTATCCTGCAGTTAGTTGTTTGTGAGATGCCCTTTTAGCGGTATGGCCGCGTTATGGCGCCACATAAATTGTCGTTATTATTATTTTTTTATTATTGGTAATCAATGTAGAAATGTACAACTATTGGAGGCACACCAGCACAGATCCACAAATAATCTGGCATGATCAATGAAATGCATGTATGATGATGGCAAACACTAAAACTGTGAGGTCATAAAAAGTTGTTCCCTAAGAAATTTCAGAAAGAAAAATAATGTATGGCATAAAGTGATGTGTGCAGAAGACACTAAACTCTAAAGAGTGCCTTTTTACTAATACCATCACAGCCTGCAACCAACCTTTTTCCACAGCCACTGATGAACTTAGGATCACTGAGCATCTCCGTTATGACGTCATCTGGCAGCTCGCATTGTTTCACGGAATTATTCACAGGTGCAAGGTCCTAGAAAGATAGCAATCAAGCGATACAGCACAGTCTCATCAAATGAGTTACATTACATTCAAGTCATCCAGCCATTTGAATAAAGGCAGATAAATAAAAGCAAAGAGCACTACAGTACAGTGAAGGTCCTTTTTTGGGGCTAAATAATTACTTACTAACTTAGAACTTAGTCCTTCCTGTGCATGTCTGCACACCGGGCGACGCATCTCCTCCTTTCGTCTCTATCCATCGCCAGTTCTTCCGCCTCCTCCTATGTCAGCTCCAGGCATCTTAAGTCGCTTCTAATTGTTTCTGGCCAGTTCTTCCTCGGTCTTCCTCGCTTTCTTTTTCCTCCAGTGTCCCTGTTCATCACTTGGCTAAATAATTAGTCGTATAGAAGTTTAAACCCAGTACAGCTCAATCATGCAGTATAAAAGAAATCATCCAGGTAGCATAAGAAATAGGTTTTAAAAAATTACGTGATTCTGTGCAGCACAACAATACTTTTCTGAAAAATGAGACTCATAATAATAATTATTATGACATCTTGTGCATAGTGTTCGCACATACGCACGGTCTCACAGGAAGAGCATGCAAGTATGTGCATTTGTCAGGCATAACGACATACAGCCAACACAACATGCCAGAACCGAATTTACCTCCAATTCTTTTCCACTCGTGGCAAATCCATTAGTGGAAGCCTTCCCACCAAACAGAACCTCCTCTGTTCCAACTGACTTTTCCTGCATCAGTGGGTGAAGTGGAAGGCTGAGGGGGTCGATAAGGACGTCATACGGGACCATGGGATGCTGGTAGGTCGCCGAGTTGTAAATGTCCCAAGGGTCGGGCTGTCCAAACACACCTGTTGGCAATGAACCATCACACATGCCGTTTATCTGCTGCAATTAGTTTGTTCTCGCATCAGCCTTTAAGTTTACAGTCAGTCCAAATGCATGAAACATCTCCTATAATGTTCGAAAATGGTTTTTTAAAATGAATTCGATTACCGGTTTGCAAACAGTAAATCAGATCATTTAAAAAAAGCAAAAATCGGATTTCCGATTGTCGTTCAACAGCTCTAATTCTGTGCATCCTAAATTTTGCAAACAGAGTCATAGCCAACAAGTCAAAAATATTTTCATATTAAATTATCCCAATATATATGCGAGAGATGTAACAATGGCTCCAATTGCTGAGCAGATTTCTTTTTATCTTCTTGGCAACATGTGCATCAATTGCTTGCTCTGCCTTAGCATATACATCCGGCAGCTCTGTGTTCCAATCTCTGATTACCGTTTAACAACCTTACTCAAGGAGAAGGCACAACGTAAGATGAAGTGGCGGCATTTTGCGTTCGAACCTGCCTAGGGGCAGGGGACCTGAAGAAGATCCCTACTTTCTACACTTGTCAATTACACCACAGAGTAAACAGATGAACCCATGACTTGTGAGTCAACACAGACATAAAATCTTGACCGCGACTGACCGACGTAGTGTCCCAAGAGCGTCCAGAGCCGGACCGTGCAGTCGAGCGACGATGTGATCAACATCTTAACGTCTTCAACCAATGCGATACACGTCACATTCTCCAAATGAGCTCGCCATCTTGTCAACACTAAACATGCAACGACAAGATCCTTCTCATTACAACTATTATAGCTCATAGGTGCAATAATAATAATAATAATCTCAAAATAATAAGTCCACAGCAGTGGAAAATTAAATATATTCGTTCGTTGGCCATTCCAAAGGTCACACCACTTCCAGGTAGAGGCAGGGCTTAAAGTGTGACAGGACGGTCATGGACGGCGTCCATGTACTCAGTTTAAAATCTGAACACCGTCCTGCCACTTATTGGCCAGCACAGCCTGAAAATGTAAGGGGTGTCCTGGCACTTCTTTTGGAAAGGTTAGGAGCATCCAGGCACTTCTTTTTCCGCACTTTAAGCACTGGTTAGAGGTTACATAGAAAATAAGATCAAAGCCCAAGGACACGAATAAACTGTCTCAATTGCCCTTGGTCAATTATTTTGTCAAGTTTCTTACAGTTGTCATTAGGAAGTAACCATTACTGTCTAAATTATGATAAGAGTGCTGCATAAACTTGCATACGAGATGAGACAATGATTACAAAATGGATTGCACAGGGTGACATGGTTTGCACAGGGGGGCAAAAAAAAACCCTAGGTTTTTTGCCAATATTGGCAAAAATCTTAGAGGTCTTTTTTGGCCCACCCTGTATATGAATTGGTTTGTGCAGAGGTGGAACAGAGGCTGTGAGTTGGCTTCCTGCCTCAGTAACCAAAGTTCTCACCCTGCTGGGGGAAAATCCACACAGATTTAACTGCCACACTACCGTAGTTACAACTTGGAACCATACTTATTGATATGCGCGTCTTCTAAGACCAAAATAGAACACACAGAACTGCACAAAAACAGCAGAAATAGTGTCATCAATCGACCTATTTTTCCATCTATTTCTGTATCTATCTCTGTCTACTTGTTTACCTACCTATATCTATCTATCCATCTATCCCTCTCTTTATCTCTCTTTGTTTGTTGTCTGTTGGTCTGTAAGGCAGACATCTAGATCAAGTTAGGAAAAAGTAGCTCACTATTTCTCCATCTACTTCCATATCTATATCTCTGTCTATAAATAGCATGTCTACCAACCTAAATCTATTTCTTCATCTATCCATCTATCTATATATCTCTGTCTGTCTGTCTGTCTGCCTGTCTGTGTCTCTGTCTGCCTGTCTGTAAGGCAGTCATCTAGATCAAGTTAGGAAGAAGTAGTTCACTCCAACGTACGTTTCGGAGGATCTTCTTCCACTTCACTTTGCGCATAGTTCTCAATGTCCCAAACACAGACAAAGCCATGGTTGTCACCGGTTACAAGATACGAGTTCATCTTATTCGTTTCCATGGCAGTAATCATCGTCTCCGGTATTTTAGACTGAAGATTGCAAAAACGTTCATTAACTCTCGTTTAGCAATATATGAATTAATACATGAAAAAAATAGGAAATGAGAACGAAATAAATACCTCAATGGAAATAATTAAAAAACCAGATCGAAATATGATTCAGAGCTCTATAAATAAATAGTAGATATGAAAGGCACTTAAATGCTTCAATTAAAATTCTGAATGGCTCATTGACATACAGCAACACTTTTGACATGGCTGCAAATACAGCAACGAAGTAGAGTTCAATTTAAATAATTTGAAGGCCTTAGGACATCAAGACATACTGCAGAAAGGTACAAGTAAAAGAAAATCTTAGGAGAGTCTTGAACATAACATAAGAGTATGCATCCTGAACCTATATTTCCAGGCAGTTGGACCTACCACATTGATGCCAACCACCAACTTACAGTACTAAATCGGGCGAATACGTGTCCACCTTTAGAGGTGTTCCAGAAGTGGACATGGCCGTGTGGTCCACTAGCCACGACAGTAGCCGCCATGTTGTTCTCTATCCGTGTCTGAAGTAACACAACTTTGTTGATGGCTGTATCCGAATTCACTGAAACAGACAAGTCAGATACTTCACAAAATCTATCTTACTTTGTCTCTATGTAAAGTTTTTTTGTTGTAAAAACGATCTGAGGACAATCACTTGTGGGGCACGGTGGTGTAGTGGTGGCGTCATTGCCTTGGAGCCAGAAGGTTCGAGGTTCGAATCCACCTCGCCGCTTAAGGACCTTGGGCAAGTACTTCACTCACAATTGCTCAGCGGTTCGGTGTGAAACTCCGATGCAGTGTCCGCTCTGCATTCTGGAGCGCCTCTGAGTAGAGAGATTGAATGGGCGCTATAACAGGTGCACATACAAACAAATCATTATTTTACAGATGACCATTGACCAGAGTACACTTGGCCTACACGCACTAGACTAGGAGTGGATGTTTGTGATAATTTCCATAGCTGCAGAGTAGGCTACATAAGTGTCAACTTGCTTAACACGTTTAACTGTAGCCTATAAAGCTTAATCAATGAAAACAGTATTAACCATCTCAGTTATATTGCTTCAGTTATTTGCACCCAAACACACAGAGACGTTGTTAACGAATAGCGTTTACCATACTATACCCTACCACGAACTTCTATCTAAAGAAAGAGATTCAATAAAGTTCTTAATAGCTCCAACTCTTTAGTTCTTATAAGTTAAGTACACAACTCACAGGTCTCCTGACTGTCTGTGCTACTGGGATGTGGCGCTCTCAAGTGACAGTGTATGTGACCGGACACAGTACTCCAGATGATGACCTCTCCATCATAGCTCGATGTTGCCAGAAGATTTGACGGACACTGTGCAACTGAAAGGATGTCATCCACATGACCCTTCTCCTGCCAAACAAACAACAATGAAAATTAAATTTACTTCAATATTTAAAATAACTAACTAGTTAAGCAAATTACCCTGTGCAAAATAAATTTATTATAAAGCTAATAAAGACTAAAAACACTTAAAAACCCTTGAAAATGTACATAATGAATAAAAGCAAACAAATCTGTACATAATGAGCAAAATCAGACAAAAGCCTAAAATACCTAAACTGCTGTAATATACAAATGCATAAAAACAAGTATTAGATTAAAAAGCTGAAATGCAAATAAAAACTGATATTAGACTAAAAATAACTTGAAAACATACCGAAACACATGCAATTCTATATACAAACAAGTACATACTGAACAAAAACACCAAAAACAAAACCGAATTTCACATTTTAATAGCTAATGATGCACTTTTTTGTGTTTAGTAAACTGTTGCAATAAGGAACTACATTTTGCACTCACTTTATCATCTTTCCACATTGGTAGAGGATGTTGCACTCTGTACAGGTCCTCAGTTGAATCGGGATACATACTGACTCTCTTATCCCAGCCAACAGCTATCACAAACCTTAACGACACCAAAAATACCATCAGGCAAACATTACAATTGAAAGAAATGATTGGTAATGTCATATTAAACCATACAACAATTTTTCTAAACTGCTACCAAATAGATTTAATAATTGTATTGTAGCAACCTTGACAAACTTAGCTTTTTCGGGTTTGAACCTAGGTAATCTTCAAAATTAAGCAATGTACCAAAAAGATGTTCTTTTAGAGTCACTACATAAGTTCTGATCATAATCGTAAATTTATATAGCGCCACTTAAACGAAATTTACCTGTTGTTGTTCAGCACCATGTACGTCATAGCACAGATTTCAGCATTGTTCTTTTCTAGAAAACAATACTCCCTTTAATCAAAATCCACATTTGGATAGAACACTTTCCGGGTATTTATAAGCCTAACATATACTGGGGTTATATTTAATTTTTTTAAATTAAAATAACTCTTAATATAAGGATAATATATAAGTATCCCCCTCAATCGTTTTTGTTCTTTTCCAGCTTCCCAGCCTCCTTCCACGACTTCTCCAGTGCATCTCAAGTCCATCAACAATGACTTGAGATGCCTGGAAAGTGATGGGAAGAGGCGTAGCAGCTGGCAATGGACAGAGACGAGTGGAGGTGCATTGCCCATGTGTAGACCTGCACAGGAAGGACTAAGTACTAAGCAAATAACATTCTAAGTGAGCAAAATGATGGAGAAAAAGAAAGACATGTAGCTTTTAAGTCAATGTTATGAATCCACTAGTAACCTCCAATTGAAGAGTCAACAGGAAATCATTCGCCGAATTTGTTCGAATTAAGAAAACTCGAATTTGTTTCAATTAAGATAGTTTTCTAATTCTAATAAAATCCGGACTGTTTCTACATCTGAACATGCATCACGGCACGGATTTTTAAATTCATCAGTAGTTCAATAGTTCCAAAACAGACTAAAGTTATAAATATCCTTCTATGAACTTCGTGATGAACTTCCCTGACCTTTCTTCATGACTTTCAGACAATGGCCATTGTTATAGTTCCAAACACGAATCATCCCATCCCTTCCTCCAGTTATCAATCTGCCAATGGAACACAATACACAATGATTCAAGTGAGAATATCAAGTCAACTTTCATTTGAGATAAAAAGCCAGAAAGACTCAGAAATAACATTTCCAAGAATGCGACCAATGAAAATGATAAGAAATGGCAAATGTAATAAAATTTCTTCCTTCTTCTGCATCCATACTGCTCAACGACCATGACTACAAATCACAATTGGTTGATCCATCCTAATGGAATAAGCTGCCTAAGAACCTGCAACAAGTGCTTGTCAGTCTCTCTTTGCCCATTTTTCACAGACACTTGAGGTCTTCAAGCATTCTTTCCTATCATGGTTTTATCGTGTTAGGTCGAGAGCACCTCCCTTTGAAGGCTCACTCTTTAAGGGGCACTATATAAATCTTCAATAACAACCACAATTGCAAAAGTGCTAAAATAAATTTGGTATTCTCGTATATAGCATTGGACAAGATCTGAAGCAAAAAAAACTGAATCAGCCAAGAATGAGTTCTAGTAAAACAATGCTACCTGTCTTTGTTCGGACGATCAGTTTTTTTACCTGGTTTTATTCCTATGGTCAGTTTTTTTACCTGCGTCCAGTGTCGTCAAGTGTCATGCAGGTAATTGCTTGGTCATCGTGAGCTTTTCCAAATTCAAATCTCTCTGCGCCCGTGACGAAGTCCCACAGCTTAACAACCTAAACATCGAATAGATCATCGATTATTATGTCTATTATACACTTTACTAGAGACTTATTCAAGAAGTCATCATTTGCATGAAGTATCAGGTCATTCTTATTCACTGCTAATTTTTTTAGGCCCTGATACAACCTATTGAGAGGATTTAGTGACAGACTTGCAGTTCACCCCATGTACTAAAATTATGTGACCCATCTGACCAGAACCAGGCCTATATCGCGCACGTATAAATTTCTGAGATAATGACCAAAATGTGATTGAAAACTAATTTTTTCAATTTTTTCCCACATAGTTATGGACTGGGTTAGAAACAGATAACAAACCGCAAAGTACCATTGCATATAAACTGGATAAAAAATTCATAATAACAAAATGGAGTTACTTACGGATCCATCAGAAGATGTCAGAACCTGTCTGAGGTTTGGATCGTAAACAATGGCATGTACTGGTTCCTTGTGCGTCAGTGGAACGTCAGCCTGCTGTACTGATCTGTAAACATAAAAAACTTCATCTATACCAACCTTAAGAGGGTACATTGGCTTCTGCCCTGCTTAACTTCCCCAGTGTGTAGCTTAACTCTGGTGTTCACCCTCACCACAACCCTTCTGCAGATGTTTGACAGTCGTAATATGGTAAAAATGCATTCGCATGATATTGCTAGAGTATGCTGTATAAGCTGGCATGTGTTGGCATGCGTTGGTACTTAACAGCATGCTGCGTAACCATATAACTGGATTGGTGACTACACGACTCTACAGTTATAATATTAATTACTTCCATCTGAAAATACATAAGTGCGTAAGTTTTCAAATGTGTAAGTATGTATGGTGTTTACTTAAGCTTGAGTTGGAGTCCATTCATTTGTTCTGAAGCAACAGCCAGGGTCTTGGAGATGTTGGAATAGTGGCATGCCTGGATCTCTCCTCGTATTCGGTGGCTCTTTGGTCGAAGTGTCAGAAGACAGTTCTGATCCTGAATATCCCAAATCTGAAAGATAAAACCATTCAATGGAATATACACACATCCAAGCAGTAGGTATCATGCCCCGTGTTCACAAAGTCCCACATTAAGTACTCAAGACTTTCATCACAGCATTTTCGCTTCAGCAAGCTGAAAGTAACCATCACAAAGCCCGAATTACAGTAGCAAAGCAAAGAGTTTTCACCCGAATGCACCGGTCCGTTGAAATACTGAAGAGACGATTCTCATCCTCGGCAATGAACAAGTAGCAGATGGGAGCGCTGTGGCCGCGCAGCATCCCAGTCGGTTTGCCCGTCACATAAGGGTTCCAGATCCGAACTATCCGATCCATACCTAGAACGAGAAGAACAAACGTCAACACTTAAGGACATCAGTTTAATCTTAGGGACCATCCATAAATTATGTCAAGCACCGATGTTGCACGATTTGTGATGGTCGCTTACTAGACATCATATGAATTTTGTGTTGATGCATGATGAGGGGGAGAGGGGTAAAAATTGTCCTAAATTGCATGACGTCATTAATGGACGACCCTTATATCCAAATAGAAAACGTAGCTTTGTTGGCACAAAAAGGACTTTCAACCGAAAGGTTCCATTAATTGGCCTCAAAATGACTGTGGGTAATGTCATTTTTGATAGGATGATGCAGTAGATGCATAGGAATTCTGAGATGGAAGGGGGGAGCAACCATTTAAAAACAAGAAGGTGCTCTCAGCTACTGAATGTGCATATGGTTGTACAATTACCTACACCAATCTTCTTTACTAGAAATAATAATAATATTCTTTTGTTAATTCAAATTGACAAGTACACCGTAAGAAGACTTGAAGCAGTAGCAACAGGTAATAACAAGTTTAGCAGTCCTGCATCGAATTTAACAGTAGGGCACCACACGTACAACTGTCCTCCTGTCAATTTTACAGTCGCCCAACAATCTAGGGAGGTGAAGGATGATCCAACCTTTTGCAAATTGACAATGATCTACTACATTTGTATGTGCACTTGTCTGTATGTGCACTTGTTATAGCGCCTCTTCAAGCTCTCTCTTTCTACTCAGAGGTGCTCCCGAGAATTCATTTCGTTGCTGCAGGTGGCCTACTAGCGGGAACCAGGTTCCTTAGGGCCATAGTCCTTTTGATCCCTTGTTGTTAGTCTTTTTTCTATTGCAGTTGTTTTTCATGTCAATGCTGTTACTTGGGTTCAAAATAGTTTTTTTTTATTGTCACTTGCCGCCAGTCACGATGACATTCTTAGTCTTTGAGAAGTCGAAGCACTTGACGCCTTTGTAGATTCGGAAGACAGACTGGTCAGCATCCAATCGTGACTTTGGAGTGACCCAGGTGAGTTGTTGCTGCTGCTGTTGTTGATGCTTTAATTTACCCCGTTCCTGTGTCTCTTTGATCTCCTTCAGCTGCTGTTCCACATGAGTGCTTCCCAATGGCGAACCTACAAATGCACCAGCACTTATAATATTATATCCCAGATCCCAATAATATTTCAACTGGACAGCTAAACAGCATAACAATACTTGTTAACATAGGCGTACGAGGCGGGGGTGCAAGGGGGCAAATGCCCCCCAAATTCGGGCAAGTTTGGTGGTTTTTTCGGGCAAACACAAACCCGAACGACTAAAAAAAAGGTCGTCAACTTTTTCACGGATGTATTTTTCGGGCAGAAGTTCAAACTTTGCCACCCCCACTGCTGAAATCTCCCGTACGCCTATGCTTGTTAACATAACATAACATAGGTTTTTATTGCTCCCACGAAGAAAAAAACTGACAATGATTTACTACATTCATTTGGTTGACATTACAGGTGGCCCACTAGTTCCACTGTTCGAGAGTTAAACAAAAGCAACAGGAAAATTCAAATACTATTCTGTATCAGAATGTAATGAAGGCACTCATTCTCTTTCTTAGACATTGAACGAGAGACCAGCACATCACAATGGTCACTGAGAAGCCCATTAAATTCATGGCATGAACTCGCCATCTCATATTCCCACTGATAGTTTACAGTAGGTGTACTCATTATAACTGATTTGGTTAGGAGCATAGATGAAGCATAGATCTCAAAGCAAATTTCTGTCCTGGTGGAGATTTGAACCCCACCCCCCCGACCCCCAACTTCTCGATTGAAAGTCCAGTGCACGAGCCACTACACTATCGAACTTCTATCTCCTTAACAGCCATCTACATAAACTGCAATTCACATGACTCAGAATATTTACCATACATCACATATATTACGATACATAATTATGAGTTCTTGGAACTGACGCAGGCCACTCACCAATTACGAGAGCCGTGTTTTCATGGTTTGAGCATGAGATGATCTGTCGAATATCATGGTAGTATTTCAGCTACAATAACAAATACATTTAATGTAGAATGTAGAGCACTGTTGCTCCACGGGTAGCCAAGGCCACTGCACAGAAGGGGTTCCTCTTTGTTCCATGCACACAAACTGCAACTATGCAGAATCACACTCTTTCCGTAGTGGGCCCAGTGGTCTGGAATGGGCTCCAACAGGGGTTACTGGAGTTCTTGCTGAAGCATTTTTTGATTCAACTCAAAACTGTGCTTTGCTAGAGTTGTGAGCACTTCTAAGTAGTCCTCTTAAAGAGATGCTATATAAATTCATGAATGAATGAATTACTTACGATAAATCGATGTTCTCATTAAATACATTTCTGCAAAACATTAGAGATACTTGCAAGTACTTCACAATAAGTCTAGTTACATCACTATACTCCCTTGATTTTTCCAAATGGAACTTGATTGTCGAGGTCCATTCGAATGGTCAAGAGAGTTCTCCAGGCTATCGTTTTTCATAGTTCCTTACTTTTAACTCTTTACCAACCCAATGGTATAAGATTCCCATTCCATTTACTACACTTTGGTCAGTAAAAGGTTAATAAAGTGTCTGAGAAGTGTTTTACCTGCTGAACCCAGTCTCCATGTACCTTCCAACGGACAAACTTTGTTTTAGCGCCATTTGCAATCTGGTCCAAAGAAATGCTTGCGATGCCTTCTGCCTTTGGAGATTTCTTCCATGTCCTACGAAAAATATTTACTGTACTTACAATCAACATCAATTAACAACATGACAAAGCAAGGTAAAATGAACAATGATGAATAAAATGTCAAAGAATGGTTGACTGGCTAATGGTGCGGCAAATAGAAGAACATGACAAATAATATGATAATATAATATGATATGATAATATTTCATATCATATAATATATGATATGAAAAACTTGTGACGTATGACGACAAGTCAGTGCTTCATGCGGAGCTACAGGTGGAAAAACACAAGTGTTTTCAGTGAAAGATTGTTTTAGAGTGACAGTGTAGTGTGATGCACGTGATTGTCGGTATATGACATTCCCAAGTAACCATACACGAGTGCAGAACCCATTTCAAAATGGTGTAGGTTTAAAACATGCTGTGTCTGAGTTCAGTAGAACGAACAGAATAGATTCGTGGCCAGGGGTTGGGGTTTTAAAAAAAGTTTTAAAAAGCACCATAAGATAAGAAAAGCAACCAACTGTACAACTTGATCAGCAACAATAGCAAGATAACAATAATGTTATTCTTTAATTAAACAATTGCAAACCACATTTTTTGTGTTACACACATGTTAACAATTATACAATCACACATTGCCCATTACAATAATACAAGTAATTTATCCTAATAATCTTTATTTAAGTAAGTATTCAACTATTGCTCCAAACAGTTTCATGTATAGATGCAGAAGTAAAAAACACAACTAGTCAGTAAATAAAAGTGGAGAACATTATTTGAGCAACAGGAAGCTGCTGTATTGTTCCATTTGATAGGATCCTTAATTAAGCTACAAACAACCATTCAAAAGAAGGTAAATTTTGCAAACTGTGATCACAAACAATTACAGGTGAATAGTGAACCAAACTGACACAGAAAATGTCTGACCTCTGTCTCCATTGTCTAGAATAAATTGGTATATTAACAGAAATTCAGTCAAAACAGTAGTTATTGTTTGCATTTGGCAGGTATCTTTTTAGACTGAATCTAACACATATAAAAGACTTCCATAATGTACGGCACGTGATACTGAATAGTCTGGATATTCATGGCGACATTTGCATATATTTTATAACCATCTCAGTTCTGATGATGAACTCAGAACAAGATTTCAGAACATAGTAAAACTTCTTTCAGTTGGTTTGTCTGAATGTTCCTACATGCGACAGCAAATTTCTATTACTATCCATGTTATCATTATTTCTGAATTTATTAGGAGTGTTCTTATGTAACAACAACTGTATCTAGTTGTTGTATGTTAAAAACTTGCTCAACATCCTTGCACAGATTCATAGGCATCTTAGGAAAGGCTCAGCAAGACAGAACATGTCCAACAGACCACCATCCAACACGTCACAGAATTCCACCTTTTCCCCATTAACCAACAAAATACTACAGCATTGAACAAATCAAGACATTTTCCTTCTTAACACTAACCTAACAAATAACTTACTGGAATTTACTCACTTGCACAGCGTTGCATTTTCTCAAACATCAAAGACATACCATTTTTCTATCTGACTGATGGCTGCAAAGTGCCTCTGATGGGCATTTAAGGCATGCTATACAAGTGTACTGTTACATAACTTTATGTTACTTACTGTAGTCAAGACATCAGACAACGCTTATTAAAACTTATTAAGCCAAAATGAAATTTTTCATTATTTTAAAGCAACTATTATAAAATACCGTAAGCTTTCTCCGGCCGAATATAAGAAGAGGATGTTAATACAGCCATGGCTATCTCCAAACAGAAGCAAGCATTCGTCGCCTCCAGTGCAGCTGCAATAGAAAATATGACACCAACATGAAAGGAGAAATTCATTCAGAGCAAACCATCATCATCGTAAACATACTTTTAAAAATCTACAAACACAAGCTTTGCTGATATTCCAAAGCAAAAACCTTCAGAAGTTCTATGAAAAGTCTGACCACATAATTCATTCAGCAATTTAATGATACCAGGTCATGTGAGCGGGAGGACAGCTGCCTGCACAACCCATTGCAACACCACTTACAGTTGCCCCAACATTGTTCCAAGAGTTATACCTCTGTTTAAAAAACAATACACTTCTCACTTCCGGTTTAAAACAATTATATAATCATCACGAGGTTATAAATAGAAATGCACTACAGTGCAAAACACAGTTCCCAAACATATAAGCACCTAACATATATGTGGGGGGGGGGGGGGTTTACAGAGTTCAAATACGCCAAAATAAATAATTAACCAGATTTATTTTATTAATTTCTCTAAATGCACAAATAAATCTTTATTCTGCATACTATGCAACCATGTCCGATGAAAAACATCTAAACTTTCTCTTGGCTACACTCCTTGCACAATTGCACAAACACGGTGGTTGCAAATTTAATGATACTGACACCCGTGAAAAACTAATTGAATATATCTTGATAGGCACATGCAAACTTGAGAGCAGAAATGCGGCAACCTCACAGAAAATTAAACTGAAAGTGAAACTGAAAGTACAACCAACCTATAGTCCAAGTTCAGTGGAACTGTTTCTAGGCTGTTGATCTGACAGTACGGTTCAAACGACGAAAGCTCGTAAAACTGAAGTTCTCTGTCCCTAGAAAGCAAACAGATTTAAATGGGGAAAAAACACGGAATGTCCCAGCCAATGCAATTCCTCTTCTCTATAGAACTCTTTCTTGGATTTAAATGCCACAGTGCTGAGCGAATTTGCGACCAGTCCTGCAACCACTGCAGTGAACATGATTCATAAGGATTGGTTGCCTTGTTCATTGCCTGTTGTTTTCATGTTGGTGTTTCAGATGGATATAGCAACCCTCAACCAAAGGAAAATTTCTCTAAGTGGTAAGGTTGTCATGGACATGAAGTAAAAGGGAAATTACTAAGTTTGATGATAACTAAAAGCCTGAATGAAAGAAGACAGTGATTTTTAACTCTCTTACATGTATACAGCAGTTTGAATTTTCATAAAACTATTGCAGGAAGACGTCACAAAAGCGCTTTGTAGGCCTATCACAGAGACCTACGAAGACTTGTTAAAGTGTTGCACATGATATATCTCATGAGCATCTGTGGCATAGAACAGTTCTTTTATGAGGTAAGGCGTAAAAAAATTGTTGTGTTTCCGGTAACCCATTTTTACGGCCGCGACCCAAATATTTTTGTAAAAAAATTTATTGAAAAAAATTCAATTTATTTTTATTTTTTTTAATTTTTATTTTTTTTTCAAAAAATATTTCTTTAACATTTGTATTGATATAACATAAGAGACGTCAACAAAATGAAATTAATAGGACTGTTTCTAGAGCAGACAGTCGGGAAATAGGCAGTTTATACTTGCTTAGAACACGTACTTTGTTTCAGCGTGCAAAAAAGACTAGTGGGGTATACTTTTTCAGATAGTCACTGCATAAAAATATTTTACAAAATAAAAATATTTTCCGACCTACCTACCCAATTTTTTTTAGCTCTGTTACCGGAAACACAACATTTTTTTTCAGGCCTAAATTTTAGCACATTCTTCTCTCACGTGATTCTTGCTAAAAAAAATCAGATCATTGTAACTCTTATGCTCACCCGGTGGCCACAATGATTTTGTTGAACTGAGACATCAGAAGGAAATCTGTTATCCATTTCGGTTTAGGTCGCTGCATTGATTCCACCGGCTACAAGAAGATTAAAGGGTTAATTTAATTTACTAGAGCTGAGAGCAAAATAATTTTCAGGCATGCCAACAGACTATCAATAAAAGCACAAATTGGTATTCCCACTGTAACTGACAAGCAAATGCAGAGGGAAAACTGAGAATGTCTTTCTGTCAATTCAGAGTCAATCAACCAACGTTAATTGTGATTATTAGGACAGAAAACAAATGAATGTTCGACCATAAAAGAACCAAGATGCAACATCAGATTCATGTAAAGTTCAAATGTTGCCTTCTGGTGCAAGACTTGGGCACCGCCCTTCCATGCTCTCCATGGTTTACCATTCTTTCTGGATGTCCTTTTACATCTATCCCTTCTTAAAACTTTTCCTTCTTTCGAGAGTCTTGCGCTGGAACACCACTTCCTGCAACTGTTTGTAGGGCCATCCATCTGGAATGACCTCTCTTCAAAGCTGCTTTTATTACACCTGACCAATCGAATTTTGTTTCATCAATCTCTCATCTTATTTCTTTTCTCATGTTTGGGATGGAATAAGTTTCTTGAAGGCTGCTATATACATGTAAGTTCAGAGATTGAATGAATGAATGAATGAATGAAAAGCTGTGAACCAAGCTATGCAAGTCACAACTTACAATACAATTTCAATACAACACAACTACCTGAACAACTGCACAGTGCAAAACACGTATTACTGTGTCAAGATGCCAGACTGTTGTCGGACAACCTTAAATGACAGCGGCTGCAATCATTAAAGTCCGCCAAAGCATTCGTTCCACCAACCACAATTAAAATAATGGGTGATCATAATTGTTCTTCATGCTCAGCTAACCACGACACTCAAAAGAAAGAAACACAATTTGGTTACAAAGAAACATTACAAAAATAAATTAACACCAACCACAATGGACTTTGTTCTCCTCCAAGTCATGTTACTCGACCAGAAGCTAATGAGACCATCCTGACTCGCGGCCATGAACGAACCGTCCGGGGTATCCAGTATACGCAACACCGGTTCCCTGTGCGGCATGTTTGTGATGTTTGCTGGGAGGACAAACGCCACCTCCTTCATTCTCAAGTAGGAGTCCTCCATCTCGGCATACTCCAGCTGCATGTATATACAGAATTCATCCCACGTGATGGCGCCATGCGAAAGGCAGTCGATCTTTCGGAACAGGTCCTCGATCTGGGATTCCTACAAACGAAAAATATCTCTGCAGCCACCTTTACTGAAACGCTGTGTATATTTTCTGAATTTTTTTAACCCTTTATCGACCGATGACAAAAATTTAATTATATGGCAGTTTGCAAGGCGTCCATCTGTCCCATCCAGAGCTGACAGTAGAGTTTTTGAACTGCATGGCCTCAAGAAAGAGGAACGACAACAATGCTGCAATCGATGATGCATTAGATCCTGTAATTGGAATATAGGTTACTATTATCTGTACAAAAGTCTCAATTTAATTTTTTTCCCCAAAACACATCAAACGACTGCAGATATACACAGACAAACAGAAATGAAGAGACATAGAAGAACACGCTTTGGCACAAAATGACAAACCTTTGATGATGGCAAATGCAGCTCTGCTTTGAGGATTTCCTTGAACTGCTCAAAATTGAGACGTCCATATCCATCAACATCAGCCGATTCAAATGCCTGCTTCAGCTCATCCAACGTATCAATCGATATGCGTTCTTCAATCTTAAATGCAAAAGCAATTGCTCAAAATCATTACAAACTGGTAGCTTAAATAATTAAATTAATTCCTCAACAAATATACGCACTCTAACATGAAATAATTAAGTAACCATCCCCTGCATATAAATCAAATTACCCTAATCAAAACCTCAAACTTTAACAGCAATATTTGCAAAAAAGCTTTGTGATAATTACCAAAGACAAGTTTTCTTGTTAATGTAATGCAAATCTCTGAGAATTTCTTAGCGCCCACAAAAGCCACGTCAGAAATACCAGCTTATTGACCGGTGTTATATCAAATCAAGTCCACAATAGCCAGAGCTGCCCTGTTAATTAGTAACACATACCTGTGAATTGCCATATCTTAAGTAAAGTACCTGTAGAGTTTTCTCACTATCATCATCATCATCGCTCCAGATGCTCAAATCAAAGCAGCTTTCATCCGAAAATGTCGTTCCAATCGAATGCCGTATCCTCTCCATTTCTCGCCTACGCATTAACCCTCATAGACATCTGCACATAACTTCTGCACTTTGCAGAACAACCCTACTATCTCCTAGTTTTGCAAAGTCAAGGTTTCTGGCAAGGTAATCTGAAACTGATTGCAATCTCACACGAGCATCAAATAACGTCTAACCACAAGCAATACTGCCACGGAAATGCCATACGCAATGCTGCGAACCGACTAGTACAGGCCTGCAATCTCATGTTGTCACAAACTCAATAGCCACAGTAAATCTACGTTGACAGATATAATATTTATAATTATCAATTTCCGATAAAGTGCATCGATCCAGAACCGCTATTCAACCGCTGAATCAAATTATGGATTGCAGCTAGTGTGGGAAAGACTGATCGATCTATTAACAGCCTTTGTCTCGAAGACAATTGAAAGTCTCATAATGGTAATGATACGAGAGAATTCTGCGCCCCTAACTCGGTCACAGTTCAATCAATCACAGTTTGAAATCATCGGCAACCAATATTTCAATGTTAATTACATGTAGGCCTACTGTAAAGTGGCCAGATGCGCGTTGCAGAAGAGGGAGTCGATAATACACGACTTAGCACTCTCGCCGCTGCGCTGAAACACTCTCCTGGCACACTTCGAGAGAATAGGCAAACACATTTGCCGTGTGTTGGAGAGGATGACGATAAGGACAAGCCATTGAGTTGTGGGAGCAATATCTAAGTGTTGCCTCTCAGAGTAAAAATAAATGGTTTCTATTCGACACCTTTTCGTACAAAGTAAACAAAGCCAAGTCTGGCATCCAGGACGTACCTTACATCTGGTGAGCTTGAGTTACAAGAAGTCCTGATCCATTTCTGGGATCTGCGAGACCTGAGGTAGGCACAATCCACATTATCCGCAACACACTTGACTTCTGAACATTTATAAAACTTGAACGAATGCTTTATTTCGTTAATGCAAATCACTTTAATAGGTGTTGAGGTGTTATGTGTGCTTGATAAGAAGCAGTACGGAACTTTGCCACAATCTGAAGCACTTTTTAAGAAGCTAGGATTACTCAACTTTCAGTATTTCGGATCACTTAAGAAGTAGTACCCGTGACTATATGTATTTTTAAAATAAGTGATAGGCTTATTTATACTTTTAGTTTTAAGTCAATTCTTCTATTAAGTATCACAGACTTGGGGATATGCTATTTCTAACACATGTAATTTTTATGCTTTACTAGCAAAGCATACAAATATCCTGTGCAAGTGAAGGTTTAAACTATGACATCTATCTTTATCTAAATAAAACACCTAGGTTCCTGGTTCACCTTGAAACTGTGCATCTTAAAATTATACTGCTATGGCACCACCCAGTCGCAAATATAACATGATGTTAAATCTGTGAAACATTCTGAATCAGAATCTAGAAGGCTTTGAGGAAAAAAACCCAGGTGATTGAGCCATTTTTAGAAGGAAGTGGGTCACTTTCAGAAAGACTTGGGTCATTTCCAGAAGGACTTGCTTTCTTCAGACGTGATGGCTAGGATATATATTGTTTATGACCAACTGCTGTTGGCAGCCATATGGAATGAAACTCACGTACTGCAGAGACTATTTCTCCAACTCTCAATTGTATTGTATGGTATTTCATCAACAATTACAAAGCGCTTCTCTTAGCGAAAGCTTGTCAGAAGCGCTTCCAGGTTCCCCAGAATTGCCCTAGACAAATTCTGTAACCAGTCAGTAGTGTTCTGATTCAGTTTCATGTTACCAGCAGCTACTGCTTCCATATCCAGCCACAAAAATCCACATTATTGATTGATGTCTGTGAAATGAGGCGCCAGCTCAAGCATTGTTCAAATCATCCATGCATAACAGTAACCATGGAGACAGTGCAACACTGGCAACAAAGCCACAGAGGCAAAGCACAACAAAGAAACAAATACAAAAGGAAAAGACCACAAATCTGGTTCACACATACATGGCAAAATCAAGGGTGTTCTTGATATGACTCCCCCTCTAAGGCCTCCATGCAACCATGCAGTCTCCACTGATAAATTTTTTTAGTAAGGAAATATTAAAGTATGTGTATGATAATAATAAGTATTAATAACACAAAAGTGAGACAAAGTGGGAAATTGGACAAAGGACAAAAAGTCATGAAATGAAGGGTCGTAAAACTGGTCAAAAGGATTGACGACAACATGACATTAGAGTGGTTCCCAATATTGGAAAATACTCAAATCATCATCAAAAATCTTCCACCACCACACAAGACTTAATTCATGGCTAAACTAAAGTATGTAAAGACAAGACTTCTCATTTTCAACACTTGGATCTACAGTGGCTTAGCAGACACATGGAGAAATTGCAACAGACTGGGACAAGAAGAGCCAACTGTTCAATGTGTTCATTAATTTATTCATTTCGAGAATTTATATAGTGCCACTTCAAGAGTTACTCAGAGGCGCTCCCAGCCCAGAACCAGCTACAAAAGTAGGATTTGGAGTTGTTATTAGTAACTTCTATTCTGCCGGTATCCTATGAACAAGGCATCAACTGATGGTGCTCCAAAACCAAGGTCAACAACCAATCAAAACCAAGGTCCAACACCCAACCAAAACCAGGGTTAACATCCAACTAAAACCAAGGTCAACACTCAACATCCAACCAAAACCAAGGTCAACATCAAAGCAAAGGTCAACATCCAACATCCAACCAAAGCCAGGGTCAACATAAAAAAACCCAAGGTCAATTATCTTGAATATTAGTCCATTAGAAACAGAAACAGAAAGCAAAGTAAGAAATGGATTGGCAGTTTTTTTGTTGTCATATGATCACACATGGCAACATAATGCCTTATCAAAGAAAGTATCACAAATAAAATAATTAAATGGCTTTAGTTTACACACGTGTTTATCAACACCAGTTACTGTTGTTTTCAGGTTGGGCAGTTGAACATGGTATCTTTGAAGTAGGTCTCAATGCCAGGGCCGGATTAAGCAATGTCGGGGCCCTGTTCGGAAATTTTTGTGGGGGCCCTGTTCGGGAATTTTTGACGGAAAATTTGTCAACTTTTTCGGGAAAATCATACCATTTAATTTTTTTTTTTAGTCATCCGCCGAAATTTTTTGGGAAAATAGTCGTCTGGCCGAAATTTGGGAAATTTTTTTTTTTACACATTTGGGGGGCCCTCTAAAGTGTGGGGGCCCCTGTTCCGCCGAACATGTTGAACATGTCTTAATCCGGCCCTGCTCAATGCCATAGGCCCTAATTAAATTTGAGATAATCTATATTAGACGGCATCCGTCATACAGCTGTCTGCGGCATGCATGAAAGGCCAGTCCAAACAAGCACCGATGCCGTAAATAAATGTCAATAATGAACAATCGATCCCCACAGTATCGTTTGACGGACATGTAGTCTAGCCACGCCCTTAGCAACCGTTGCTCATGCAACACGTGGTCACATGTCTGGAAGAGTCCATTGCGCCGGCCAGGGTGAATAAGCATGCTGTGTACACAGCATAACTCATGATTCTTGTAAAACAAACAATTCCTGGCAGCCAAAAATAAAAATTAATACATTACGACTTTACTTGTAATTCAATTCTTAAACTGCTTAATTGCTGTCGTTGATTTCAAAAGTTACGTCGGGCCCAAAACTCCCTTCAGCATTCGTTCAGAAACTTTTCCTGCATGCGCTAAGATGGCGGCAAAGAAAATCGAAATTCCTATTGCGTTTGTTCGAGCGTTAAAGTTTCAAAAAAGAAACAAACTAAATTAAAACCACAAACATGATAGATTATCCAACTTTAAAACGCACCTTTCCTTTAAGCTGTCTGTATAATCCGATCTGCGTAAGCCTCCGTATGTTAACAGCTTCTGATTCCGCAATTCCCTCAACCCCCGTCAGCGTCAGTCTTCGCTGGGGCCTTGGTTCCAACGAGGTCTGTGTAGCACTCCTCAGGTTCCTCCACACTCCAGGTCCGCCCGTCTTCGGCCGTTGCAGAGTCGGAGCAGCCGAAGCAGCGCTTCTACTCCCGCTTCGAACGTCGTTCGCATCGTCCCAGAGAGTTGTCGAAACGAAATTCGGATGCGACTGGATGTTTCCCAACGCAGAACTCGGTCGTATCCGTTGCTTCCTAACCCCCGGAATCGCCGAATTCCGGACCCCCGGCATCACGGTGGACTTCTGGAGATTCTGCGAAATTTCGAGGATCAGCTGAGCCTCTTCTGCTGTTACCAAAGTGCGAGTTCCGGTTGCCACGGGCCGCCGACTAAACCCGCCAACTTGTTGCTGGCCGCCGCCGTCGCGAAAACCTGTGGCCATCGTATCGCCAACGGCAGTGTTCACGTGCAAATAATACGCGGCCTACTCTAGGCCTACTCGAACTTTTTTGAGTTGTACGGTCAAGTTTGTACAAAGCTAGCGACTTGATAAGAACAAGCATGTGTCCGCACAAGTGCCTATACTTACAGTTAGACTCCGTTTATATGTGAACAAGCGTGTAGGCCTACTCGATCAGCGACTGGTCTCAATTAAAATAATGAGTTCCTGATACGTTTGAGCATATAGTTCGGTAGCGGTCAGTCGCTTTAGTGCTGCGCATTTTGACCAGGAAATTCGAGTCGCCGTTACCATGACTACCCATACCAACGCGATCAACCCAGTGAGCTACTCGTGTGTCTAAATGCAGAACCACAGATAGGCCAGCTCTAATGAGCCAATACTCTGTTGAATTTTTTATGAGCTAACGGCCGGTTGCATGTTGAAAGCAGCATTCAAGAGAATCAATCCCGTCTATCCACTGGGCTAAAACACATCCATAATTCCACATTCGTTACATATAGGTCCAAGCATACACTTGGAAGTGCCACTCGTAATTGATTACTATTCAGGATGCTCCCTTTTTAAGCCTAGGCTGAAATGGACAAATTTAAGGATGCAACAAAAGTACAAAACGCATCTGAGTAAGTCCTAGGCAGAAGGCTTAAAGACAATGGGAGCCCATTCCATATCATGAGACGAAGACAGAGAATGCATGGTGCTGTACAAGAGCAATTGCCTAGAGAATGACGAGTTCACTGTGTGGGGTAGAGAGTAATATTTAGCCCTCACTAAAGCAAAGACATGTGAACCGGTCTATTCAATCATGACCTAAACAAACCATTCTTTAAAAAATCAATGTGTTTATATATATTTTATTTGACATAAATGCACTTTAATGAACAGTCCAGATTACAAGTAATGTTTTCTTGAGAACAGTAGTCTGGTAGTTAAGTATAAATCCACACAGCACCCAACGAGAAACTTGCTAAAAGGCATTTCAACCTCTGCTGAAATTTAATTTTTGCTGTGACAACTCTCCCAAGTAAACCATGATGACACACAAGGTTGACAGCTGTAAAATTTCACCTGCAATTTACACGGTGCATTTTTAAAGTCTGGAGAATTTAACTGTAAACTGACGAAGCAGCACGTCTATTCAAATGCAGCCAACATGCACTAGTAATAAACAAATCAATCCCAACTTCCACATTCAACATTTCAAAAGTCAACAAAACAGGTAACTATTTTGGTCTCCTAGGCATCATAATAGCCTCAAGACAAATACATTGTATGTAGAAGATGGACAAGGGTACTATGAAAAACAGACACAGAGGAGGTGAAGGCAATTTAGTTAGCAACCGAACCATGCCATTGCCATCACGAGTGAGTCAAGAATCAACTGAGTAACATGTAAATCCTGGCATATTGTGTTTTTATGGTGTGATGGCATATTGTGTTTTTATGGTGTGATGGCATGTGTTTTTATGTTGTGATGGCATATTGTGTTTTTATGGTGTGATGGCATATTGTGTTTTTATGGTGTGATGGCATATTGTGTTTTTATGGTGTGATGACATAATATTGTGTTTTATGGTGATGGCACATTGTGTTTTTATGGTGTGATGCATTGAATTAGAAAGACAAACACATAGAGACATTTCAGCATAAATCAAAAATTCACAAAAAAACTAATTACTTTCGTTACAACAGTAAATTCAACACCAAAGAAAAACTAAAGAATAATTTACGACTCGTCAACGTGCAGAGAGAATATTCGCGGTCATGAAATGAATATTAATTACTAAGAAACACTGAAAACTCAAAGTTTTCCTCAACATACATTTTAATCGCTCATCCGATGGCGCACGCATTTAGGCTGATGTCAACTCTCAATGCATGCAACAATGAACTTAACAAGTCACCAGCATTGCTAACCTTTTAACAACGAGCATGTACTAAAACGTATGAAAACAATGCACCATTATTAATTAATGGGCTAAGCATCTAATTTCACGTTATGATAGATCGTGAGTCCGTCGAGCTTTAATATGACAAGCCTAATATACTGGATTCTTGGTTCTTCATTCATGTCTGGTGTAGAACAGTTAGACATTTTCTGTTTAGCAACACAGACACAATAAGCCATTGGAAAGAATGTTAGCCTACAGTAGAAGCACACATCCAAAGTCCTTATTGAATTCAAGCACAGAGCAAAAGTATCTGAAGTTAATTTCTTTTAAAAAAAGGTAGTTCTAAAGACAGGGCTTTGGACAGTTTTGTCAGAATGCAATCGGTGGTTAACCCTCTACAGACCAAAGTGTAGCAAATAGCACAGGTATCCTATATTCTCGGTTGTTGAAGAGTTAAGCAGTTCGAGCTACAGTGTACACGATGACAGGCTAGAAATGCAGTGATTGTTCAGCCATAACCCTTTAGCGACCAACGTGTACTAAAATGCATTGAAAACATATGTAGCTGGTTGCTAAAGGGTTAAGCTCTGGTCTCAATCTGTACAAATTTGAAACCCATTACCATTTCACACCTATACTCAAAGACTGTATATAAAGGCTAGGTTTTACTTTAACAAATTAAGAATTGTCGTACAAATATCAGTCAATACACAAGATGAATAGCAATTATTTCAAAACAATATCCATCATCTGAAATTTTCAATGCTTAAAAGATGAAAGGTGCTGGAAATAAATGTTTACCTCAAATTCTGATAGAGCCAATTGATGAATTAAACATAACTTATAATCGCTTAAAAAAATTAACATCTCTTTCTTGCATGTCAACAAACAGTAACAAGTGAATTAAAAATATCAATTCACTTATTAATGTTTGTAGACAAATGAAAATTTAACAGCTTAATGTCCAAAAAGTTACAATGTGAGATATTCTGGTTAACGTAAGAATTCAAACACCTAGAACCATTAATATTAATTGCAACAATAATTAATATTTATCTTGAGAGTCTTCAACAGTCTTAAAGTTCTTCACTTACACAAAGAAATGAATATCCATTCTCTATCAAATATTCTACCAATGCAACTTTGAATGTATATCCAAAACCTTCAGATCACCACAGTCACATTGAAAATACTCTTCAGCCAATCCACCTTCACCCCACAGCTGCTCATAGAAATTAATATTCGTTAGCGTCAATAAATACTCTCTCTGATACCAACAAGTATTTATTATCCCATGACAGTTGCACGCCAGATTATGAATATTCATCACCGTGAAACTGAATATTCATCACCATGAAACTGAATATTCATCACTGTGAAACTGAATATTCATCACTGTGACACTGAATATTCATCTGGAAATTGCAGTCTGAATTGTCCAGTTGCTTTAACCTTCGGCAGCGTTCCTGCGTTCGGTATGACGTTCCACGACAATGTCAGAGTCACATTCTTATTTGCCCTGAAAGTAGAAACCATAGTTTTTGAGCAAGAGGTCAACACGTCATAAGGCATGGAAATAATGCTCACTGACCTAGCATAATCATAATCGTAAATTTGTATAGCACCACTTCGAAATTCCTCAGAGGCGCTCCCGACCTGACACCAAACCACAATCAGAGAGAATGGTTTTCAAACTCTTGCAGAAAAGGAAGACAAGGAAGTTCATTATCGACACTACTCGGTAATTTATTCCAGAAAGATGGACCGAACCTAGCAAACATTTTATGCAGCACTGTGGAAGTTTGAGCCATGAGGACAGCCATGTCACATTGTGTGGCAGAGCAAAGGAATCTACGACCTGGAATGGATAGCACTGGCACACAAAGCTCCCAAGATCAATCAGAGCTTGGTCTGCTAGGAAATGACGCTTGGGTATCAGAATCCTAAATTCAATAAGCAAATAATATTTATAAACTCGAGGCAAAATTTTTCGCTAACGTTCTGGAAACTCACATGAGTTTGACAGGACTGAATTCTGTAACGACAGACAGGTTGGATGGATTTCCCAAACACTTTTTACATACACTCAGCATTAAAGGGTTCGTTCAGAGATACGGCTACATTGAACTGTTTACAACGATCATTCATATAACCAAGGTTTCCTCTAAACACACACACACCCACCGACAAACTAATTCCCAGCTCAAGAATATTAAGTGCATAAAGTACTGCTCACTATAATTTAATAATTTAATTTCATTTTAGAGTTTTACAGGTCGTCATGGATGAATGTCAGATATGCCAATCTCTGGTAACCGCACGAACAATCACTGCCAACTAACATAACATTAACTCATATTTTTTATCTCAGCACCAGTGAGGCTGATAATAAACAATATGTACTGTGTAATACAGTGTGTATGGCAAATGTAATGTACCTCAATCCGTGTCCATCATCGTAGAAGTAATACTTCGCCTTAAGGTCTTTGTAGTCCAGAGCCGCGTTTTCCCCACGTCGGATTATCTTGTCCCATAGAACAACCTGATTGATTTTCTGAAATAGCAGGAAAATACAAGAATCATAACAAATGATTTTTTAAAAATTCTCACCAGACCATATAATCGTAATTGTTTGTTTTTTCTGCAACCTTATTCCTTGCACTTCACGTTTACTCTGGTCATGATTTTAAACAGCAATGGTAAACTAAAGTAGATTCAGTATATGCATTATGTTCTGAAGTAAATGCAGCTTTGAAATACATATTGCAACATGAGTAACGTATAGATGCAGAAAATATTACTCCAACATCACCTGTAGGTCTAAGACAGTAGCATTTTCACACAGCACAGTAATCATCAAGTGTACATTACGCTCAAACTTACATTGTTACTGGTTTCATACTCGGCAGTCAGGTAGACAAAAAGCTGCTTTACATTCCAGTTGAAGATTTCGTTTAAATCTGGCAACAACAAAAATAACAATAATAAATGGGATGCCATATTAAGTTTTCAAGGTTGTACTGGGAAGTATATCATTGATATAATTCCAACAGAGAGTGCTCAGTTAAATGATGGTAGCTAGTCTACAATATTTAGGTTTTGAAATGAAATTAAAAGGACCACTTGCATAGATCTATGTACACTGTTGTACACATGTGACTTATACAACATATATACATATACAATCATACATACATTATGTCCGCCTAGGTTCTATACTGAGCATTAGCGTAACAAGTCCTTCCACTTGGAATGGCCTTCCTCTTCTATAAACTAAGCTCATAGCTGGCATTTCCCTCGCATCCTTTCACCATCTCAAGTTGTTTCTTTTTTCCCTGGGGTTTCCAAGGTGAAAACACACACTGAATAGCCTACACTGTGTGAGGCACTCTATACACTCTCAGATACGATAGGATACAGTAATCATGGATGGCATAACACAGCTACAAAGTTCTGCAATTAAATGGGCTCAGCACTGAATATGCCAAGTGAGTATATAATTTAATAAAACCAGTATATAATTTAATAAAAGCCAAGCTGCACTCTGGTGAACAAGTATCAGCAATTTAAATAGCAGTTGCACGGAAAACTGCTGCCTGTAACATTCACAAGAGCAGCACTTAAAAACCATTCCCTCTGATCCTGGTTTGGTGCTGTCAGGTCAGGAGCGCCTCTGAGGAGTTTCTCTTGAAGTGGTGCTAGAAAATTCACTAATTACGATTACGATCATTATCGACAGTAGCATATTATTTCATAGTGGCATGCTGGAACTTGATCGAAACCCTAACGAGTCAATAATGGACAGAGAAACCCTTACATATTAATTAACTCAAGTTAAATTTTGAACTCCAACCTGCATTTATGTCGAAATTGATGAAACCAAGGTCATTCTTCTCTCTGGATGCGCTGTAGTTAGGAACATTTTTCCTGTCAATGCATTAAAAAAAAAACATCATTAAACAAAACAAATTTAGTGTTTATTATCAGTTCTGAGGAGGCGTTATGTAAATAAGCAAAATTACAATATATTATATAATGCAATCTTTAATAATAACCTTTGTTTATTAATTATTACTGACATTCATGAAGGTAATATGATTACAATTTACGAGTAGTACTAGCAAAAATTTTTGTAGACAACTGCGTAGGAAATCAACCACAGAGGTGATAATTGGCAATTTCTGGCAATGCGGGTATCACTACAGTCAGACAAAATATCCTTATGACCAAAGGTGAGATGGTCTATGCAGTGGAACGCAGTACGATGATTTGCTAACTAGTGAAATTCGTGGTGGTGTATGGATATGCTCGGTGTCTTGGAGCTGGAAGGTCGCAGGTCTGAATCCACCTCACGCTGCCACGTAGGGACCCTGAGCAAGTCCTTCACTCGCTCATAAATGCACTTTGGTGTGAAACTCCGATTCAGTGTCTGCACTGTTGTCGGAAGCACCTCAGAGTTGAATTCTTACAGGGGCGCTATAACAAGTGTTCATACATACATGCATACAGACTGCAAAATTATTTGCATATGAGAACTAGTGCAATACATTTCCTAATCTTACTTTACTTGATTTAACAGATTTCAAACTTAATATTTTGAAATTGTACTCGTAATTGAGAGCAAACGTCACTTTAATTTAAACACAAGGTACTGTAATAAAATAGAAAAAGGTCTAAATGAACTATGTCTGCTACGTTCAGTTACTAGCACGCATTATATAGGCCTACTGTCAATTTCAGAAATTGCAGCCTTAAGTCTTCCGGTACGATAGAATCCTAAAAACATATTCCCGCTAGGGTAATTCAGTCTGTTTTGCGCTTTCGTGCTTCGATCTACAAAATACATAATAATTTCGTGGTTTTGTTTGGAAACCGGGACTATAGAACAACCGAACATATGTTATGATGCATGCAACTAACACGATTGCTTTTGTCGATTCAATCGTCACCTCCTTCTTGTGGTCGTTGAAGGCCGTCGTCAGAAAACAGCCAAATGTAAGGGCAGCTAAAACACTGAGGGTGAAAGCAAAAATTGTGTTAGCACGAGACAAAAAAGTATTCATGTTTTCTCTGAATTTTTGCCAAAATATATAATAAATGTCACTTCTATGTTCACAAAGCCGCAGTCATCAACTGCACCGCTTCATAAACCGGAAAATGCTGACACGCGAACTTGAAAATCACAACGTAAGGGTATTGAGATACAATACTTTTGCGCAGCTACACCACAGACCAAATTGCAATTTGTCACTAATAATTAAAACTGGGCCCTAGGCAGTGATTTAGTTGTCGGGGGGGTTGGGGGGGTTGGACCCCCTCAGTTCGTTGTCTGACCCCCTCAGTTAAGTGACTAAATATGTGTTGAGGGGGTCAGCTTCTGACCCCCCCAGTTCCTTGGCCCCTTCGTCCATATTCGTATGATTCTATATGATGATTCTAGCAGATAGTTTTTGGCAACAGCGCCGGCGCCTACTGCTTATGATACTGCCTCATCATTCAACTTCTGCCGTCTGTGGCACTCTGTGCTTAATCCAGGCCTGACCGTAGGCAAAGAAACTGTTTAAGACAGTGTCGATGTATCCCTTTGAAAGAGATAGCCTACATCAAAGTGACTTTATCCTATACTATGACATTATTTGATTATATATTTAGTCATAGCTATGACTGCTATGCATAACGCATTGCAATTTGCACTGTTTCGTTCCTGAATATTCACTTTAGTTTTTTAACTTTTATAATTTGGGGGCCCCACCGAAACTGGGGGCCCTGTGCTGCAGCACAATCAGCACCGTGGTTAATCCGGGCCTGTGTTCTTCAACGTATTTCCGTTTCCTGTTTGTCAGCTACTGATTGCATGTTAAATCGTCCAGTTTCTCTTGAAAAGTTGCAGAGAAATGAGTTTGTTTGCGTTTGGATTCGCGAAAAGCAGGCGAAAGATCGTCGGCGATGGTGGCGACGAAGAAGAAAAAGACTTTAATAAAAAGTCTCGATGTGCCGATATGTCCAGCGAGGCAGTCCAGGCCAACCACGGCGTCCATGCAGTTACGGACGACCGGTCACGACTGCCTAAAAATTGCTCCATTTGAGGTCAACACAGCCAAAAATGCGCTGGTCGCTGGGGCTCCGCCCCAGACCCCGCTGGGGCAACTTACGATAAAGACAAAACGAAACCTTTCTCTTTTACAGTAACATTTTTTACAAATCACCGTTTTTAATTTCTTTAACGGCAGGGATTTGACATGTATTTGTGTACTTTGGTAATCTGTACAAAATTACTGACCCCCCCAGTTAATTTTGGACAACTAAAACACTGGCCCTAGGTCTACTATAGGAAAAAGGTTCAAATGAACTATCCATTGAAAAATGTGCAGGGTCAAGGTCATATTATGGCCGCTATACAAAATTCAAGTAAATTTACCCTTAACAGGCTTATTATGCCTATGACTGAGGTTGGTCCGGTGGTCTAGCTGGAATAGCTAGCTAGCCTTCCTTTTGAACTACGCCTACACCATGGGACTCTACCAGGATCGTTCCTTAGCCTACTAAACTTAAAACTGTTCTTTTTGGGCGCGCTGGATTCGGGAGCGCCTCTCAGGGCCGGATTAAGGCATGCTTAACATATAGGCCTATAGGCTATATAGTAGGCCTATTGATTTCACCTGCTTTGCATTTTTAAAGTTCTTGTTTTATATAGGCCTACGATGACCCGTGTGTCTTGCCCTCTCCTGCAAAGATAATTATCTGCGATCGCCATAATTTATTAGCCTATGCCTCAACGATTCAGAAGTTAACAGCACGGTAAAAAAAAATTTGCCACGGTGAATGTGTAGGCCTATAGATAGCCTAGGCTTAAGTATTTAGGGGTCTAACTAGGCTATAAGATAGCCTATGTCGTGCAACCGCCTCTGTATCAACCCCCCCCCACAAAAGAGAGTTAATTCTGCTAGGCCTTCCTGGCCTGCTCCCAACGACCTCATATTTATGAGCGGAGTTTGTCAGAGGCTAGGGAGCTAAGCCCCCCTCAAGAACGTTCAGATTCATTTTTAGCATGAAAATGGCATAGGCTATATTTTCCCGGGTTTATCCCATATGGCACTGTATAATTTTTATAGGCTCAGAATTTGGCCTACGTGAAGGCTGTAGTGTAGACTGTACAGCATAATCCTCAAGTATATTCGACAATTAAGATTAATAATTTATGAATATAATTATGGTGTAGGCCTATTTGTTTGATTAAGAATTGAACAGACAATGCAGAAGTGTGTAATGATCAAAGATCGGTTTACTCAACAGTTCAGTCAACTGCTGTTACATGTAGTTTAAATTTCCAGACGAAAGTTGAACAGAGATGGACCGAGAGCTTCGCAAACAAAGAAAGTTGAAACCAACGCACAGGCCCATAATTTTATATAGGCCTACGTCCCTATATGGGCAGCTGGGCTTACCTGACTGCAGCTATAGCCTATAGCCCAAGATTCTTTGTGTGAATCGATCTTGGCTGTAGCCAACGAAGACTCGAAGAGTAGCCTATGCATATAACGCTTTGCAAACAATTAGGCCTAGCGCCTAAGAGACACGTTGAATGTGAACCTCTTATAGGCCTACGAAGTTTACATGACGTATTGCAAGATCATAATTCAGTCAAGTTTATCGCCACGATCTGAGATAAACCTTGTAAATGAATTTATGATGACTTGTAGGCCCTATGTAAACCCGACGCACGAAGGTCTTGTTAAATAGCTATAGGCTAGTTTTAAAACTGATGATAAGATACCGTAGGCTAATAGGCCTAGTATGTAAGTTAACTTGACGTCAAAGACGCAACATTGTAGTAAATTATGTCGGAATTGAAGTGGTTTAATCTAGCCTGTAGAAATCATTCACTGTATGAGCAAGTGGCCATAAAAACGTCGTGGACAGGATTCGAACCTGTGCGGGAAGATCCCATTTGATTTCGAGTCAAACGCCTTAACCACTCGGCCACCACGACATTACGGTTACTACATGAGACATAGGCCTACAGAAATTTATATAGACCTAGGCTAATACATAATTATGATTGGCCCAATATAAGCCCTCGTAAAGCTGTATACATTTTTTGTCCATATAGAGATGCCATTTCACAGTGATGGATAACTAATTAACTAGAAAAAGTAAAAAAAGTCCTATTCCGTTCCATGAGAAACATAGGAAGGCGCTCATCTCCTTTTCCATAGCCCTGAACCAGCAATGGACGAATACCAAGGTCCTGGACACGGGACCAGCGTATCGCAGGACTTGCTGTTTACTTCCCAGCTTACGCTGGTACCAAATTATACTGCTTGGTGACAGAGGCACGCAGGGGCGGATCTAGGCTATTATTTTGGGGGGGGGGGGCGAATTCGCCTTCACTGGAGAGTTGCTCGCGCCGAAGGCGCGAAGCCCCTTACGATTAGGGGGTTTGGGGGGAGCGTCGTAAGCTCCCCCAGCGGGGTCTGGGGCGGAGCCCCAGCCGCAAACGCATTTTGCAGCATTTGAGATCAAAGGAGGCCTGTTTTTGGCAATATATTTCGGGGATTATTCAATCATATAAATGTATGAAAAATTGAACGTAATACGGTTCAAAAGTAAAGTCTGCAATTTCGTGCATAGGCGGAGACTTGCCGCTGAAGTTGGGGAGGACGGATTATGGATGCGTGCCCGAATGAGGCCGGTGAGGGTCGATTAGGGTCAGTTTTTATGGTCGTGAGTGTCAGTGTGAGTGTCAGTGTTGGAATTACAGTAGTCTTTAGATAGTTGTTGTCGTCGGATAACAGCGTCGGCTCGATCTTTTTACTTTTTATACGCCTCTTACGAGCACCGACGGACAATTGGGGGGGGGGGGCGATCGCCCCCGTCGCCCCCCCTTGGATCCGCCACTGGAGGCACGTGTGCGTAAACAACTTGCCCAAGGTCGTTACCCGGAGTCGAGCCCGCAACATGGGCGTCCGCAGGGGGGCGCAAGGGGGCGCAAGTGCGCCCCCCTAGATTTTTCGCATATTTGCAGATAACTCTAGATTATTTGGCTATGATTATTACAATGCATTTTTCTACGTGATTATCTGTGTGTTCTACAAGTTGGACGTATAATTTATATATTTCTTTCTATGCATAGCATATAGCCTAGATAGCCTAAAGAATTTCTCGTGGTAGCCTAATATGGAAATTCATACTGTTAACCCAATATACGACAAAATGCATTCAGTCGTGTCATCTAATTGCCAAGTAATTGGTATCGTGTTCCCTTTAACAGCGGATCTTGTGTTGTTTCAGGCGATCACTGCGAGATAACAGATCCAGCCGGTGAAACGCGAATAGTCACATATATATTCACACAATTATAATATATAGGCATATATATAGGCATATATATATATATATAAACTTAATTGGCACTGACTGGAGCGACTGTCTCTGAGCCATGACTGCAGTTTTTTCCCTCTATGCCAGCCAACACGCGTTTTGCCACACTTTAACCCGCCAGCTTCGGAACTATACTGCATTCCTATGGGTCCTGATGTACTATATAATACATATCTATATATACTATAGGAAAAGCCGAAGAGGTGCGTTATTCTTATAGGGCTACACGATGCGTTGACTCAGCCTTGGTTGGCTTCAGAGACAGGATGAAAGATGAGGGTGCCAGCGAGAGACAGAGAAGAAGAGGTAGAAGGGACAGAGAAATAAAGGGGGGAGGGAGAGAAGAGGAAACATCACATCAAAGTTGATATTTGATAGGGTGTCACCGTGGCATATATACTATATATATATATATACATATAATTATATATACACGTATACTGTGCTAGGGGAGAGAGAAGGGAAGGGATGAGTAGTGAGCAGAGGAATCTAGTCACCACCTCTATCGGAGGAAAGTTACGACCTTGCTGACAGATTGAGGTATTTGAGGTCCCAACACAAGGGACCAAAAGCTTCCCGCTCGATGCAGAGCGAAGGGCAATTTGTTAGGAACGGAACAGGAAGTCAAAGGGTGTTCATTTTCGCTTGAAGTTAAGTTCTATAAACGGTCATATTTTTACAACTAAAATGCCGGTATATATGCCTATATACAGCGGACACCACACAAATTAAGGTCATTCAATACGGTACGCTTATGTGATGGTAGAACATGGATTCATTCGTTCAACAACCAGTGACGACTGTTTATCAGGTTTCTATGCAGACCTAATGAGTGTATGTACAATTGTACATTGTACTTTGTACTTGGGAAACAATATTCTTCATCTTGGTCTTCGCACGTCGGAAACAATTTCAGCCAACAAAAGCGGGTTCAGGAAGTGATAAATCAATTTGGATATAAGACCCCAGACGATTGCAATTTTTACTTCAAGAGTAAGGTCAGATTTCAGTCACATAAAATTTGACTATCATAACTGTTTTGACAATGAATGTCTAAGATTTTTCGCATGCTGGGTTCCGTGACAGCGGATTGACAGGGAGCCAGCGCAGAAGGAGCGAGCGACGAAATGTCGAGAGATCGGTTGCTTTCGACAAGCTATTTAGCCCCTGTAACAATTGGATAAAAATCTGCGCCCCCCTAGAAAAATTCCTGCGGACGCCCATGGCCCGCAACCTTCCGCTCCGTGAGCGGACGCGTTACCGGTCCGCCACCAGGTCGCACTAGAAACTAGTTAATTAATCCGTATTGACCTAACTCTAATTCTAATTAATTTATTGCAAAATTAGGCTAACTCTAATTTTATCAGTATGATAATTATTTTTGAAAACAACTGGGGACAACTTATCCATCATGTTCTAATTTCTATTACCCCTTCTGGCTATATTATAGATCTGCCAGCGTTTCCTTGTCATTTGTGAATCTGAGTGCTTTCGGCAATCTTCCTCCGACTTTTGCACCTTCATTCCCTTAACGGATTCTTGTAGGCCTAGGCGTAGGCTATACTAAGCAGATGTTAAGACATAAAGCCTAGTCCTACTGGCGCGCCTTGCCATAGGCCTAGCTACTCCTGCATGGTTCAGGGAATGCTTACTATATTTTTCTCTAAGACCTACTTTCTGTCCCATGTATAGTTTTCCTGTGGGTCTTCTGTCTTTCCCGTCTACCCCTATTCTTCTGAAAGCATGCAACAATTTCTTCCAGTCCACTCTATCGAAAGCCTTTTCGTTAATCCACAAAGCACACGTACATGTAGCCTAGGCCTAAATGCTGCAAGTTTCTTTCAACCATCAGCACTCTCAATGCTATGAATATATTGTGCCCCTTCCCTTTATAAAAGCATAGGCTAGGTCAATCCTTTCTTAGACATTCAGTTATTTTTTCCGCCATATAGGCTACAGACTGCATATTCTCTTTGTGAGGACTTTTAGGACTGGATGCGTGAGTAGCCTATAGATTCAAAATATTGGTACGAAATTTATTCCCGTAACGGACGTGGGTTTGGCCGGAACCAATTTTCCCCACAACTTATTTTGCAGCACACCGGTCTAGCTGCTACAATTTAACGGGACAAAGGCCTTACAGGCGAAATGGCCAACAGACTAACTGAGCGCGCTGTCTGCACCCACACGGCAGGTCTGTTTAGGCTTGACGCTGTAGCCTACAGGCCAGCCTAAAAACACGCACTCACCTGTGCGTATCACAGCGTCAAGTACAACATAGCCTATAAATTATATAGGCCTACGGGCAGGTGAATAAGGGGCGGGAGAATATCAGTCCGTCGTTTTGTGTTCAGCAGAGGAGTAAAGCGAATTCTTGTTCTATATGTTTCTTATCCAGGAGGAGAGAGCACTCCTGTTTCCAACACGGTGAGCCTCAGATAATTAATTATATAGGCCTACTTTAGCCTATTCTTAGTTTTTCGTATACGGACTGTAGTCTGAAACAAAGACGGGTTTCAGTTTGTCTGGGTAAGGTCATTAAAGGTCATACCTGTCACTGCTTTAAAGAGGACACTGACGTCAATGAAAAGAGCTAACTTATTATTATTCGATCCAGGTTTGTCTACTCTGGTTGTAGGCTAACACAAACTAAATGTCTTCGGAGTTCAGAACCAATTAAAAACCCTTGTTAGGCCTATGTAGGCCTATTGTAATGTAATATAAATCTTCGAGAATTTCTCAGCGCCCACAAAAAAACCACCTTTTAGGGCCTATATGAGAACAGCTTATATTCACCGGTGCTATATCAAATCAAGTCCGCAATAGCCAGAGCTGCCGTCTTCGTTCCGGTGCCAGGTCAAAATCCAGGGAAGGTCAAACTGAGGAGACGGCGTGGTGCTATAGTATACGGTGGTAGTCGTTGATAATGGTGGTCGTGCGAAGGAACTTGATTAGAATCGGGTTAGGATAGTTTGAAGAGTAGGCCTACGGTTTTCATTTGTGAATGGAAAGCAGCAGAGGAGCGTGCAAATGGAGGGGAGGTTAATTCAGGAAGGAAAATAAGAGGACATCTGAGCGAACTGTTATGCTATGTTTTGTCATGCCATGTTATGTTACATGCCATAATAATGCCATGCCCGTAGTTCTTTGGTAATCGACCAAATTGCATAGTCCTATAGTCCTATAGGTTTATGAGTTCACCAAGTACGCTCTTAACCGCTTATAGACCTAGCCTACGGTACTAAATTAACTTAGTCGAATTAATTTTGTGAAAATGTGACGATCCACTATCTACCTTTATAGACGAGCTACATAAAGACTTTTCGTAACACTGCGCCACTTATTCCATTCATTCATTCATTCATTCATTCATTCATTCATTCATTCATTCATTCATTCATTCATTCATTCATTCATTCATTCTCAGAATTTATATAGCGCCTCTTCAAGATATCTAATTGGAGACGCTCTCTGCGTTAGGCCTAGTGTAGCTTATAGGCCTACAATAGACACCCGGTACCATCTTTACTTTAATTGTATAATATTATGTCATCTACTTAAGTGTGAGAATAGTGGAAAATAACTGAGGGGCTGGACTATGATCGATGTGGAATTGGGGTGTAAAAAACAAACATTACTATTGCCTGGGGCTCTAAACCCTTCAGGTAATTCGTATCCTGGTTTATTTGGCTACATTTTGCGGTGACATCATTGTCTTTGTTGTACAATTTTGCTCTAGCCTAGTTGCATTTTGCAATAGCCTGCAGCTGCCATTATTACAAATATTGGCCTATGCAGAAGCTGCACTATTATTTAATTGTGCTTATGAAATGTCGATTTCCATCACTCTTGAGAATAACGCTGTTCGTGTAGGCCTATAATTACATGTATGTTCATTAGTGAAAATACTCAAATGCACGGCCACATAGGCCCCGAATGATTTTTCTGACCTCTTAGGTAGCTTTTCCTGAAAAAAGTGAAGTCACGTTAATAGTCGATTGGAAAAAGGTTCGGAATAGATATATCGGAGAAGCAAATAAAATATTAATGAACTCTGTTGACCACGTTCGGTAGTGTAAGTTCGCTGTTCAATGTGTTCATTGCATTATAGTCGTGTTTCGTTTCAGGGTCCTACTTGGCCTATTTAATAAAGCTCAACCGTATGACCGTGAGCCCTACAAGGCTTATCCACGTGAGCATGTAATAGCCTACATTTGTAGAAACCTATTTCATTCGTACATGTATATTGCAGTTCATTGGCCTACTGTAGGCCTATAGGCCTATAATATTCACAAGGATAGGCCCTGCAGAGTTCACGTTCATACGGTTAAGCCGTAAATATAGGCAATTCAATATGTTTCGGAGAATGTGAGTCATCAAGTATTTCATGTTGTAAACGTTTTCGAAAACTTCGGCTTTATAGGCCTATACGGTAATAATTACCGTATTATATTATGAGATTTTCGCGTAAGGGTCATGGGAGTAGACTACAGTAGCAGATCGAAGAAATTAATCGTAAAGAAGATATTAAAAATTTCAAAGAATTTCTGGCTGGTCATAGTGCAGGTCAAGAATAAAACAGTCAAATGACCTGGCGCGACCTATAGTGACACCCCACTGCTGTCAATAATAGGCTACTCAACGCGTGCAGCAGGCCTACATACATATAGGGTTACATGCACACATGCACGCACTTGGATAGGCTACACATTATATTATTACCTGGGTATAGGGGCGCGGTGGTGTAGTGGGTATGTTCGTTGCCTTGCTGCCGGAAGGTTGCAGGTTAGAATCCACCTCAAGTCGCCGCGTAGGGACTTCGGGAAATGGGCAAGTCCTTCACTCGCATTTGCTCAGCGCTTCGACGTGAAAATCCGATGCAGTGTCCGCTCTGCAGCCGGGAGCACCTCTGAGTAGAGAGCTTGAAGGGGCGCTTTGACAGGTGCACATACAAACAAACACGCACACACACACACAGGGTTGTCGAGAGTCATTTCGGGCCCCTATAGGTATAGCAGACACGAGCTCTAAACTGTATCATGCATGGCTCAATGAGAAACAAATTTCTCAAGGAAGCAAACTTAAGTAATAAAAAATTATAAATTGCTGGCACCACCTACAATTTTAAATTTATACCTAGCCTAAAATATGATTTTTATTCAGTTGTTAACTTGAAGCTTGTATTTAATTTTCTCTTAAATATTGTATTAAAGGCATAAAACCATAACAGTTTTCTGTATATAAATTCTAGCCGGGCCACTAGAAGTCGCCGGGCCCGAGGCATTTGCCCCTAGAGTTCCCTTTTGGCGGCCCTGCACTCACGCACGCACACAGACACACAAGCACACACACACTCACACACGTAAGTAGGCTACATAAACACATACTACAAGAGCGATTTCCTATAATGAGACAACGCGTTCTAGACTCCAATAAGAGATTTACTGGTGGGAGTGTGCATGGTGGCCACATTTCTTAATAAACTAATTTAGTTTGTTTTATTCTCCTAGTTTTTTTCACCGTTGCATTGCCAATAATATTATTGCCATATCTCCATAAATTAAACATTCCGCGCAGACGAATTGAATTGCAAATCAGAGCATCTCTGCAGCTCAAGTTTTGCTAATTTGCTTTCGTGAAGCCCTTTGTTATTAATTTCTCAGATTGTTATGAGCTCTCAAATCCAAATTATAAGTAGCGGATCGAGTTTGGTGATACTTAAATCTAGTTTTTTCATTAAGACATTAACGTCACTTCTTTAAATTAATTTAAGTCGAATTTATTCGAATAACATGCCTATGCCATTTGTGCAAGGAAGGAGCTATGACTATTATTTATATCATCATCGTCGTTGTAGTCGTTGTAGTCGTTGTCGCTTCCGCCACCATTATCACAATCACAACTATCATCAACAGCAACATCGTCGTCGGTCATCATCAAAAACATCGTCTACAATGTCGTTATCATCTCTAGCATCTTTAATTAAGCAGGCCTAACATATAAAATTATAGGCTAGTCAAAATCCGTTATTTTTTAATGTCTATCTTTTGTTCGTAGAAATGGAAGGCGATCTGGTTGCTTGTAACAGCGTGAGACTATCTCGCATTCTTCTGTCCATCCTTCTCCTCCTCCACTTCTCCGTCGATCAATCCCTCACGGAAGTCAATGACCTTGACCCTGAGCGACCGATCTGCACCCTCGGACCAGGTCCACTGGCCGGATGTCACTGCACCGAGTCGAAGACCCACGAGGACCGCCACGTCTTCTGCGACGGTCAGAACCTCCGATCCATCCCGTCGAACATCACCCAACTCGTCGATCTGAAGATCATCGCTGACGACATCGAGGTCCTGCGCGAGGTCATCCCCTACAAGGACCTTGAGAAGCTACACCTGGAAAGGAACAAGATCCGGTACGTTCCCGACTCCACGTTCCGTGACCTTACCAAACTGACGACCTTAAGTCTCGCTGACAACGAGATTTCAAATCTCAGTCCGAGAACCTTCGAGGGTCTCGTGTCGCTCGATCTCCTCGTGCTGTCCGGAAACAAGATCTACGAGGTCCGCGCGGCAGTGTTCACTGGAACAGTCCTTCCAGCGCTGGAGATCCTTAAGCTGGATCGCTGCACGCTGCAGCACATCGAGGAGAACTCCTTCTCTGGACTGTCGCAGCTGGAAACATTGAGCCTCGCATCGAACCGTCTCCAGCGTCTTCCAGTTTTGGGAGATGGAAAAGGACTGGACAAGCTGATCAACCTGGACGCTTCCGGCAACCTTCTGGAAATCGTCGAAGGATCATCATTCGTCCATCTCCATTCGCTCGCCGACCTCAAGCTCGACAGGAACCTCTTAACGGAGCTGACCAGAGACTCATTCCAGTCTCTCAATGACTCGTTAGTTTCTCTCAGCCTCAGAGGTAATCGCATTTCCTCGGTGGGGTTTAATAGCCTCTACCCTCTGCGCAAACTCAAAACACTTGACCTATCGTACAATCTGCTGACAAGCATCAACTCGTCTGAGCCGCCGTGGGACGCTCTCGATAAGCTGTTGGTGCATGACAATCCGTGGGATTGCAGCGGATGTGATAACAGTTGGTTGGTGGACGAGGGAGTGGCCTTCAACTGGAACGTTGAATTCAATGTCAGGTAAGACAAAACCAGTTTAGTAGAGACATATGGATCTATCTGTCCGTACATCCATCTATCCATCCGTCCGTCCGTCCGTCCATTCATCTGGGGAACTATTTGGACGTGCTCCCGACCCAGGTGGTTAACATAAATAATTATCATAAGAGCGCTTCAGTGCATAGTCTGATGATGATGATGATGATGATGATGATGATGATTATGATGACGACGATGATATGATGATGATTCGCGAACTGCACCATTTCCAGTCCGGCGAGACAGTTGATCGTGGGTGGGGCACCATGGCTGGGTAATAAAGCTAACTAACTGTTAGCCGGTTAAAGCTGGGCAACATGACGCGAGACCGACTCAGACAGAGAGTGGCGCCAGACTCCTACGGGCATTGAGCCTAAGGATATTGATGATGATGATGATGATGATGATGATGATGACGATGATGATGATGACGACGACGACGATTAGAATCGATGATGAATTAGGCCTATATCTAAGATTTTCAATACTTCCATTCTTCTATTTCTCAGTTGCTCAACACCCAGCGACCTCTTGGGAAGAAACGTTTATGAGAACGGATCTAAAAGGTCGATCTTCGATCATTGTAAACCAGAATCATATTCTTCCCAGCCAATGGATGCTTCGCCAAGTATCGCCGTTCTGTCGCTGGTCATCCTCGGTATGTCCGTCCTTCTGCTGACCGTTGTATTCTTCGTCGTGGTCAAGTGCTACAAAGGACGCCGCATCGACATGAAGATGAAGAAGAAGAAGAAAGGGAAGGGCGACGCGGAGAAGACGTCGCTCGGCTACAGCAAGATGGCGTCGTCTACTTCGCCGTTTGCCATTGGTGACGATGACGACGAACAGGAAGAGCTCTAGGTCATCTTTACATAGTTCAATGTATGTGGCCTATGGTATTAGTGGTGCATTGGACTCGTGCGATCAAGTGGATAAACGGCAAACAGACTGGCATTTGACTTCTAGTAATGCTGTTTAATGATGGGTTTAGTTTTGATCTGGTCCATGAATAGGAATGTAATGATGTGGAGGTGGGTATCGAGGAAGTGAATAATATAATTTGTAGACTTTGGTTTAGATTGCTTTCAATGCTGGTGACATTGTCATGTTGCGTCAGATTTTGCGACAACTCATTAGGTATTTTCAATTAGGAAAACATATCAGGATGTATTGCTTATGCATAAGGTTATGGCAGTGTGCTTTCCTAGTTAATTAACACTCGTGGAACTTCCTCTCGAGGCAGTTACGACAATATTACAAAAAGACGTCGTCATCATGAAAGTAGGCTACATTGTCTAAAGTCTAAACCAACGTGAACTTCTGTATTTTCCCTTCCAAAGTTCCCCATCTTAGAGTTTATAAGGAACAGGTTAATTAAAGAAGCAGCAATTAACTATAGGTCGCTGTTAACAGCAAGGATGCTTTGGTTGCTCAGTGCTTATGAGTTAGTCCAGTGCTTAGGCTATGAGTTAGTCCGGTGCTTAGGAGTTAGTCCAGTTACAACACATAGTCGTCGAATGCGTTTGTTCGTCAAAAACTGATCTTTTTTACAAATCTGAAACCTATATCCGTTTGCATCGAATTTTTCTGAAATTAATGAACAACAAGGCCTATGATTATTTACGTTGTTTGCTCTGAATTCGGCATGAGGTGGCTCTATGCAGTTGACAACTGATACGATCTTTGTACAAACAGATACGATCTTTGTATTAGTTAAATGACTTTGATATATCTATGTATGCGTTCAACTGCCATGAACTGGTTTGCTACAAAATGGTCGTGTTTGCATAAGCTATGCCCGACCCAGAACTTAAGAAGCTGTTCAAGTAAACATCTATAGGTCTGGCCTCATTCAGCGCAAGCAGGAACGCATGACTCAAAATGGATATTACTGCTGTAGCCTAGGCCTAGTCTTCATCGTCGTCGTCATCATCATTGTCATAGCCATTGCTGCTATTTGCCTAGTACTATTTTTAGTTGTGATCTACCATTATTAATATTTCTAATGATTGCAATAATAATTATCATTATGTTTATTACTGTCACTGCTGTTATAAAATCATTATTATTGTCATTGAAATTGCAATTACTATTATTGTCATCGCTATAAATAATTATTTAGGCCATCTATCATTAGGCCCATTGCATTTTCTACTCAAAGTATAAATTAACCCTCGGGAGCGACGGGAAGATATATCGTTGGAAGCAAAGCTCGAGGGTACGTACCATACGTATTCTATTTTTTGAAAGGTACGTACGTATTTTAACGTACCCTATTTTAGGGTACGTAACAATAAATAAAATACGTTAGCCACGTCGTTCCTCATTATAAAAATGTCCAATTTAATTTAAGCAAACAATCACAACTCAGTATACGGCGTAGTAAATTGCTGCAATGCTATATTGTAGGTCTATGTTTATCCAGCATACATTACACTTAATGCACTAATGTCAGTCAGTCGGCTCAGTTCTGCTGCAGCACTTCAAAGGTGTGTTCTTATGTGATTGCCTGATCCAGCCCAGAACCGTTTGTCCAAAAAATTGCATTCAATCAAATAATTGTTTGTCGCATAAATTTTTCAAAACTTTCAAGTGCGTCCATTCCTTCCCATGTTCTCTGGGCATCGCTGAATCGCTGACTGATGCGTAGGCTATAAATTATAGACGTAGGCCTACTATACTGCAACTTTCGAAATCTCGTTCGGCAATTTGTAAACCAGCTCTCGTCAGAAAGACAGTACAATTTGCATAAAATTAATTATAACCGAAGAATTTATCGAATTGAATTTACTGCTACGCTACCGAAAGTACCGGTTTCAATGACGCATAAGCAGTTGACGTCAGATTATACGTAGGCTATGGGTCGCCGAGTAAACCATGAAGAAAATTTTCGTGTATGGTACCGTACGTACCATACGCGTATTCTATTTTTTGAAAGGTACGTACGTATTTTAACGTATTCTATTTTAGGGTACGCGTACCCTCGAGCTATGGTTGGAAGAAAATATAGGTCTATTAGTATTCGAGAAATCGGGTCTCGCCCCATGTTTTAATATCGTAGGCCTATACTTTGTAGATCATTTCAATAGCATTGATTAATTGATAACACGAATAGGCCTACTGCTCAAAAGCGTTTATTATTCTTTATCCGCTGCTCCCTTGACGCTTGTTAACTGCCGCGTATGAGTGGTAGGCTAACGACCGGTTATTTACGAATAAAAGAAAATAACCTACAATTATGTAGGCTATAGGGGCCTACCTTATTATTGTAGTCTACATAGGCTACCTAAAATCGATGCAGTCCGTAAATATGTCTTGCAATTTTGAATAAAATGTTGCGGTTTATTGTTTTGCACGCCCTTCCACAGAACTCCATCATTCCAACTTCAAACCATGGTCTCTTTTAAGGTAGCCCTTCAAATGAAACGCTATTTACATTATCCGTATGCTCAAAAGTGTTATAATTGTTCGTATGGTTTGCTACTGTTCACTGTTTAAATTATTTGCACATGATTTTAAACGATTTTTGAAATGATCACCAGGTTGTATGGTTTGTATGTTCATTAATTAATTAATTCATTAGTTCATTCGGAAAATTGATAGCCTACAGCTCCCAGTAAAGAGGCCTAGGCTACTCAGAGGCGCATGTGATTTGAGATGACATAAAAAAAATGATCACGAAGTTTTGTGCTTTGCTGTATTGAACAGGCCACCTGTAGGCCTACATCTTTTATGTGAGAGTATAGGCGTAATCCAGGCTGCAACGAAATTTGTCACCATTTCGTATTGACCATTTGAGCCATGCAGCTCTCTAAATACTGCGCACCGTATTGTCGTTGGCTAGTTGATTTGTAGTGCAGTGATTCAATAAAACAATTTCCACAAACAATCTTCAAATTCAATATTTCCATGATTTATTACCAGATTTTGCTGCAGGATTAGCCTAAATTTGCGCTGATTAATAATAATTATTATGCAATGGATTGCTCTCATTATTGCAGGTTAGCTTTCGGTCAATGCTACAATGAAGTTGTAAGCTATAATTATAGCCTAATTGCCATGTTTTGACAGGAGCATGGCAATGCTTTGTAGGCCTATTTTATAATCATAACAATGCATCGGGCTAGCTACCAATAGGCGATATACATGTAGGCCTAGGCTATGTGTTACAATGTATAGCGCAAACCACAAAATAAGGCTACCAATACGTGCACTGCAAAACTTCATAGGCCTATATATCGCCAACTTATCTAAAGAGTGCGGTGGCTCTCTGGTTCATGTGTAGAGATTCTACAGACAACATTGAAATGATACAATGGTCGAATAATTGTGAGTGCTGTGACACTCGGGAAGTCCTTAGAGTTTTTAGCATGGTTAGTCTAGGGTTAATTTCCTGAATGTTGCCATAAACGTGTTGTCATCCGGGGTCTTCGCCGGTTCGTCCATTCCAAACTCGTCGCTGCTTATGAACCGCAGTCGGTCACGTGTTTCCGGTCTAGTGATGTCACGCTTCAGCTGCTCTGTAGACACAACAGAAAATGCACGCAGATAATTATAATAGGTTTTTTTATACTATTTATAGGCTACAGGTACATGTATAGTCTACACTCTACAGTATGTGATTAATAATCGTTGTATCGTATAGGCCTCAAGGTCAAGCCAGGCATTTATTTGGGGTGGGGTGTCTACTCATTCATTCATTCATTCATTCATTCATTCATTCATTCATTCATTCATTCAGAGCATTTATATAGCACCCCTTCAAGCCGACAAACAGCCGAATAAACTGACTAAAGCAGCTTTCACGTTATCATCATAATTAGATCATAGTCGTGATCTGAATCTATTGTAAAGATATAAGAGTTTTAAAATTAAATCCCCTTAGTTTGTAGGCTACATCGTGTGTTAGCAAATGCATTATTTTAAAACATTATTTCACTTCTAGGGGTGTTCAAACGCCCAAAACACTCCCTAAATACGGCCATGATAGGCCTACATTATTAGGCTAGATCGACGTTTAATCAGATTTCAGATTTCAGATTAGATCTGATTACTGCATTTTTCTCTGGTTAATCTTACCAATGATCTCTCGTTCGGTTCCAGCATGTGGACCGCTGTAAGATGATGGAAGATATTCCAAAGGAAGGAGATTCATTGGAACTTCCTTGTACAGACTTTCCAGGACCTGGCCGTGAGTCTTGACCTGGAGAAGTTAACGTAGAATTAAAAAAAATAATATTATACATTATATGGATAATTGAATTATTTTAATTCATTGGTGCACCAATATCAGTATCATTATGGCTCGCATAGACAGATGAGCTTCTCAGGTTGAAAGATGTAATTAGCGACTTCAGGAGAAATGGCCAGTATCGCATTGAGCGCCGATAACAGCGATTATTATAATCACTATCATTGTGATCGTCGTCATCATCATCATCATCATCATCATCATCATCATCATCATCATCATCATCATCATCATCATCATCATCATCATCATCATCATCATCATCATCATAATCATCATCGTCGTCGTCGTCGTCATCATCATCATCGTCATCGTCATCGCCATCGCCATCACCATGCATCACCACCATCATCAGCTTCAGTGGTAGCAGCAGCATCGTCAACTCAGGTGGCCCATAATGAGTGCACCAACTGTGCATTTTGGTGTAAACATCTGACGACGAGAAAGAGGACTAACCACTCCCAATCGGCATCATATACCGAGGCTAAGAAAATGAAGTCGCTAGCACTTCTTACTTTTAGGATATAATTATCTTAAGAGAATTCTCATCTTCTTCTATTTTACATCATACAGTGCTGTGTTTGTTCTGTTCTGTACTGTTACATGCCATTGCGTGGGTATTACTAGAAAATTATAGGTTTATTCTTAGCAAGTAGTAATTTAATATTGTTACAATCTTTTCTACGAAGTCTAAGCCTCAGTAGTGAAGGTCTCTATGTATGCATGAGCACCATGGTACCGAGCATGCAGCTGCGTATACCCCTACACCACCGCGCCCCACGCCCCACACTTACTCTTTGTTGTATCTTTTCCGTCATGCAGAACTTGATGACGGTGAGAATGACGTCAGCCAACGCGCCAATGTTGTAGATGTGAATCTTCTTGATTCGAGCTGGATAACCAGACTGAAAAAGTCGAGCAATATCGTACCTTAACTGTCACTTTTGTTGTTGTTGATGATGATGATGATGTTGATGATGATGATGATGATGATGACGTTGCTGATGATGTTAACGATGATGACGTTGATGATGATGATGATGGTGATGATGGTGATGATGATAATATTTAAATGATGAATATGATGACGACAACGACGACGATGATAATGATGGTGATGGTGATGATGATGATGATGATGATGATGATGATGATGAGTAGAAGTTGGAGTAGGAGTTACAGAAAGGAGAAGAGGAGGAATAGGATGAGAAAGCGGAGAAGGTAGTGTGTGTGTGTGTGTGTGTGTGTGTGTGTGTGTGTGTGTGTGTGCAGTATACCTGCCATGTTTGGAAGAAGTCGGCCCTTTCCTCCTTCGTCGTCGACATGTATTGTTTGATGGTGAAGTTTCCCATATCAACAATCGTCACAGCACCATTGATCGATGTTGTCTCATCCAACAAATACAGGAAGTCCATGACACATGCGTAGGTGCGTAGGATGTCTTGTCGCGTGTAGCCTCGGTTGCCGCTGAAGTCTAGATTTCCTTCGTTACACACATATCAAGACAGAAACTATTGAATCAACTTTTTAAAGTATAGGCCTATAATAGTGAACTATTTTTTATAAGCTAAAAATCATTGAATCAAACTTTTTATGGGTAGGCCTATATATAGTGCACTATGTATATTGTATAAGCTAATACTACGGTAAATTGCATGGTTTCTTTAAAGAATTTTTAGAACTGCACAACCCCTTATTTCCGTTTCCATCATCCATGGTAAATTAGGCTACTTAAATCGGGTGACATTGACTAATTTTACTATATTTACTACATAGCAATGAAGTAAGTCAGGATCGCAGCATTCTCCATCTTATTCAAGGCAGACTTTTCACCGCCACAAAATTTCTGACCTGCCTCTAAAAACAGTGTGCTCTTGGGAATCCAGTCCCAGTAATCACGATTTTGTGGCGGCGCTTTAAAAGTCACACCATGCCTCCAAAATCACTCGAAAACCGTGCATCGTTCGAATTATATAGCATTGAAATCAGTCAGGATTGCAGCATTCTCCATCTTATTCAAGGCAGACTTTGCGCGGCCACAAAAGTTCTGAGCTGTTCCTCAAAGACAGTGTGCTCTTGGGTATCCAGTGCCAGTAATCACGATTTTGTGGGGGCGCTTTAAAAGTACCGCCAAGCCTCCAAAATCACTCGAAATCCGTCCATTGCTTGAATTACATAGCAATGAAAACAGTCAGGATTGCAGCATTCTCCATCTTATTCAAGACAGACTTTGCGCGGCCACAACATTTCTGAGCTGCTCCTCAAAGACAGTGGGCTCTTGGGTATCCAGTCACAGTAATCACGATTTTGTGGCGGCGCTTTAAAAGTCACGCCAAGCCTCCAAAATCACTCGAAAACCGTCCATTGCTAGAATTACATAGCATTGAAATCAATCAGGATTGCAGCATTCTCCATCTTATTCAAGGCAAACTTTGCGCGGCCACAAAAGTTCTGAGCTGCTCCACAAAAACAGTGTGCTCTTGGGTATCCAGTCTCAGTAATCACGATTTTGTGGCGGCCCTTTAAAAGTCACGCCAAGCCTCCAAAATCACTCGAAAACCGTCCATTGCTTGAATTACTTAGCATTGAAATCAATCAGGATTGCAGCATTCTCCATCTTATTCAAGACAGACTTTGCGCGGCCACAAAAGTTCTGAGCTGCTCCTCAAAGACAGTGTGCTTTTGGGTATCCAGTCCTAGTAATCACGACTTTGTGGCGGCGCTTTAAAAGTCACGCCAACCTCCAAAATCACTCGAAAACCGTCCATTGCTTGAATTACATAGCATTGAAATCAATCAGGATTGCAGCATTTTCCATCTTATTCAAGGCAGACTTTGCGCGGCCACAAAAGTTCTGAGCTGCTCCTCAAAGACAGTGTGCTCTTGGGTATCCAGTCCCAGTAATCACGATTTTGTGGCGGCGCTTTAAAAGTCACGCCAAGCCTCCAAAATCACTCGAAAACCGTCCATTGCTTGAATTACATAGCTTTGAAATCAATCAGGATTGCAGCATTCTCCATCTTATTCAAGGCAGACTTTGCGCGGCCACAAAAGTTCTGAGCTGCTCCTCAAAGACAGTGTGCTCTTGGGTATCTAGTCCCAGTAATCACGATTTTGTGGGGGCGCTTTAAAAGTCCCGCCAAGCCTCCAAAATCACTCGAAATCCGTCCATTGCTTGAATTACGTAGCATTGAAATCAATCAGGATTGCAGCATTCTCCATCTTATTCAAGGCAAACTTTGCGCGGCCACAAAAGTTCTGAGCTGCTCCTCAAAGACAGTGTGCTCTTGGGTATCCAGTCCCGGTAATCACGATTTTGTGGCGGCGCTTTAAAAGTCACGCCAAGCCTCCAAAATCACTCGAAAACCGTCCAATGCTTGAATCACATACATTGTAGTATTGAATTTGAAATCAATCAGGATTGCAGCATTCTCCATCTTATTCAAGGCAGACTTTGCGCGGCCACAAAATTTCTGAGCTGCTCCTCAAAAACAGTGTGCTCTTGGTTATCCAGTCTCAGTATTCACGATTTTGTGGTGGCGTTTTAAAAGTCACGCCAAGCCTCCAAAATCACTCGAAAACCGTCCATTGCTTGAATTACATAGCATTGAAATCAATCAGGATTGCAGCATTCTCCATCTTATTCAAGGCAAACTTTGCGCGGCCACAAAAGTTCAGAGCTGCTCCACAAAAACAGTGTGCTCTTGGGTATCCAGTCTCAGTAATCACGATTTTGTGGCGGCCCTTTAAAAGTCACGCCAAGCCTCCAAAATCACTCGAAAACCGTCCATTGCTTGAATTACTTAGCATTGAAATCAATCAGGATTGCAGCATTCTCCATATTTTTCAAGGCAGACTTTGCGCGGCCACAAAAGTTCTGAGCTGCTCCTCAAAGACAGTGTGCTTTTGGGTATCCAGTCCTAGTAATCACGACTTTGTGGCGGCGCTTTAAAAGTCACGCCAACCTCCAAAATCACTCGAAAACCGTCCATTGCTTGAATTACATAGCATTGAAATCAATCAGGATTGCAGCATTCTCCATATTTTTCAAGGCAAACTTTGCGCGGCCACAAAAGTTCTGAGCTGCTCCTCAAAGACAGTGTGCTCTTGGGTATCCAGTCCCGGTAATCACGATTTTGTGGCGGCGCTTTAAAAGTCACGCCAAGCCTCCAAAATCACTCGAAAACCGTCCAATGCTTGAATCACATAGCATTGAAATCAATCAGGATTGCAGCATTCTCCATCTTATTCAAGGCAGACTTTGCGCGGCCACAAAAGTTCTGAGCTGCTCCTCAAAGACAGTGTGCTCTTGGGTATCTAGTCCCAGTAATCACGATTTTGTGGCGGCGCTTTAAAAGTCACGCCAAGCCTCCAAAATCACTCGAAAACCGTCCATTGCTTGAATTACATAGCATTGAAATCAATCAGGATTGCAGCATTCTCCATCTTATTCAAGGCAGACTTTGCGCGGCCACAAAAGTTCTGAGCTGCTCCTCAAAGACAGTGTGCTCTTGGGTATCCAGTCCCAGTAATCAAGATTTTGTGGCGGCGCTTTAAAAGTCACGCCAAGCCTCCAAAATCACTCGAAAACCGTCCATTGCTTGAATTACATAGCATTGAAATCAATCAGGATTGCAGCATACTCCATCTTATTCAAGGCAGACTTTGCGCGGCCACAAAAGTTCTGAGCTGCTCCTCATAGACAGTGTGCTCTTGGGTATCCAGTCCCAGTATTCACGATTTTGTGGCGGCCCTTTAAAAGTCACGCCAAGCCTCCAAAATCACTCGAAAACCGTCCATTGCTTGAATTACATAGCATTGAAATCAATCAGGATTGCAGCATTCTCCATCTTATTCAAGGCAGACTTTGCGCGGCCACAAAAGTTCTGAGCTGCTCCTCAAAGACAGTGTGCTCTTGGGTATCTAGTCCCAGTAATTACGATTTTGTGGCGGCGCTTTAAAAGTCACGCCAAGCCTCCAAAATCACTCGAAAACCGTCCATTGCTTGAATTACATAGCATTGAAAAAAGTCAGGATTGCAGCGATCTCCATCTTATTCAAGACAGACTTTGAGCGGCCACAAAAGTTCTGAGCTGCTCCTCAAAGACAGTGTGCTCTTGGGTATCCAGTCCCAGTAATCACGATTTTGTGGCGGCGTTTTAAAAGTCACGCCAAGCCTCCAAAATCACTCGAAAACCGTCCATTGCTAGAATTACATAGCATTGAAATCAATCAGGATTGCAGCATTCTCCATCTTATTCAAGGCAGACTTTGCGCGGCCGCAAAAGTTCTGAGCGGCTCCTCAAAGACAGTGTGCTCTTGGGTATCTAGTCCCAGTAATCACGATTTTGTGGCGGCGCTTTAAAAGTCACGCCAAGCCTCCAAAATCACTCGAAAACCGTCCATTGGTTGAATTACATAGCATTGAAAACAGTCAGGATTGCAGCATTCTCCATCTTATTCAAGGCAGACTTTGCGCGGCCACAAAAGTTCTGAGCTGCTCCTCAAAGACAGTGTGCTCTTGGGTATCCAGTCACAGTAATCACGATTTTGTGGCGGCGCTTTAAAAGTCACACCAAGCCTCCAAAATCACTCGAAAACCGTCCATTGCTAGAATTACATAGCATTGAAAAAAGTCAGGGTTGCAGCATTCTCCATCTTATTCAAGGCAGACTTTGCGCGGCCACAAAATTTCTGAGCTGCTCCTCAAAGACAGTGTGCTCTTGGGCATCCTGTCCCAGTAATAACTATTGTGTGGCGGCGCTTTAACTGCAAGGAATTGCTTCTACAACTGCTCACAATGATCCATTTAGAATTCTAACTGCACATTTCGGCAGCTTGAAACTAAATTCAAGCCGTGCATCGCAGTCACAATTCAATAAAAAGTGAACTAATATACAGTGTATATGTTAGAGTTATTGTTGCAACCTATACGAATCATTGTGACCGAAAAGTCAGGTAGACATTTAGTTAGCAATTATTTACATTAATTGTTAAATGTTTTGTTGCTGAGGTCAGATGCACTCAGCGTCAGCCAATGATGCTCCAGAGCCAATCGGCAGACTTAGCATATCAACCAGAACAGGGGCGGATCCAGGGGGCCAATCCGCCCATCCCCCCACTTTAGAAACGCCATGTAGGCCTGTTGTGGCCCCCCATTCGGTTTCAACAAGCTTATAATTTGATATATTTTCAAGGATTTGGAGTTAATGACTTTAAAAGGTCATGATCTTTTTGGGCGGATGAAATGGTATAATTTTTCCGAAAATTTGGCCCGACGACTAAAAAAGAAAAAAGGTCATCAAGTTTTTGGGCAAATAGGAATTTTTTCCAGACCCAAGGCCAAGAATTTTTCCAGACCCAAGGCCAAGAATTTTTGCCCCCCCCCCCCCCCCGTCCGAAGTTTCTGTATCCGTCCTTGAGCCAGAAGACCGCCTATTAATACAGAGAGAGAAGACATTCTAGCTTATTGGGTGAACAGAACTTTTTGTTATCACCGTTGTTGGACTGGGAGCGTCTCTGAGTGGGTTTCTTGAAAGAACGTTATATAAATTCTTTAAATGACTGGATGACTTTAAGAATCGGTAAATCTTGATTAATTTTGGGAACTGAACGACATAAGCCACTCAGCAGAGCGTTGAAACCATGGTCCGCTTTTATTGGATAGGTTAATTATTATTATTATCATTGATTTGTTGAGGGTGGCTGATGCTGGAGTGGATACCTGGTCGTATGATGAGCATCTTCCTTCCTTCCTCATCCCTCTCCGGAAGAACCAGAATGGCCCTGGAAAAGAATTAACCAAAGCACGGTAATATAATTTATGTAAATATCCAAAGATATATCGTGATTAGGTCTCATTTCAGTGCAGGTTAGGCTGTTGCAATGGTGGGGTGATGGTGTTACGGCTCTTTTCAGGATGCACGACTGCACGAGTGCACGTGTAGCCTGATATTCTATTTGCTGTTGTCTGAACGTTTACAAAGTCTCACAAATCATAATTGATTAATACGCGAATATAATTATTCTAAAGCAATACAATGCAAACTAAAGACAATGAATTTGATTGGATGGTTGAGGATGATGGTCGAACCCGTCATCGATGACCGATTGGATGGATGGATCTGACGGATCGAGATTCTGGAACCACTTGGAGAACTTCTTTCTGCGAACGAGAAACGTCTGCAACAGCAACCGAGTCTGCGCCTGAACGAAGTAGCGAGCTCGCAGAAACGGCAACAGGAAACGAGCATCTGCAACAGAAACAGTAGAAGCAATCGCATCATCATCATCATCAGTATCATCATCACCATCGTCGTCATCGTCATTGTCAATTTGTCATCGTCGTCGTCGTCGTCATCGTCGTCGTCATCGTCATCGTCATTGTCGTCGTCGTTGTCACCATCATCATCATCATCGTCGTCGTCGTCATCCTTCATCATCATCATCGTTGTCGTCGTCATCGTCGGCATCATCGTCATCGCCATCGCCATCACCATCACCATCATCATCATCATCATCATCACTCTGACTTTTTATTGGTTAACTCTAAAGTCACACAGGTCTTCTACTAAGCTAAGCCCCTGGAGCAAGTAGCCCTACATATATAGGCTACACAAACGCTGCATCAAGGAAAAAAATTAATGCAACTATAGTTTTTCAATAACAGTTTTTCAATAACAGTTTTTCAATAAGATTCTTCATCGCTTTTTTACATAGCTACAAGGGTCGAATAATAAGCATAGTAATAAGCATAGTAATAATAAGTTAGATGTACCGTTAATAGTAAGCTTACACGTACACCGACATCCAACGCAATTTGCGAGTGTTCCAGCGAAAGAAATGTGAATTATGGACATCCGGACATACTCAAATTTACACCCTTCTCCCATCTTGAAGTTTACATTTAGAACCCTGCACTTAATTGACCCTTGTTTTCCGTTTCCAGTCCAACCTGTGGGGCATCGGATGTGCGGCTGTTGTGCGATCCACTGGCGTAGGGCTTGGACGGCCCCCAGTCGATTCTTCGGATCTTCGTTCAGTTCCGTGATCGCTTTTCGAAGACTTCGTTCGTCTAATGTGCAGACGTAATCTTCATCCACCTTCGTCGTCGTCATTTCTTCGTCCTGTTCGTCACCTGCTTCAGAAATGGTCTTCTGTGTTATTGGAATATTATTGCGCTACAAAAGTGGTGAGTAGTGGTGTAGCCCGTAGGGGCATGTTCGGTGCCTTGCGGGATCGAATGCACCTCAGGCCGCCGCGTAGGGACCCCGAGCAAGTCCTTCACTCGCAATTGCTCATGTCCTTGGAACCATATGCCTTTGAATTCCGCACATGATATGCTGCATGCTAAACAGTGAAAGTAATTAGTAATGGTTTTTTGACTCTTAATATGTCGTGCTAACAGTGAGAACCGCTCAGTGTTATTTCTGTCGACGTTAATGCGCTTTGCAGCCATAATCAATTTTTAAAAAACACACAAACAATCAATTTATTGATCTCAGTAATAGTCTACAAGGCGTAAAGCAATAAAGATCAACATGATCAAATAATTATGGACAAAAACAACACATTAGATGATTATAAAAAAATATTGCAGATTTAACTGGAACAATAGGCTTACCATGCAACAGGAACTCGTCCCGCTAGACCCGTTGAGTGTTAGGGTCACTGATGAATGGGCGAATGGCATGGTTTTTGAAAAGTTATTGTAGAAAAAAATATTAGATTTTATCAGGATTAGAATGGATGAACATTTGTTTATTTTCATTTGTTGATTGTGAATACACGAACAAGTGTTTCAAAATGTAATATTAAACGCCTCACAATGCATGTGTCAATGCAACGAGGTCTTAGTTGGTACTATAGGACTACTACTTCTATTGCAACTAATATTGCTATCACTACTGCTGCTGTTACTGCTGCTGCTATCACTACTGCTACTACCACTACTGCTACTACCACTACTGCTACTACCACTACTGCTACTACCACTACTGCTGCTACTACTACCGTGACCACCACCACGACCACCTCGACCACGACCACGACCACCACCACCACCACCGCCACGACCACCACCAGCACCACCACCACCACCACCACCATCACCATCACCATCACCATCACCATCACCATCACCATCACCATCACCATCACCACCACCACCACCACCACCACCACCACCACCACCACCACCACCACCACCACCACCACCACCACCACCACCATGACCTCTGCTACTACTACTACTGCTGCTGCTACTACTACTACTAGTCTACTACTAACACTATTTCTGCTGCTACCACTAACACCACCATTGCTACTGTAGCAGCAATACTACTATTACTACTACGACTGAGACGATAATTGCAACTGCTGCTGCTACTACCGGTACTAATTACATTACATACTACTTCGAATACTGTTAATAGTCTATCACTACTAAGTACTACATACTTGATACATTCATTCGCGGGTTCATGGTTAAAGATGTTAAAACCTGTTTCCTTTTTTTCAAGCCCTAATGTCATTTAGGCCTATTATAGGCCTATAATAATATTCTTACCTGCGTGCACAAAACGAAGACTTTGAAAACAGACTTTCAGGCCAAGATTCCGCTAATATTCTAGCTTTGTGTGATGCAGTATAATCAGTGAGACAGAAAGGTAACTATACTTCAATAATCGTTGAAAGCGAAAAATCAGAATCTATTAGAAGCAAGATTTCCACGCAACATATTTTCATGGACAAGAATTTCATGCAAAAAAATAGAAGCACTCAATATGTCGCCTCAATCAATAGGCCTACGACTCGCTCTGAGATGACACGACATAGCTATCCATGATGACTCATACATTATATTATATATGGATATATAGATAGGCCTAAATAGCTGCACATGCATCCATATATATTATTGTATAAACGCGCAGAGAGTGCAAATGTTCATACTCGGCAATCGATATCCGCACACATTGCATCTAAACGAAAAACCTGTTGGCTTAAATGGGCCTCTGTTAACGGACGTAATTGGGTTATTCTGTTTATATATAATATATTATATATATTATATATATATATATATATTAAAAAGTCCTCATTTATATTTAGACAAATTTATGTGCACATGCACTGCACATTTGTATGATTTTTCTGTAATTTGCTTTTAACGAGAATAGGCCTATGCCACTAAAGCTACGTATAGGCCTAAAAAGCTGTTATTACCACTATACTGTTTGGAATTAGACACTAGAGCATTCAGACGAAAACGTGTTCATGTAAGAAGGCAATCAGAATTATCTCATCAATTGCTCTGTCACTAATCGATGTTGAGTTTTCTGAATGAAGCCGATGGAGCATCGTTGCTTGGCTTCTGAGCTTTGTCCACCTTCCACTTGTCACTGGCGAGATACTGAAGTCTCGCGCGAACTTCAGGTCTAGAAAGATCTCGCTTCATCGATTCTGACAGAGTTTAAACAGATTCAAACAGTTGAGTCGACATTTACTATGCATAGACGTTGTTAGGCATACCTTCTCGTCATGGGTTCGGGTTCAAGGCTTGAAGTGGCGGGTACCATACGTGAAAGTTAACACGCATTGAAAAGACTCGTCTATCGTATCCACTCGTGGAATATCAATAAATTACTTTAAATTTTGCGTTTCACTAAAATTCTTCCAACGAGTAGGCTTAGCCTTCTGTTCTGTCTTGTAGGCCTAGCTGAATAAATTTAGCGCAAAAATAGGACTAAAATACTCTGGACAGGCCTAAAGAATAAAGAAGAAGAGAATAAAATGGATCCAAGCGAAATGAAAGTCCCGAGAGAAATATGCGTAACCCGAGAGCGGCAGACTGTGACCTCCAAAAAAGGTCCCTTAAGCAAAAGCCCGGCTCCGCCTGCGCCCCTAGCAAACTCAGCTCTAATGAGTACAGCGACCATAGACAGTCGGTGGATAGATGAGAAGGCCACTCGATACACATATGCCGATGCCAAGAGAACTGAAATGGCTAATAATTCACATCCATTGTTAGTCCTACGTGTACGTCTTATTCAGGCTGATCGAAACGCAGGTGAATCAGAAATTTTAAAACAAATTATTTTCTCTCCTATATTAGCGATATGCCATGGGAAACCTAACTGGCAGATTTTCCGTATACCGTATTAGCAGAAATTTGCAGTGACGAGGCAGAAACCAATCAACAGCCGCCTGCATTGCATGGGCGTAACTGATCCAGTATAGGCCTATTGGGCAGTTTATTATTTTATTTTAATTTAAGCTTACACCCAGTATAATGTGCCAACACATACAGAATGTATGTAACGAATAGCTTTTCTTTCTTCATTAAGTGATTCAGCGGCGCTCTTTCTCGCTGGTTGGCCTCAGAACCTGGAATGGGCTCCCTGCTGCTACCCGCCTGGTGCCTATAGAAGTCATTTTGAACTTTAAAACAGCCCTCTTTAGCCGTGGATGGATTGGGAGCGCTTCTGATTATAAATTACTTTGAAGGTGCGCTATATAAAACTAAATAGGCTTTTAGCATTAATTCGCTCATTCAATCGAATGGCCATTCATTCATGCACTCAATCACTTATTCATTCACACCAAGCAGTCATCCAGACACACTGAAAATAACTCAACCTATGATCTGTCTTTCGGTGCCAGCGTTTGGTCCCTTGTAATCGTCAGGCAGGTATTCAACAGGTAGACATCTCTTAGGTATATCTTTGTAGACGTTCTCCAGCACATGGCCGTGATTCTTTATCTACATGTAGAGCAGTAAGTAAAAGAGTTTTAAAAATAGCCTGAAGTTACAGCAGACAAGAGGACTCATGCATATTGACACAACCGTCTGACCTGCACCACACAAACCTTCGACCAGGAAAGCCATAGGTGTATACGTATTGTTATGAAAAGAACCTGGAACCAAATAATTCTATCTACGCGGAGAATCACAGAATATAATATACATGTATGAGACTGATAGGTCGGAAGTGTAAGCGATTTATTTATGCCGTCTTAACCTATGAACTAGGCCTACATGTAGTTAGAGCCACATAAATTATTTCTCTGCCGGCGTGGCAAGAATATGAAGAGTGCTGTCTTGTACCAACCCTCTTCTGTAGCTTTTCTGTCAAAACGTGTCTGAGCATCACGAAAAATATATCCATCATCGGTCCACCGTTGTAGAGAAGGAGCAACTTCACGCGAGCAGGAAAATTATTCTGTTGAAATGAAATAACGGACGTAAGAATATTACTTTTAATAGGTACTAAACAGTAAACGAGATATATTTTATGTTCAAATGCCTGATTCAATCAATCAATCAATCGGTCGGTCGGTCAGTCAGTCAATCAATCAATCAATCAAGCGTCGCTCATGTTAATGATGTTGTTATCACCTGAGAAGTCTGATAGCCATGGTAAGATCAGTTTCCTCTTCTATTTTTGCAACCATTGTACATGCTTTCATCTAATGTGGAATCGACTACCGCAATTCACTGTATAGGCCTACATGTATGCTTGGTTTCCCAAGGTACGATTATCCGCCCTCCAGTCAGTTAGGAACTCTTTGAGCGTGTCTACTGCAAGTGGTGCTCAGAGAACGACAGGGTGCTATCAAGATTGACACCCAAATCACGCACTTTGGAAGAAAAAGTGAAGTCAATGTGCAATGCGGTCAGGAGTGGGAGTTAAAGTTTAAAGGCCTTAATTTCAAGGTTAGACAATAGCAAAAAACAATCATTGCTTTGTAATCTGCTATTAGCGCTGCGTATTGCAGGCTGTTCAGTTCTGTTTTAGTAGTTAAGATTTGTGTTCTTGTGAATTGTTTTAATTTAATCAATTATGGTGCTATACATGTACATATGTGGCACGTTCATAGCAATAGGCTACGTACATGTACATTAAGAGCAGCACATGATGACTTAAAGGGGGGCGCGGTGGTGTAGTGGTGGCGTCGTGCCCTTGAAGCCGGAAGGTTCGAGGCTCGAATCCACCTCCCCGCGTAACGGCGTATAAGGACCTTGTGCAAGTCCTTCAGTCACAATTGCTCAGCGCTTCGGCGTGAAACTCCGATGCAGTGTCCGCTCTGCATCGGGTGCGCCTCTGAGTACCAAACCAATTCAGTTGAGCCTCAGTGAAATATAGTCCTATCTACAAATTTCTAATCATCAAGCAATTTACTGTAGGCTTGATTAAAAACTTTGCAATTGTTCAAAATTGTCTAGTTATTAAAATTTACCAATATGTCAATGTTTACCTGCCAAGTCTCCCCGAAAACTTTGCGATCTTCTAGTGGAACAGCTGCATGAATTTTTAGAGTCAGGTTAGAAAGGTCGAACAATGTCACGGTGCCATTGACGCATGTCATCTCGTCCATCAAATACATGTAATCAAAGAGACAGGCAAGGTAACGAAGTGCGTCCTCTTTTGAGAACGGTTTGCCACTGAATTCGAAGTGCTCTGAGAAAGTACCGAACATGTGAATGGCGTTAAAACTTTTTTTGACTTCATTGTGTTTCCTGCATGCATTGTCTGAAGTCAGTCAGATATCAAAGCGTGAAATTTCTTGAAAAACCTTTCATGCCCTGCATTATAATTTATAATTTTTGTCTTGATCTAAACATCGAAATAGGCCTACACTTTCAAGCGGAATCTAATGATGTGCAATGTGTGATGGTTGCTCAGATTTTATTTTTGCCTATAATAGGCCTATAGTTATTGTGTGCTAACCTACCCACTTTCCAGATGAAGATTTTTCGGCCTTCATTGTCCCTCTCCGGAAGAATCAATATACCTCTGAAAGAAAAATATAATTTCAAATGTTGTTCAAATGATGTTATTGAATTCAACTGAATCACCAAACAATAGCGATGGTAAAATAAACACGATGAAGCTGATGAATACGAAGATAAATAGCCTATGTTTCACCCTGAATCGATGGCGGCCATAATCTTCGGGTCACACGGGTCGAGTTTCATGTACCATTTGGCAACTTTCTCTCTGCGCAGAAGGTATCTCTCCAGAAGTTCTCTGGCTTCCAGCTGAGAGAAGTATCTCACCCTCAGGAAGCACAGCAGGAACGCAGTGTCTGTAATCAATAAAAGCAAATTATGAGTCAATCAAAGAATTAGGCCTAACCACTGCACGATCTATGTGCACTGACACTATCTAGCAAATCTATCCGCCACATAGTCTAATCTTGTATTATGGCACATGTTATTTCATCGTTCAGTCCTTGCTAATTCTTCTGGAAGCTGTCACAAACATAGGCGCAATCACCCTATGGCACGCATTCCCCAACTTCTGAGAGGCTGGGGACGGTTCCTCAAAGTCTGACGAGAGGTTTGGGACGGTCCCTTTCAACTTCTGCCACCAACTAACTGCTAATTGCCGTTTCAATAAAGGTTGGAGTATTAAAAAATATAGTTTCTCAGCATTATGGCGTCTCAAGACATAGCCTATCTAAGGAACAGTAAGAGTCAATGGCGTTTGAATCATTTAGCAGTCTTGATAGTACAATGTAAGCTTACATCGTGACTCACTCGACATCGTTGGCGTTTCATCGAATTTGTTGCTAATTGTGGGTCACGGTAACTTATCTTTGATAATATTAAGTGACTCTTGAGT
>OX243823.1:19955620-20190620 GCA_945859605.1 Lumbricus rubellus
CGCCCCAGACCTCCCTGCGGGAGCTCACGGTCAAGACAAAACCATTCTCTTTTACAATGTACAAAAATATTTTGATTTTTATTGTTATCCTCAATATCCTGGTAGCTTGCGACACTAAAAAGACCACTTATTTTGAAGTTTTCGCGACTTTATCGTTCACAAATAGCTGGCAAAAGAGCCTAAAAATGGCTCCATTTGAGGTCGACACAGCCACAAATGCGCTGGTCGCTGAGGCTCCGCCCCAGACCCCGCTGCGGGAGCTTACGGTCAAAACAAAACCATTCTCTTTTACAATATCATTTTTATTTTTATATTGTTATCCTGGTAGCTTGCGACACTGAAAAAAATACATATTTTTGAAGTTTTCGCGACTTTATCGTTCACAAGTAGCTGGCAAATAGAGCCTAAAACAGACCCCGCTGCGGGAGCTTACGGTCAAGACAACAACCTTTCTCTTTTACACTAACATTATTTTTGATTTTTAATTTTTTATTGTTATCCTGGTAGCTTGCGACACTAAAAAACCGCTTATTTTTGAAGTTTCCTCGACTTTATCGTTCACAAATAGCTGGCAAAAAGAGCCTAAAAATGGCTCCATTTGAGGTCGACACAGCCAAAAATGTGCTGGTCGCTGGGGCTCCGCCCCAGACCCCGCTGGGGGAGCTTACGACGTTCCCCCAGACCTCCTAGTCGGGACGGGCTTCGTGCCTTCGGCATTCGCAACTTCACGCCTTCGGCACCGCCACTGACGACCAATTACAATACAGCGTCCAGGCACTTCTTTTTTTACACTTTAAGCACTGGGGACAGGTTAACCAAGAGCACACTGTTTTTGAGGAGCAGCTCATAAATTTTGTGGCCGCGCAAAGTATGCCTTGAATAATATGGAGAACATGACTGATTTCAATGCTATGTAATTTGAACGATGGACGATTTTCGAGTGACTTTGGAGGCTTGGCGTGTCTTTTAAAGCGCGGCCACAAAATCGTGATGACTGGGACTGGACACCCAATAGCACACTGTTTTTGAGGAGCAGCTCAGAAATTTTGTGGCCGCGCAAAATTTATCTTGAATAAGATAAATAGCCTAATGCTGCAATCCTGACTGATTTCAATGCTATACAATTTGAAGGATGGACGGTTTTCGTGTGATTTTTCGAGACTTGCGTGACATTTAAAGCGCCGCCCAAAATCTTGATTACTGGGACTGGATACCCAAGAGCACACGGTTTTTGAGAACCAGCTCAAAGGTCTTGTGTCCGCGCAATGTCTACTTTGAATAAGATCGAAAATGCTGCAATCCTGACTGATTTCAATGCTATGTAATTCGAACGATGGACGGCTTTCGAGTGATTTTAGGCTTGGCGTGACTTCTTAAGCGCCGCCACAAAATCGTGATTACTGGGACTGGATACCCAAGAGCACACTGTTTTTGAGAAGCAGCTCAGAAACATTGTGCCGCGCATAGTCTGTTTTGAACATAGATGTGAAAAATACGGTGGAAACGGAATTTATAAAAACGGGAAAAAGCGTCGTTTTATTCGAAAAAGCCCGGAAAAACCAGAAAAACCGAAATGGAAAATAATTTGACTTTTTCATCTTAAACTGCATTTTTAAATTAAAACTCTTGTTTACTCAGTGCATGTATCTGTTAAATGATGACGTTAAACTATAATGACATCAGTTGGCTGAAACCTTGAGATTGGGCTGATATCAAGAGATATTAAGGGAAAATAAAATTAAGAAAAATTATAAGAGACAGAAAATAAATAAAAAGCGTTACATAAAAAATGAAAAACGGAATAAAACAATGGAAAAAATAAAACACGATAAAAACGACTTTTTGGAGATCGTATAGGCCTATAAAAACCAAAAAAACCTTTTAAACAACTATAGCCTTGAATAAGACCAAGAATGCTGCAATCCTGACTGATTTCAATGCTTTTGCTAATGCTCTTATTGGTCTATTCACTTCAAGTATTCTAGAAGACTGTCGAAGCTGTAGGCCTACAGTATTAAGAGGGACAATGACTCTTTTGGATTTACGTAGCGGCACGAATAGTTGTTAGATCTAATGACTTGAAGTACTATACCGTAGTGGTGGTTAGAAAATATTGATTGATACATTGGCTGTTTGGCTAATTGATTGATTGATCGATCGATTGATTGATTGTTTGATTGATTGATTGAGTCAGTGATTGAGTGATTGGATGATCAATCGATCGATTGACTGATCGATGGGTCGATCGATTGGTTGATTGATGGAATGATTGATTGATTGAGTGACTGATTGACGACGCAAGTTCTTAGAAGAAGTAATTCATGATTTTTTGCAATTTGATGTATAAGACAAATCTCTCCTAAAATAAGTCGTGATCTACGGATTCATTCAAAAGTTAGTATCGTCCGTATCCATATCCGTGGTTGTCACCGTGTCCGCCATATCCACGGTTTCCGACGTATCCTGCTCCAGTGCCTGGGACACCTTCCCAGCGCGCAGTTCCCGTTCCGGAACCCACGTGTTCAGCCACGTGGTTGACGTAGAGCTGTCGCGCCGCGTTTCTGTAGTTATCTGGCCTGTTACATCAGCAAAACAAAGTGTTGTTATAGCGCCAGATTTGAGATATATATATATATATATACATAATGAACGATTTATCATCCAACGCTCGTGAATAAGCTGATGCCCTGCGTTTGGCTTTTGAGTGATCTTATGTCTAAACTATTAAGCTAGCTTTCAGTTTAAACGAATGATTTGATTTGACTAACGAATGTTTTAGACTAAAGAACGTAATGGGCAACTGGTTGAGGAGGAGCTGGCTCTTATAAATAATATAAGTGCCTCCCGTCAAATATTTAAGCCTCAATCGGTCTGCTCTGGCCCGCCATTGGGTTCGTTCAGGTTGGACCTTCAAGTTGCAATGGCCTTTCGTTCGCAAAGATCTCAACTAATTGACTTCTTTCTCCTGATCAGTCGCTCGTTATTTCGAGGCTTTTTTCAACAGGGGTATCTGTTTATTATTATATTGTTCCAGAAAGCCATTTTTCGAGAGTCGCTATGTAAATCTATAAAATAAGTAAATAAATCAATAGATGCGAGTAGCAGTATCTTTCTATAAAATAATACGATAAAGTTATGATAAAGAGATGGGCTTACACGTCGTATCTGTGACCAGAGTTGTAATGTTCATTTCCAGCAAAGACTGAGGCGACTGCAACAACGAACAAGACGATTAGGAGCTTCATCGTAACTCTCTCGGTGGTGACGGTGGATGCAGGAGAAACGTCGTAACTGATGCAATAACTGACAACTGCACAACCGCCGATACTTTTATACAGGAAACGGCGTTCGCTTTGAGGTCCGTGCTAGGCCTAGGCCTACACATTCCCACGTGCGCCAAACTATAGAATGTAAGCAGACAGAGGCGGAGCAGTAGAACAAGAGACATAGGAGGTAGATGGAGACGGAGACAGACAGACAGATAAAGAGAGATACAGGGAAAGACACAGAAAGAGATAGAGAGACTCTTGTCACTATACCGGAATGATGTTCCGAAACAACTGCCGTCGTTCAGAATAGCACATCCTGCACAGGTGACCATATGCAACATGCCTATGTCAAGACAATGGGTCGGTCATTAATGGACGTATATACACTGTGTCCGGGTAAAAAGTAGACCCCACAACAAAGTGTCATAACTCGGTCAAAACGTTTGGGATTTGTCTGAAATTTCAAACACAGCAACAGCGGCCATATTTACACGAGATTCTAAAACCGATTAGAAATATACGTGAGTTTGTCAAATTTATAAGTGTTTGCGTTGGAGCACCGACAAATTGAACTTTCTAACATGGAAAACCTGAAAAGAAGGGAAATTCAGCTAAATATGCTGTTCAAAATGTCCATCTTGTTCACGGACACACGACCGTAGATTAGACGCTACTGTTTGATGGTCCTGTCGATGATCACCTGGTTAAACAACTGCCAATCTTGCGCCCTACGCCCTACGGTTATCGATGTCATGAATACGCGTGAACAAAAAACGCGCTCCTCCAGTACATGTACTCCGGATCAAAGTCTGGACTGCTGGACGGCCACAGCTGCAGAATATGAAGCCGAGTGTCTCCCGGGATAGCTATTAACCTACTACGTCTACGATCGTGTGTCCGAGAATAAGAAACACATTTTTTGGCACCAGAGTTGCTGAATTTCACTTCCTTTCAGGTTTTCCATGTTGGAAAGTTCAATTTGTCGGTGCTCCAACGCAAACGCTCATAAATTTGACAAACTTGCGAATATTTGCGAACGACTTTGGAATCGAGTGTAAATATGGACACTGTTGCTGTTTTTAAAATTTCAGATAAATCCTAAACGTTTTGACCGAGTTATGACACTTTTTTGTGGGGTCTACTTTTTACCCGGACACAGTGTATATACATATAAATATAAATATGTAATATATATATATATCTGTCTGTCTCGGTCACCCTACATGCTAGTCTGTCTTTTTGGCGCACGTGGGAATGCGCTGGCCTAGCACGGACCTCGGAGCGAACTGCGGTTTTTTTTATAAAAGGATCCGTGGTTGTTCAGTTGTCAGTTTCTGCATCAGTTACGACGTTTCGCCTGCATCCACCGTCACCGTCGAGAGAGTCACGATGAAGCTCCTAATCGTCTTGTTCGTTGTCGCCGTCGCCTCAGTCTTTGCTGGAAACGAACATTACCAGTCTAGTCACAGACACGACGTGTAGGCTCATATCATGTCGTGTTATATTTGTAGACTTCTGTTGCGCCTCCAGCAGTATGGGTATTCTGAAGCGATGTCATGACGGAAATCCAGGTGGAAAAGAAACGCCTTGCAAGAATGAAAGACTGATGATGAAGACAATCACAATGACATTCGAAATGGAGGGACCAATCGCAGCAAACTCCCGATGATGTGTCAGAGCAGTTCTATAGAATCGATTGCACGCCAGCCAATGACTCTTTTTTGATTAATCATTTAAAATCAAAGCTAAACTTAGTAAATTATAGACAGAAGATCACTCGTTTGTTTTGGAATTCTGTTCATAAAAATCTGGCGCTATAAAAACACTTTGTTCTGTTGATGTATGACAGGCCAGATAACTACAGAAACGCGGCGCGACAGCTCTACGTCAACCACGTGGCTGAACACGTGGGTTCCGGAACGGGAACTGCGCGCTGGGAAGGTGTCCCAGGCACTGGAGCAGGATACGTCGGAAACCGTGGATATGGTGGACACGGTGACAACCACGGATATGGATACGGAAGATACTAACTTTGGAATGAATTTATAGCTCAGAACTTATTTAAAAAAGATATGTTTTATAAATGAAACTGCGTTTATCTTAAATTGTTTCTTCATAGAAACGTGAGTGATTTTCTAATCACTCAATGTCTGGTCTTGTCTATGCTTAAAATGTCTGGTCTTGTCTATGCATGGTAAGTATGACAACACAACAGAAGCGATTTCAAGCTACTCTACACGAAAGGTTGAGGGTTTTGACCAAGCTATTTATTAAAGGCATCTAGATTTCTAGCTAACATAACTAGGTAGTAATCTATCTACAGGGTATGGTATGGTATGGTATATGAACATTTGTAAAGCGCCTCTTACAGACTAGCTATTCAGAGGCGCTCTCAGCGTGACAGCTCCGATTAAGATCTTACCACGGATAGTGGGAGGGAGGTCATTCCACAAAGAAGGGTCTACAACGGCAAAGGCACGGTGTTGGGCCATGGCAGTCCTTGTCCTTGGAACCAATAGATCAAGTCGATCAGCAGACCGGAGAGGCCGCGAAGAGACTGCAGTGAGGGGTTTATGCATCAAGTCACAAAGGTATTTGGGAGCTTGTCCAGTTTGAGCTTTCGAAACTACATGTAGGCCTATGTCGTTGAGCACCGTCCTCCAGTTGGAATAGGAAGCTCAAATTTTGGTCTCAGCAATACTATTGACATGGCCAACAAAATCGCAGTTTGTTAGACCTGTCAATAGTATTATTGAGATGAAATACAAGTAAGGACTGCTTTGGTCAAAACTCGTGCTTTTGCCTTCATTGGTCCTGCACTTTGGGATCAGCTCACTCCATTGACACGATCTTCGTTATTAACCCTTTAATGCCGAGATTAAAGGGTTAACTGGTTCTCGAATATAATACATCCTTTCGCTGTCTCAAAACTACTTTCTTTTCTCTTGGGTATTTCGCACTGGGAGCGCCTCTGATTGGTGTGCACTACTCTGTAAGAAGTGATTTATAAATTCTAAAGACAAAATACAATGCAGTGTAATTTGGTGCCAACGTGAATTTTAAATGATTATCCTCGTCAAGTCCTCCGATACACGAACAACATTTTTGACTCGACGCAGCGCTCGTGAATAAGCTGGTGCCCCGCGCTTGGTTTTCGAGTAGCGCTTTAGAAGTTTGGTGATTACGCTTACACTGGTTAGGATCTTGGAATTCGAAAGGATATATATATATATAGTACAATTACATATCCAGATCAAATCATTTCTATGTGAATGGGTAGCCCTGTCGGTGGGACTTTGCCCCCCCCCCCTTCCTTGAAGATCGCGCTAACTTGCTTCCTGTGAATAAACGAATGTTTTCATTTGGACAGTCATTTTATTTTTTGCTATACAAGAAGCGATCAAATTAGGTTAAATGATTGTGTGATGGTAGGCCTAATAGTCGTGGTAATACAATACGAAAGAAAGTCTCTCTCTCATGACCATAACGGTGCTGATATTTAATAGGCTATACGCAAAAATGAAAACAATAATATAGCCGTTTTCGACAAACATTTGTGTATTTATTTAAGCATATATTTATTTCTCACATTTGCTATAGTGACCATCCCAGCTTCGTACTCAGAGGCTCTCCCGACTACAGCGTGGACACTGCATCAGAGTTTCACGCCAAAGCGCACGAGCAATTGTGGGTAAAGGACTCGATCAATGTTCCTACATGTACAAATACACACATGAATATCAAGTGCACAGGTTATATAATACAAATGCATAGGAACATGTATAATATAATTATATGGCCCCATACGTGTAGGCCTATATAATAGTCTAAGCAGGGACAGCTCTGGGAAAACTCGAGCTTTTAAAATACATTCACGTTGGAATGATCAGCTCTCTCCATTGACACGTTCCTTGTTATTAACTGGTAGGCTATCCGAAGCAGCACATCTTTTCGCTGTCTCAAAACCACTTACTTTTCTCTCTGGTCTTTCGAACTGGGGAGCGTATCTGATTGCTGTGCACTGAGATATATGAATTTGGAGACACAATAAAATACAGTGTACTTTGATTAATATACCAGCGTGAAGTTTAAATTATCTTCATCATCAAAATCTCAGATAAACTGGTCACGACCTTGGAATTCGAAAGGCTGCAATAGTAGATCTATGTTCACATAATGTTCGATTTTTAGAAATAATAGCTAATATTCATCGTCAGCGTAGATGTTTTCTGTGTAATAATTACGATTGCTACCAGACCATCATTAGCGCGCTACAAGTTAGGCCTACAACAGTACTGATGAGAATTACATTAGTTAGCTTATGTATTCCGAAAAAAGCATCATGTAAAATGTGCCCCAGCGAATCACATTGCCGCTAATCGATGTTGAGTTTTCTGAATGAAGCCGATGGAGCATCGTTGCTTGGCTTCTGAGCTTTGTCGACCTTCCACTTGTCACTGGCGAGGTACTGAAGTCTCGCGCGAACTTCAGGTTTCGAGAGATCTCGCTTCATAGACTCTGGCAGCGTTTAAACAGATTCAAACAACTAAGTTGACAGTATCAGAAAAAATTAAGCATGCATCAACGTTGGCAGTTAGACTATAATGTTTTGCTAACCTTCGCCTATGCTTCAGAGGTGAGACAATTAGAATGCTTCATGTGAAGTGACGACGCAGTCCTATAAACTGAATTACTGGCAAACTCAGCTGAAATGACATTGAGTAGCCTACATTGACTACACACTATCAGTGGAAAGATTAGACTGAAGGAACTGGCCAATCGCCTCATTATGCTAAGAGACTGAAATCACTAAGACTTGACGTGGCACAATGGCTGCATTTAATCTATGGTCTTAGTCTGAGCCTCTGAGGTGTAACATAAATTCGAAGCAAACATGCCCCATTTGCAAAATTTGTGTAAAAACATTCTGCTCTTGCAATAATAGAATAATAGCCTACCTTTATGCAACTTAAACATAACTAATAAATAATCGAATTATATTCGACTAACAGAAAGACAATCACGGAAAACGAATGCAATCAGCAGCAGCCTGCATTAGTTTTAATTAATCAAGTCACGTCAGCGTACTGTAATATCCTAATTCAACCAGCGCTATAACTCAGAACATTTAAAGTGTGCTTAATAAAAATAGCTTCGCATTCCTTCATTCAGTTACATAATCAATCGATCAGTAAAACAATCAATCAATCAATCAATCAATCAATCAATCAATAATTCAGACCCAATCATCCACCAATTAACTCAATCACTAGGCTATTCACCTAATGACTCAATATACAATGAATGGATTTATTCATTCATTCTGATATCGAACGATATCAATACGTTCGAAGATCAATGAAAATCAATTTACCTAAGATCTGTTTTTCGGTGCCAGAGTTTGGTCCCTTGTAATCGTCTGGCAGGTATTCAGAAGGTAGACATCTCATCGGTATATCTTTGTAGACGTTCTCCAAATTCTGGCCTGCATTCTTCACCTAAAGCAGTACTTTAGCCTAATAGTTTCATTTCTAACATATGCCGACGGACGGTAATTTCAAGTTGATAATGGATTGTATACTTAGGCTACAGCGCAAGACTGAATAAATACATTGACGGTTTTATGTTGACGCTGACAACATTTCTCAATCTTACAAAGCCGCTGGTCAAGGCCGTAGCCAGGATTTTATTTCGGGGGGTGTTTTCGGTGGCGGCCAGGATTTAAGTTTTGGGGAGGCTGAATTTCCTGAAAAATTTCCATTTTTATCGGCGAAATTTTTTGATGACCTTTTTTTAGTCATCAACTTTACTTTTTCTGATCGAAATTTAATCTCTTATTTCATTTCGGGGGTGTTTTCATGGCTTTTTCATGTTTTTTTGCATCACGAACTAGAAAATGCAATAGATTTTTTCGGCATTTTTCATTTCGGGGGGTGTTCAAACACCCAAAACACCCCCTTGCCGCTGGTCGACAGAAGCAAGCTTTGTATGTGACAGAAAGGACTGTCTGTCTAGCCTAACATCTAGTGTTAGTAATAAAGATGATGATGATTTTGATACTGATGATAGTCGTGATGGTGACTAAGACGACGATGATGACGATGAAAAGAGCATTTCTTCGGCATTTTTTGTTTTTCACTATAGTTGAGAATTCGTTCCATGGCGTACTAGGCTACATCAAACCCAGTGACGAATTAAAACCGAGGGAATGACCCGCAGTGACCATCTGACCGTCACACACGTAGGCTAGTAAAGAAAAGACAATAGACATATTTTGTTGTGAACGAAATTTGAGAAAACCGGAGTTGGAGCCAGCAAGAGAGCGAGGTTTGAAGTTTGAAAGAATGTTTTATCGGGACCGTCTTTAAAACTGAAAGGAAGACACTCAAATCTATATAAATAAAAATGTAACGGCGTTCGCACGAATCTTCCTTATAAAGGATCTTGGAAAGTTTTGGACCGATTCTTTTCAAAATTGCAGCAAAACGTTCCATTCGAATACGTGAGTGTTCTTTGAATGGTTTTTCCTAAAATCTTTTACAACAAAAAAAAACTTTCACTTCGATTCGACCGATTCCGAGTTCAAAATGCGCTATACAAGTCTTGCGGAACCACCGTTTTCAAACGCGCCCGAATTGGGTCAAGGCATGCATAATTATTGACGGGTTAAATTTGAACTCGGAATCGGTCGAATCGAAGTGAAAGTGTTTTTTCTCAAGATTTTAGCAAAAAAGCATTATGCAAACCCGCGCCTATTCGAACGGCAATTTTTAAATTTCCGAGATCCTTGGTCCGAAAGATTCGTGCGTACGCAGTTACATTTTTATTTAGGCCCATAACGATATTCAACACATTCAAGAGCGGCCCGGTTGCGTTCGCCTTTTCGCGTCGATGTCGGGGAGACGGCGTGAGGGAGGAAAGGAGGAGGAGGGAGCGGGACGAAGAGGGAGGCGAGGGAGCGGAGGGGAGGGATGGACGAGGGAGGGATGCAGGGAGGCAGAGGAAGGGACGGAGGGATTGGGACTGGGAAGGGGAGGAGGGTAGGGTGCAGGGGAGGTGGAAGGGAAAGGAATGGGAAAGGGACGGGAGGAGGAAGAGGGGAGTTGAGGGGATTGGACGGGGAGGGGTGGGAAGAGAAGGGGGAGGGGAGCGGAAGGGGAAGTGGGGAGGGACGCAGGGCCGGATTAAGCAATGTCGGGGCCCTGTTTGGGAATTTTTGTGGGGGCCCTGTGCGGAAATTTTTAGCGGAAAATTTGTCACATTTTTTCGGGAAAAAATTTGATGACCTTTTTTTTTTTTTAGTCATCCGCCGAAATTTTTTGGAAATCATACCATTTTTTTAAAAAATTTATTTGCCGAAATTTTTGAGAAAAATAGTCGTGTGGCCGAAATTTGTTAAAAAAAATTTTTCCCCAAATTTGTGGGGGCCCCCTAAAGCGTGGGGGCCCCTGTTCAGCCGAACATGTTGAACATGCCTTAATCCGGCCCTGGAGGGACGGGAGGGGGAGGGAGGGGAGGAGGAGAGGGGATGGAGAGGAGAAGTGGGCGGGGAAGGGGGATGGTGAGGGGAATGGGAGGTCGAATGGAGGTATAGGGACGGGTGGTTGGATGCTCTTTTCAGCCACAGCAACGCGTGGCCGGGTCAGCTAGTAATATTATAAAACGGTCACTGAATGGGTAACTTGATCTTTGAACTTGGGGCTGCATTCTCCTACGCCTGAATGGCAACAACGCAGAATATGGAATGAATGAATAAATGAATGTATGCTTATACCAACCCTTTTCTGAAGTTTTTCGGAAAAGATTAGTTTGAGCATGCCAAAGAAAACATCCATCAGAGCTCCACCTTTGTAGAAGAGAATCAGTTTCACGCGAGCCGGAAAATTATTCTGTAAAAATGCAGTAACGGAGTAACAATAGCATTCAAAAGACTCTCAAAAGTAACCAAAATACACGTGAATGCATATCTATTCAGATTCGTTTATTTTGCAACCAATGAATTACAGGTAGGCCTAACAATTAAACTGGTAGCTTATCTTATCTAACAAGTATTTTGAGATGTGACATGATAAAACTGTTTTTCTTTACCTCGTCTTGAGCAATGTTTTTTATCGTCAAAAACATGGATTGACTCACTAAAAATGAAGTAAGTTTTGTTCTGTTTCACAATTTTTGCATAAATTTGTCTGTCGGGTGTAAATATAAATTTCCTTTAAGTCTGTAAAAGTAGACTTGAAAATTCATACGTCTGGCCAAGATACTGAAAAAACCTAAGGGGATTACTTTTGTGGTCCACCGTGTAGACAGCGGCTAGTTGATGTTTCGCCTTTAACTACGAATTTGGGCCGATGAAATGATTTACCGACATTTCGGTAATTTAACAAGAAGGTGTCGAAAGGTTTGCATAAATTAAATTTCAATATTATTGAAGGGGTGGGGGTTGGAATAAGCAAGTGTCTCATATAGACTCTGCTGCTCAAAAGTCCACCACGCCACCTACACGTGGTCTCCCCGGACGAAAACGAAGTGCTTGGTGGGCGACCGAGTTCTCGCCGGTATATGCGAGAACCCAGAGGAGAAGATCATGAAGGACGGATGACGGAACTCGGCACGGCAATGCAGGGAGATGGTGTCTCGTTAAAAACACCGAGGGGAAGGCAACGGTACACCACCCGTCTATGAATCCCGAGTAAAATTTAATGTCTAGGCCTAATGAAGCTTCTACAGAAACAAGTTAAACTAAAGGAGAAGGCCCAGCGGAGGGAAGAATGGCGACATTGGACAGCCGAATCTGCCTATATGGGCAGAGAACCAGAAGACGATTACTGTGCACTGAACGAAAATGATTAATTTGTTAAAATTTACCTGCCAGGTCTCACCGAAAACTTTGAGATCTTCCATCGGAATTTCCGTGCTAACTTTGAGAGAATAGTGAGTCATGTCGACGAGGCAGACTGAGCCGTTTACGCAGGTCCTCTCGTCCATGAAGTAAACGTAATCATACACGCATGCTATGATGCGGAAGAAGTCGGTCTTTGAGAACGGTTTGACCCTCGACTCCATGAGACCTGCAGAAGCATACATGTAGGTTAAGAGTAAGTTTAACCTCCTTAGAACAGTATTTAAGATGCTATCACTTTACAGATGTTAGATGTTTGCCACACAACTGAGGGCAACCGGGCAACTCCTTCTCTAAGATTATGTCCATGGCCATGAGTATAATAATTTATTGGTGACGAATTAGGCCTAACTGAGCAGGCTCGGACAATGTTTTGAAAATAAATCGATGGAATGAAATGGAAATGCGCGGGTTAAACAAAGTGGAAATATATCTGCAGCAGATTTTTCAAAACATACTGAAAATGAAACCCCAGACGCATACTGGATTTTGATGATTAGGCCAATGACTTGAGTGAGCACAACGCCCGGCTTAATAATAATATTATGATAGCATAGTTTTTGACTGATAATTTAAGTAGGCCTAAGCCATACATGGTTTGTATATGAAGACTTTTCGGCCTTCGTCATCTTTCTCGGGAAGAACCAAAAGATATCTGTAATAGAAAATAAAATATGAAATTTACATTTAGGCATACACTGATTTGTGTTTTCTTTTTTCCATTGCCCCCCTTAATTTTTTATTATCGCACCGTCTTGTTGGTTGGCACAAATGTAGTTCATTATTATTTTTAATCACATTGGATTGGCCTTACTAACTCGTCACCTGGTGAATCATTAATATTTAACACTACTTTATAACGCTTAAATGTTCTGATCTATTACTTCTTACATCACAATTATTTACTTGATACATTGCTGTGTCTTATAGTTGCAATATTATACACACTAAACCAGTACCCATTTTTGTAGCCTTTTTCTTTATCTTTCTTCTGTGTACTTATTCTGATTTGAATCATTCTCTAATACTAGAAGTGTTTATGCTACTAGAATAGTTGTTTCAACTATCAGAACTCAATTATGGCGGTGATTGGGCTGGAGCTGGGCTGAAAACGCTTCTGAGTAGGTTTCTTGAAAGAATGCTACGTTGTGATCATGGCAAAATGTATGAACTATGAATGACCAAATAACTGTTTTACCCGGAATCGATGCCAGCCATAATCTTCGGGTCACAAGGGTCGAGGTTCATGTACAGCTTAGCAAATTTCGCTCTGCGCACAAGGTATCTCTCCAGAAGTTCTCTGGCCTCCAACTGAGAAAAGTATCTCACCCGCAAGAAGCACAATAAGAACGCAGTGTCTACAGGAAATTACAACAGATTGCGAATTAAGTAAATAATGCTACGCTCTCTGTTAATCCATCCATCCACTCACCCATCCATTCGTCCATCCATTTATCTATACATTCATCCATAACACAGTTTACATATCGCTCTTCAATGTAGGCCTAACTTTTAAGAGTCTATCGATCCCTAATCAGGCCTGGTCAAAGTGGAAATGTCTGGGTAATGGGTAGGCCTAGTCTATAAAAGCAGCTAGGCATATAGGGATCAGAGCAGGATGAAATTGACGTATATAAACTGAGCCCCTGCACGATTCCATACGGGAGTGCATGGAGACCAATATGATAGCGGATGCGCTGCTGAACCAGAAGCATAAGGAGGATGTCACCGCCTCTTTCCTCTGCGTTGACCTCCAGTCTCTTCGGTAGCTTTTTATATCGTTCTTCAGTGGCCTAAACTTACTCCTACAATTAAACTGACTTGAATCTACTGTCTAGGTAAAGTTCTACAGTAATTCCTGATTCTACTTCAACGACAACGACGATAGGTTTTCCAAAGTATATTATAATCAAATCCAACGTAAAGATGAAACAGCAGCAACAACACGATAATGTCTATCTTTGCATTATCATAGCAACAACGACTCTTTTCTACTACAACTAAACAGCAACTACTATATTCATCACAGCCTATCTCTTCACTCTTCTTCCTTTTAAGCACCCCCTCCTTCTCTCTCAATCCGCCGTCTTTCAGACAGTCGTCCAGACAGTCGTCTCAAATCGCGCGCCTAAACACAGCTGTGCACTCTGGCCCGTTTCGTCGCTGGCGTACACACAATCGACTGGCCGCTGCACTAGGCCTACATTAAATACGCTTACATTACCTCTTTCCTTTCTTTTAAAGAGAGCTAATTATCCTTAAAAATTAGCGAACGTCCATTAATTACACAATACTAACAATTCTTACACTAATGCATCATAAAATATCTTACACTACAATCTAGATAAACAGTCAGCTACTACATTCAACTTTCCTTTCTTGTAGTTCAACAGAATGTCAAAATTTTGTAATGATAATAACCATCTGACTAACTTAGCAGATTTCGGCATTGATTCAGTCAAATAAACTAAAGGATTGTGATCTGTAAACACATTGATCTTAGATATTAATATTGGATCTTTCAATTTGTTTAAAGCCCATTATGATTGCATAGGCTTCCTTCTCACTCGTCACCCATCTCCTCTGTGTATCTGTCAGTTTCTGACTGATAAATAAAACGGGACGTTCTATCCCTTCACTGCAGTCCACCTGTGACAATACAGCTCCCACAGCAAAATCTCTGTTAACACAATACAAATTAAATGGTTTACCAACCTCAAACATATATAAAATCACATTATGCAATCAGATCTGTTTCAGAAACAATTCTAAATGTCTTAAAAGAATGTCCATTCAAATGATTAGGACAATTATCAAAATGTACTTCAATATCCTTTCATACGGTTAATTGCATACAGTATTTGATTAGACATTTTAATCGCTAAAGCGCTCATTGGTTTATCATCCACTTGAAGTGATTTCTGTTTCGTCTCTGAATAATCGTCTTTCAGCGGTATTTCTACCACTGATCCGAATTCGTCGTCCTCTTCCTCGATAAGACCACACGATAATGTTCTTGTGATGAACTTTCTCATTTTGTTGGCATGAATAATTCGTCGGCTCTTTTCATTCATGTCCACGAGATATGAATATTTGGATCTTCTTTGTAGAACAGTATATGGACCATGCCATCGTGAGATCAATCTGTTGGTTGACGTTGGATGCAGGACGATGACGTTTTCTCCTGGTTCGAATTCTTTATATTTTGCTTTCTTGTTATAATGATCGGCATGCTGTTTTTGCTTCTCCAATTTCTTTGCATCTTCCACCTGTCTTTCATCATTCGTATTCTCCGTAAACAATTCTCTCATGCTCGTACCAATTTCCACATCGCTCCCCGAATCTTCACTATCATTTCGTTCACATGCAGCCATCTCTTCTTCATTTTCCTTGTTCTCGGGTGTTATTCCTTCTTCTTCTTGAATTTTGTGTTCATCTTCGCTTTCAGTGTCATCGTCTAGCAAACTTTCATTTAGCTGTTCCTCTTCTTCGTCTTTGACTTCTGTTCTCCGACTCTGTGCTCTGGTAGTCACGTTCGCTTGTAGTTCTCCTTGCAATACACTCACTGGTGGAATCTCTTTCAATTCCGCAATTATCTCTGGATGTAGCAGGAACCTTTCTTTATTTTCTTTACACAATTCTGCTGGAATGCTGGCACACACCAACGTTGAATATGGCGCAATATTTATTTTCCTGTCCTTCACATCTTCTCCTACTGTCTGACCACTCATCCTCACATCAATCTTCACTAACTTAGCTGGAATAGGCTCTCCAACCACACATTGCAAATGTACTCTGCCAATCTCTTCCACTATCGCTCCTTTCAGTAATTCCTCGTTGATCACTGGTATCTCTGTTCCAGAGTCACTCAATGCTTTGACTTGCATAGGCTGACCATCATTTCCACGTATCTCTACCGTCACATGCTGCAATGCAATCTTCTTTATAAGTGAAAAATCATCTTTACTTTGTATTATAAACCGTGGTGTACATTTCATCACCGACTTCACTTCTGTTTCTTGGTTGTATTGTTCTTCCCAACCAGGAGGTGCATTTATAACTTGGATCTGGTTTACTCTCAGATTTTCTGCACTCTTACTAAAGCTCTTTCTCAGATTTGCCGCTCCTGGTGCTTGGCAGTGTTTTATCAGATGCTGATCTGACTGACAGTTGTGGCAACGTTTCTTTACAAAACCTCTGTGCTCATTGTTCTCCCTCTTGCTGTACGGATTGTATGCTGCATTGCCTTCTGTTGGGCGTACCATCGGTGGAGTTCGATTGTAGGCTTGTCTGTCCCACGTTGACTGTTTTTTGTCTTGCCACCACTGCTTTCCAGAGAAATTATCTTTCTTTACATCATTACTTTTGGCTTGGCTTCCAGTTTCTTTGTTATTGCTGTTCCACTTGGTTTGCTTTGGGCTATTGCCCCAGGATTCATATTTCGGTTTTTCTTGGAACATCACACCAATCCGATTGTTTACATGTATGTCTGCAAGGTCTGCAACGTTACTGGCTTCTAAACATTCTGTACCCTCTTTTGCTAAGACAAACTGTAATGGACCTGGTGGTAAACATTCTTTCAGCTTATCCGCCACTAACAAATCAAACAGCTTCTCGTAGTCTTTGCCCACTCTTCTACTTCGGACATAATAATTCAACAGGTTCTTCAGCCTAGCCGTGAACATCGTGTACGTTTCTTCCACAGTTTTCTTGGCATCTGCAAATCTTGATCTGTACTCACGAGCCGTTAGCTTGAATTCTTTCAATAAATGCTCTTTGACGACATCGTACTTGTCTAGATCATCAAAAGACACGCGGTTCAATACAGTTCGCGCTCTCGAAGTCATAAGTGGCAATAACAATTTCACCCAATATTGTTGTTCCACAGCAAAACTATTGAATGCATTTTCAACTGTTTCAAAATATAATGGCACTTCCATCATATCATACGGCATCTTCGGTAACACATGTTTCATTGCATCACCAATCTTCTTAATCTTTGACACCATTGTCTCACTTTCTCTGAGCCTATTTTGTTCTGATTCCTCACGGCTCTTTCTGTCGTCTTCGTCTTTCTTCTTCAGTCTATTCTGATCTTCTATCCTCCGCAGTTCCTCCTGTTCTATCTTTTGCAGCAACAAGCCTAACTGCTTTCTGCGTTCCTCCTTTTCAATAGCCATTTCATGGAGTTGAGCTTCCTTAATAGCAAGTTTCTTTTGTTCTAACTGCATCTGCTCTTCTCTTTCTCTTTCTGCTTTTTCCAAATTGTCTTTTTCGGCTTGAAATTCTTCCTGACGAATTTCTTCTGCTCTCTCCAGTTCTTGTAAACGCATCTTTTCTTTTTCTTCCTCACGAGCCTTTTTGTCCTCAATCTGCTGCTTTCGTATTTCTTCATCGCTTTTTCTTGCTTTTTCGTACTCTATCATTAACTCCGTCCGTCTCCGTTCTGATTCATCACGATCGAGTCTCATTTGTTCTAGTTGTATCTGGAACTGCTGCCTCTGCATGTCTATCTCTTGTTGTCGCAATTCTTTCTCTTCTTGCTTACGTTCTTTCTTTTCTTGTCTGCGCTGCTCTTCTTTCTCTTTCTCCTCTTGCCTGCGCTCTTTCTCTTCCTGTCTGCGTCGCTCTTCTTTTTCCTTGTCTTCTTGTCTACTCATCATCATGAATTGTATCAACACCTCCATAGACATCGGTGCCTGCGGTTTCTCAACCGGCTTTTCTTTAGCGCCTCCAACAGCACCTTCTTCTTCAACTTCTTCCTTTGCCCAAATCTCAGCCAAAGTTCTCATCAAATGTTCCCTCGACATCTGTTCAACTTCTTCTGCGTCTACGCCTGCTTCAATTAATAATTTTACTAGTCTCTCCGAAGACATCTTTTTAATAGCTGCTTGCTTTTGCTCCATAAGTTTCTCCATCTTACTTTACTTGTTGTTTCTTACTTCTTTACTTCAATTCTTATTGATCCTTTAGCAGACAAGCAAGTTTGTCCTACCTTTCCGTCGTTGAGTTGTCGTTTCTCACCGTCTTACAGATAATCGATGACTTGTTGAATCGACGTCGAATAATTTCACAGCTGAGATAAGATATTTCCGTTCCGTGGTTTGAATAAATATCACCGTAGCTGAGATAAGATATTTCCGTTGTTTAGATAGATATCCCAGATATCGTTCCTTCCGTGAAATATTAACGTCCGTAGATAAAAATAGCAATATTCCAAATCAACGTGTAAATGTAGATCCTCAATCAACGTGTAAATGTAGATCCTCAATCAACGTGTAAATGTAGATCCTCAATCAACGTGTAAATGTAGATCCTCAATCAACGTGTAAATAAGTATCAATCAGTATGGATCAGTATCCCAGTATGGATCAGTATCCCACCGCTGTCACCAAATGTCACCGCCTCTTTTCTCTGCGTTGACCTCCAGTCTCTTCGGTAGCTTTTTATATCGTTCTTCAGTGGCCTAAACTTACTCCTACAATTAAACTGACTTGAATCTACTGTCTAGGTAAAGTTCTACAGTAATTCCTGATTCTACTTCAACGACAACGACGATAGGTTTTCCAAAGTATATTATAATCAAATCCAACGTAAAGATGAAACAGCAGCAACAACACGATAATGTCTATCTTTGCATTATCATAGCAACAACGACTCTTCTCTACTACAACTAAACAGCAACTACTATATTCATCACAGCCTATCTCTTCACTCTTCTTCCTTTTAAGCACCCCCTCCTTCTCTCTCAATCCGCCGTCTTTCAGACAGTCGTCCAGACAATCGTCTCAAATCGCGCGCCTAAACACAGCTGTGCACTCTGGCCCGTTTCGTCGCTGGCGTACACACAATCGACTGGCCGCTGCACTAGGCCTACATTAAATACGCTTACAGAGGACAAAAACCTAGACATGCAAACCTAGACATGCAAACCTAGACATGCAAAACCTATAGACATTCAAAACACAGACATAGGCCTACAAACGAAAAACGAACCTGTCGGACATTTGATGTGAGGCTGTTGTAGAATCCATTTGCGAAAAGCCTCGACAGCTCCGAGTCTGTTCTTTGGATCTTCATTCAGTTCCTCCTTCGCCTTCTTCAGACTCTTTTCGTCCAAAGTGCACACGTACCCTTTGTCTGGTGACGCCATGGTCCCTAGCGCAAGATAGACGTCTTAGTTATCGCTGGCAAAGAGGAGCAGAGGGTATAGCAAGAGAAGTTTTTAAGGAGTTCCATTATAGGAATTGTTTATTTATTATTATTTATTATTTATTGCCAACGAAACAAAATAAACATAAGTACAAACAGTGGGTAGTGAACGGTCTCTAGGCAACAGGAAGCCCGGAAAAAGCTAAGAGCTTATATCAACCTGGCCCCTAATGAACAATTACATTTTAGTCAACGTTTCATATCACACAATTGTAATCAACCATGTTCTGGTGAGACCATAGTAATGTTAGTACTGATAGCAATGACCAGAATTCTACAGCAATATAGCAAGATCATCAGTACAAAATTATATAAACAAAATTAAATTGAAACACAGGTGCAAAATATAGGATAGCAAATAAAAAAGAAATGAAAACACAATTAAGAAAAACAACAGCCAAAACTAAAAAGAAAAGATGCTGAGGAATACATAAGTTGCTTAGAAAGACCTGTTTAGCATTCGGCATACTTCAGTAAGAAGCCTGATTTAACTTCCCTTTTGAATTTAGGTAAAGATTTTTCTTGTTTAAGATCAACAGATAGAGAATTCCATAAACGAGGTCCTAGGACCTGGAGATTATGTGCTCTGGAGGCAGTTCGTGCATAAGGGACAACGTAATTGGACGCGGTCCTGGTGTTATAAGAATGGATTTGATCAACTGTTATAAAATAATTACAAAATTGTTTAGGTAACAATTTGTTTACAAACTTAAACATGAGCACAAGTTTTGATAAATAAGATAATTCATAAATTTTTAATATTCCCAACCTATAAAACAAGGGATTTGAATGAGAAAGGTAACTGGAATAGGTCATTATTCTTACAGCAGCTTTCTGGAGCCTTAAGATGCGGTCTAGATTCCCAGATTTATATGGTGACGACCATATAGAACAGCAGTATGTCAAGTGTGGCTCGAGTAAAGTATGGTATAACAGTTTTAGGTTATAGGCATCAAGAATATGACCAACTCGGTAGAGTATGCCCACGATTTTAGATACCTTGTTTACTACCAAATCTACATGTTTCTTCCAACGGCCAGTCGGCTATTGCATGGCAGCGATAGGTCTACCATGAGCACTTTGTGAAATAACGAATATAGGGATTATAGGCCCATGGGGCCTACATTCAAGCTTAGCTAGCTTAGGCTACGGCCTAAAGAGCTTCGAGTGATGCGTTCTAAAAAAATTACTGCCAATCTGGCAATTATGCAGGAAAGTGATAACAGAAATTCGCGATTGCTATAAAATATGATTAAAAGTATTTATGTTTACCTGCCTGGTCTCTACAAAATCTTTCGCTTTACCAAATAGATTGCAGTGTGACTTTCGGAGGTGTAGGCTATACCCACATTACCCAGGCGTCACCTCTACTGTTGCCACTGAAGCCCATACGACCTTCAAGCCTAAAGGTCATCAGTGTTTCATGCCTGCATAATAAAAATAATAACACGTGCTTTGAAGAGAGACAGATAAATCACACGTGCTGCTTCTATTATGCTATTGGACACGCACAATTTTGCACAGGAATTTTATTGTTATTTGCATGCAGCTGAACATGGGCAGTTAGGCATGGTCTGATTCCTCGAAGGCGGTAGCATAGCATAATATTATTAACATATTATTTTATTCGGTAAACCGGCATACTTATATAAATTAATACAGGCCATAATTACACCACGTCTTCCAGTACGGTAGTATTAGAAATTTAGCCAGGAGACCCAAAGGGGCCGAAGGTCCCGCGAGTCAGGGCCACGTGAGAGCAATAATGGTCTCCATGTTACATTGTGCTTAATTCCCAGACGTCACTCCGCTCTGTTCCTTAAGAACCTAAAACTTTTATTTAGCCGTGGTTGGGCCGGGAGCGCTTATGATCAGTCTACCTTGAACAGGCGCTATATAAATTTCCGAAATAAATAATTAAATGACGTTGAAAAGATGGAGCATGGCTGACTGTATGAAGTAAACAACTGGGTATAGGTCTAGTGTAATTCTTATCTACAATGATCATTCGTGTCACCCTCTTCCTTGTAACGGCATAGGTCTAGTATGCTGTTCTATGGCGCCATAGAAATTGTCGTTGTTATTATTAGGCCTATTTTTAATACATAGGTATTAGGCCTAGATCCTACATTCGATACCGAGAGGTCTTAAAAATTCTCCACTTCTCCACGACTTCTTAACAGCGACCTTGCAACAGCGAACAAAGGCAACCGCAGCGTCGCAGCCTTCAGCATTAATTTTGCCTACACTTTAAAGCATGGTGTAAGAAGAGATGGTGTGCGCACTTGGCTGAAATTTGTGGCTAAAGTCGCTAGATGGCGTAGCATGCAACAGTTGACGGACCTCGCCCATAAGCCTAATGGAATTTCATGATATTGTATGGCATATATACTTATACTCCTTCACTGCATGTCCGTTCCTTAGTGCCAGTCTCATGTCTGGACGAAGGAGGAGGTCGACACAAATTATCTTTGCTATGTTCTGTTCCATCTGCTTTTGTTTCCTTTTCTCTTGTGTTCCGTGTTCTCTGTTCCATGTGATGTTATTGTGTTCCCTGTGTTCCAATGTTTTCTATGTCCTCTGACCCTGATGTCCATATCGATGTTCCGTGTTCCCTTGTTCTCTGTGATGTGCCCTCTGTTCCCTGTTAATTGATGTTCCATGTTCCTTGTTCCCTGTGAAATTTCAGGTTCCTTATGTTCCATGCTCCTTAATTGTTTATATTCCTTATGTTCCAAGGTCCTTGTTGTTTGTTTCGCGTCCTTTGTTTTCTTATGTCGCTGGTGTTGAATGTGATGTTCCATGTTCCTGGTGTTCCTTGGTGTTCCCTGTTTCTCATGTTCCACGGTCGTTGTTACATATTCCGCGTTCCACGTTGCTTACCGGTAATATTTCTTATGTTTATCCTGATGATTCATGTTCCTTTTGTTCCACGGCCCTTGTTGCGTGTTTTGCGTTCCTTGTTCCTTAATGTTTCTGATGTTCCCTCTGGTGTTCCATGTTCATTAAGCTCCACAGTTTTTGTTGCGTGTTCCGCGTTCCGTATTTTTTATTGCCTCTGAAGTTCCTACGATGTTCCTTGTTTCTTATGTTACCTTGTGTTTCTTGTGTTCCTTGTAGTCCTTGTTGCATATTCCTGGTTCCATGTTCCTTAATGTTTCTTGTGTTCCCTCTTATGTTCCTTGTTCCTTGCGTTCCACGGACCTTGTTGCGTGTTCCACATTCCGTGTTCCGTTTTCCAGCGAACGTTCCCTGATGTTCACCTGTTCCTTGTGTTCCACATTCCTTGTTCCACATTCCGTGTTACATGTTTCTTAATGGTTCTGATCTTCCCTTTTATGTTCCATGTTCATTACGTTCCACGTACCATGTTGCGTGTTCCACATTCCGTGTTCTTTAATGTTTCTCATTTTCCCGTGATGTTCCAAGTTGTTTATGTTCCATGGTCCTTGTTGTATATTGCTTATGTTCCACGGTCCTTGTTGCTTGTTCCGCGTCTTTTTTCTGATGTCGCTGGTGTTCAATGTGATGTTCCATGTTCCTTGTGTTCCTTGGTGTTCCCTGTTTCTTACGTTCCACAGTCCTTGTTACATATTCCGCGTTCCATGTTCCTTAATATCTCTTATGTTCATCCTAATGATTCGAGTTCCTTCTGTTCTACGGTCCTTGTTGCGTGTTTCGCGTTCCCTGTTCCTTAATGTTTCTGATGCTCCCTCGGGTGTTCCCTGTTCCTTGTGCTCCATGGTCTTTGTTGCGTGTTCCGCGTTTAATGCCTCTGAAGTTCCCGCGATGTTCCTTGTTTCTTATGTTCCCTGATGTTCCTTGTGTTCCTCATTCTTTGTTGCACATTCCAGGTTCCAGGTTCCTCAAAGTTTCTTGTGTTCCCTCTCATGTTCCTTGTTCCGTGCGTGTTCCACATTCCGTGTTATGTTTTTCCAGTGATGATCCATGTTCCTTAAGTTCCTTGATGTTACCTGTTCTTTGTGTTCCACATTTTTTGTTCCGCATTCCGTGTTCCGAATTTTTTAATGGTTCTGATCTTCCCTCTTCTGTTCCATGTTCTTTACGTTCCACGGACCCTGTTGCGTGTTCCACATTCCGTGTTCTTTAATACTTCTGATTTTCCCGTGATGTTCCAGGTTCCTTATGTTCCTTGGTCCTTGCTTTATATTTCATATGTTCCACGGTCCTTGTTGCTTGTTACGCGTCTTTTGTTTTCTGATGTCTCTAGTGGTCCATGTGATGTTTTATGTTTCTTATGTTCCCTGATGTTCCCTGTTCTCTATGTTCCACATTCCTTGTTCATCACTGATTCTGATTTTTCTATGTTGTTCCATGTTCCTTATGCCACCTGATGGTCCATGTTCTTCAATTGTGTTCCATTTCCTTGTTGCACTTTCCGTGTTCCATGTTCCTTAATGTTTCTGATGTTTCCTCTGATGTTCCATGTTCCTTACGTTCTACAGTCCTTGTGGCATGTTCCGGAATGCATGCATGTTCCGTTTTCCTCTTCCTATATTCCCATATTCTCTGAACGATAGTCTCAGTGATGATTCGTGTTCTTTACCTTACACGTTCTTTGTTATATATTCGCTTAGGCCTATGTTTCCTGGTGTTCCGTGTGATGTTCCATGTTCCCTGCAATGTTACCTGACCCTCATCGCCCCTAGTATATTCCAAGTGATGTTCCCTGCTATGTTCCTGCGCTCTCCTTGTCCCTATGTTCCATGTTTCGAATGTTCCTTACTTCTTGCTCTATATTCCCTGTGCTGCATCCGCGCAAATCGGGACAGTAGCGCCACCTGCTGAACTAAAATAAGTCTAGCCAAAAACGTTGTATGGCCAGTATAGGAAGTGCGCACACCATCCCTTCTTACACCATGCTTTAAAGCTTGCGTAGTTGGGATTGTTAGACTATACTGTCTTATAAATAGCATACCATATATTATTCTGTGCTGCTATAGACTGCTGCCGTTCATAAATAGTAGGCCTATGTGACAGCCACAGCTACGGATATCTATAGATGGCTCCTGAGCGGTTGTACCTTGAAGATGATAGCCATTAGGTTGCAATGCATGGTGTGGTCCTAACATAATAATGCTTTAGAAGAATAAATCTTGAAAAAATCTTTGATTAATTATTGGCATCGTTAACATTTTATTACATAAGTTGAACTGTTGAACAAGACGCACAAGCTTCTCTAGAGTCTGTTCAATACAATGTCCATATCGTTTGAGATCCGTAGCCTAGGCCTACTTATCATAGGACAGCCAGACACGCACATAATGCAGCCTTCCATCGCAACCCGGTCTTATTCTATTCTATTCTATTCTATTTTGGATTTATAAAGCACCTCTCACAGTGCAACCTAATCAGAGGCGCTCCCATTGCGAAGAACTCCTGAAAAAAGAAAAGTCTTAAGACACCTGACAGAAAAAGTAAAGCCTCCAGACAAAATCTGAGCACGAATCAGCAGGAAGGCTATTCCACAGCAAAAGGCAGACAGACTGACAGAGGCAAAGGCGCGGTGTTGGGCTTAGGCCTATATCTACATGTAGTTTCTCTTCAACTATAGCCTCTAGGTTCTCGCCTTCCACTAACCACTCATTTCTCATATTTTCTTATAACCCACCGATCTAGTAATAATAACACATCCGTATAATAATATTTTAACCCTATACTCTACTTTGACAGGTCTAAAAAATAATTTTATGCTTTACTTTATTGTATATATAGGCTACGCTCCGGGATAGGCCAGACAACAGCAGTTCTTGTCATTACTCTCATAATGTCTTTGCAGGTGACCATTATTATGTTACTAATTAGTATCTCGGGCTAGCACGGTACGTCCACGGGGACCTAACTGGCGTGGCGTCCATTCAAACGGGCGAGCGGTGGTGAAGGATCTCACCCTCAGGGTCGAGGCCATAGACAGCCGCTATATAAAAATCCCATTACATTTACATTCATCTTGTCGTCTTGGGTTGGAATGACCTTTTCTCGAGTTGTCCCATTTGCCACAGCACTTTGGAATCAGCTCTCTATATTGACGCGTTCTTTGTTATTAACTTGTAGGCCTACCCAAAGCACATCTTCTCGCTGTCTCAAAACTATACTAGTAGTATAGGGTTAACAAGCTGGATGTCTTTTATTATTTCCTGAGGGGGGGTGCTCGGTAGTACAGTGGATAGCGCGCTGGAGTGGAAATTAGTTAATTATTTTATCTTCTAGGGGTCTTTTATTATTTCCTGAGGGGGGGTGCTCGGTAGTACAGTGGTTAGCGCGCTGAACTGTCAACCAAGAGGTCGGGGGTTCAATTCCCCGCCGGGGCAGAAATTTGTAACGAGATTTCTGTTCCTCTAGCCGACTCAGCTATGATGAGTACACGGTCAGTGGATGATGAGACGGCGAGGGAGAGGATTGGCCACTGCCCTTTGGGGGTCTTTTATTATTTCGATCACCAAGGAAATTAAGGTCGTAAGAATACTGCCGAAAAGTCTCTAGCGAATATATTTAGTGCGATGTGTGAATAAACGAATATCTCGAGAAAATCGGTATTGGTTACGAAAATTATGCAACTACCGGTTGAATTGTTAAACGCAGCTCCCGTTCCCCCTCCGCCCGCAATTTGCATGTAATTCGCCCCATTTCTATACAGGTAGACGTTACCAGGAGCGGTACTACTGTTACCAAATTCTATGTACGTCGAAACGAAATAGTATCCGGCTTTACCGGGAGTGAAACGGGTCTGACATAGAAGCTATACATTCTGTAGGCTTACCTGTATCATTACGCGGTGTTTCAGACTGAGAATAATTAAACGAAGATTATTATTATTATTATTAGACGTTCAATGTTCAATGTAGCCTATTATAATTGTCAACAACAAGCCCTCGCTTACCGACGATACGCATGGCCAGCTAAGCATACTCGCAGCCTTGCGTTCATTCATGTCACTCTAACTATGTGTATCAGACCGCGAAACACGCGCTGTAACGACACGAACAATAATAATACAGCGTGTTGAGGGCTTCGCGTCCATCATTTAAAACGAGCTTTCCTGAACAGCACAAGCGACGTAACAAGGCGCATTCGAAGAATGGAAAACAGCACGGGTTGCAGACATTTTAGTTGGATGAACACAATAGGCCTAAATAATTCAGTCTAACGCTGCAAGCATTGTCCTAGAAAAATTGAAATTCAGGACACACTATGCACAGACAGACACACCCGCTCATACACTCCTACGCACACACACACAGACAGACACACACCCGCTCATACACTCCTACGCACACATACGCAGTACGCACACGTACGCAGCACGTGGCACAATGCGATTAAATCTTATCCTACCCCATGCAATTTGAACAAAAAACGTCCTTGACCAAAAATATTGTCGTTCTATATCCGGTTTTGTCTTCACCAAAAAAACTCGTCGCTGCAGTATGGTGAAGACAAGTTTATAGTTCACGGTCATTATTATGAAGACGTGAAATGAATATCGATGTTTACCAGTTCACTGTTCGTTAGCTTTCAGCTACCGTACCGTACGGTGGCGCCGCGTGGCGAATAGGTGTATTCAGTTCAGCGTATGTAGCTATATGCAAGGCAATGTGTTTCGTGTATATAAAATAATAGGCTATAGTAGAACTTAATTCCGAAATATATATTCTTGTGTAACATACAACCTGTAGGCCTTTCCTACGATCCCTAACCCTAACCCTAACCCTAACCCTAACCCTAACCCTAACCCTAACCCTAACCCTAACCCTAACCATGCATAGTTCAGAGTCTTCGGAAAGTCTTTGTTATAAATCCATAAATTATAGTATATATATATATATATATATATATATATATATTAGGGCTGCACGTTAATCGCCGTTAACGCCCGCGATTAACGCGTTAAAAAAATTTGCGATTAATTTTTTTAACGCGTTAACGCAAAAGACGCATTAAATATTTTATGAATTTTTATCATTTTATGTCAAGTTTTGTAATCATTATTTTTCAAGTAGGCCTAATCATCGGTTATCGGTTACCGCCCACTTCTGTCGAGTCGCCCAACACTTCTCGTACGAGACATGCCTACGTCCGGTCCATCGGCAAATGTTGTTTTCGTTATTTCGATCACTTTAAACAGCCGTTTTTGATTTATGATAGATGTTGTTGGTTTTTGTCAAACAATGGAGTCGAAGAAAATGGGCAAAACAGTTATGGACGGACAGTTTAAGTTTAAAAACTGATAAGGTAGTGGTTTGTAAATATTGTAACAGAGAATTTAACTACCACCGCAGTAATTCGTCGCTGTCGAACTACTTGGCGGAGAGCGTTACCTCTCATGTTCTGTGGTTCTGCCAACATTCTGCCACCTTTTTCGTGCACTAACTGTTTCCGAAGACGATCCGCTTTACGTTGTGAAATTCAAAACCGCTTTCATAAATGATCTCAAAACTCGTCAAGAAAACTGCAACCTTCGCTGGCTATACTTCGCCACAGCCCTGGATCCACGCTTCAAAAAGCTGAAATGCCTTCCAAAAGAAAAGCGAGAGGAAGTCAGGACTGAGCTGCAAATCGTAGTCTCAAGTGTTGAAGAGAAGTTAAAGGAGCAGATACCAGCATCAAACACTGGTATGTTATTGTTCTCTTATTTAAATTAATTTGGTGCATTCATCTGTTGATTTAAGTTGTTTATTTTAAAGTCTGCCAAAAACATATGATATTTTATCAATTTTCATCCGACTCAAATGATAAATGGTTGATATCACCGTGGAGGTTGCTTGTAAATTCTGAATGATTGAAGGTCAATCAAATGAACAGACATCAGTGTGATTGGTTGGTAAAACTTGATATCTGTTCAGTTGATTGAGTTGGTGGTAGAGTTGTTGTCCTGTGACTAAGAGAAGGAATTGAGTCTTATAAGGATTCAGGAATAGCTTGTCCAGATTTCCGTGAATCTGTAGTTTTGGGTTGTTAGTGCGGTTAAAATAATTATTTCAAATTTTAATAAATGTAATTTAAATTTCTATTATTATTGAGCCTGCCTAAAAATATCGGACTCAAATGATGATAAATGCCATGACCGTGGAGGTTGCTTGTACATTCTGAATGATCAGACAACAGTGTGATTGGTTGATATCTGTTCAGTTGATTAAGTTGGTGTCCTGTGACTAAGAGAATGAATTAAGTCCTATAACGATTCAGGAAAAGTTTGTAAAAAATTTAATTAATTGGAATTTATTATTTTTATTTTAGAACCTGCCAAAAAACTTATGAAATTCTATGAAATTTCTTCTGACGATGATGATGACGACGATAGACCTTTGATTTCACGGGCTAAATCAACTTCGGATGCGCTACTTCGCTACAAAGATGCGCCAGAGATCGATACGGATTCTTGTCCACTGCAGTGGTGGAAGGATCATGCTGGAGCCCACAAAGTCCTGGCCACTGTAGCAAGGAAATACTTAGTGTCTCCGGCCACTACTGTTCCCTGTGAACGATTGTTCTCTCTCTCTGGGAACATTTTGAACAAAAAGAGAGCATCTTTGTCAACAGACAATGTTAATAAACTTATATGTCTGAGTAACTGGCTGCATTTACAGCTTTAGGCTGTTCAGACCAAATCACATACTCTTTTAAAAATTTCAGGAAAAGTGCGATTAATTAATCGCGATTAATTTTTTTAATCGTGCGATTAATCGCGATTAAAAAAATTAATCGAAATGCAGCCCTAATATATATATATTCGTTTAATGTGGAAAAAAACACAGGTTGACAAAACCGCAAGTCAGTTACATGGAAGGGTTATAGAGTCGCTTGTTGAGAAGGCTATTGGAATAAAGTTTTTATCGTGCTTCGGTGGTAACTCAAAATTAAACGGGCGTGGTCGAAGGTTGTGTCAAGCATATCGCTGGCGATCAATAGACATTTCTCCGTTAAAAACTATCCCCCGTCATGTAAGCAAGCAGACTTATAATTTTTGTCTAATAGGCTAATATTTTGTCTAATTATTGGAAGGATACGGGTTCATGTCTGCAGGCTACAATAGACTATCGTCGACTTCTTTAGCCAAATCTGATAGGTAGGTAGCCCATCGCTGCGTTCTGAGAAGAAAATCGTCGAGTAGTAGTATAATTAATAAGTTGGGGGGGCATTGCGTTTTAGAAGCTATAAATCAGTTAAATTCACAATGATATCAAGTCTTCATTGTTAACCCATGAATTGAATGAATTATCATAGCCTAACCATTTAACCAAAGACCGATTACCACTTTTCCTAATAATCTTCTCTATTTTAAATGTATCTTGCGTTGTCAGTTGTAACTCAGCTTCATAAAATGTCCCTTGTATTTGTTCTCCATGATAGTCAGATATTTTATAGGTTATAGGGTCTGTGTATTGGATTTGTGTTATAGTAAAAATTTCTTGTGTCCAACGATTTGTGTAGCCTTTCTCGAATGTCTTTTTCTTCTTAGAAATTCTTACTTTATCTCCGACTGAAAATTTAGGTTTACTAGTTTCAGGTACAGCGTCGCCATATAAATTCATCCACACAACCCATTCGTTTGCTTTGATACTCGCTTTAACAGGAGTCATTTTAATGGAAGAATGTCTTGTGTTGTTGTATAAATTAACCATATTATCTAAAACATCGATATATCTCTGAGTTGAGTTTGCTGTAAAATATTTAAACATCTTCTCTTTTACTGTTCTATTAAATCTTTCTACGATACAAGATTTCTCTTCATTCTCAGTTGAGTACAACTGCATACCTAATGATTTTACCTGTTTATTATAGAATTCAGATCCCTTATCGACCCAAAGTTTTTCACCCCTTCTTTTACTCGTATTAAATATTTTAACGAAAGCATCTGCCACAGATTCTCCGCGCTTATCTTTTAACGGCTGAATAAATGCATACTTGGAGAATATATCAATGACGCTTAACAAATATTTCACACCAGAATTAAATTTAGCATAAGCCTGCATGTCAATCAAGTCTGCTGCCCAAACTTTGTCCACTCCCTGAACATAAACAACTCGCTTCCTAAACTTCCTGACTATAGGTTTATGTAATTCGTCAGCAAGTTGGTCTGTCCATCTCAGAATTTTTTTTTCAACCCCATTCCAAAATGGGTTTTCGTTGATAAAATTGGTTTAACTATAGATCTTTCAATTCGTTCGCGGAAAGTAGGATTAGATATATTATTTAATTCATCTATCATAGCTCTGTCAGCGACGTTTCTCCCTGCTGTATCAGTATGTTTAGCATAAGCCAGGTCATGGCGATAAGCTGCTGCATCAACCCTATCTACTGGTTTGCTCCAGTCTTTTGGCGTTCCGTCAGGGTTTAAACGCAAATCCAGTCGAGTTCCTGGACCCGTGAAAGAATGTCCTGGAAGATGCATTTCGCCCGGATATTTTGCCCATGGAAGTTTAATGTTGGAAGTAGCAGAATTGAGAGCTGAGACTAAATCACCTCCTTGTACTGTAGTAGACATTTTAGTAAACTGAGTTTTTCTAGCGCCACACTCAACACATACACATCTAAGCATAGGTCTGCCATTCTTACTGACAACTCGTTGAATATCTCTACACTCAGTTTGTCGCTTACATTTTACGCAATACGAGCTGTGCTCCATTTTAATATAATATAATTAAAATGGAAGTCCAAGACCTATCGTGGAATGAAGAATCAAGTAAACGCTTTAACAGTCCTCTCCTACCAAGAAGCATCAGAGGTTTGATCGTCGGTAAGTCTCAATGCGGCAAGACAATATTACTACTTAATTTATTACTGAGACCTGGTTGGCTAGACTATGATAACTTGCAAATCTTCGGCAAAAGTTTATTTCAATCAGAATACAAGATACTTAAAAAAGCATTCGAAGAGAAATTACCAAAGGAAGCAATTATAAGACTTTTTGATAATCGCGATGAGATAATGAAATTAAATGTATCACCGACCGCCGTAGTCGAAGAGATGTCTAAAAACATGGAAAAGAAATCCGATATTGACTGCAAGTTCTTTGAAACCTCTGAAGATGTTCCAGATCCACGAGACTTAAGTCGAGATAAGAAGAATCTCATGATTTTTGATGATTTACAGTTAGAGCGACAAAATAAATGCGAATCCTATTATATAAGAGGTAGGCATAGTAATGTAGACTGCTTTTACCTAGCACAAAATTATTTCAAGCTGCCCAGACAAACTATAAGAGAGAATGCCAACTTTATATGTTTGTTCCCTCAAGACCTAAAAAATATTAATCATATCTACAGCGATCATATAGGCGTAGATGATATGACTATTGAAGAATTTCGAAAACTATGCAAAACTGCGTGGGATGAAACGCATGGTTTTGTGGTTATAGACCTTACTAGTAAAACAAATAAGGGCAGGTACAGATCTGGATTAGATACATTTTACATTAAATAAAAGCAATAATAAAATGATAACAAAATTTAAGATTTTATATTCTAGGTTTAAAAATAGCTATCTAAAATGGAAACCCTTCTTGACGAAATTTTATCTAATACTCAAACGATTGCACGCAACACAGAGGCTAAAGAATCCTTTTGCATTTTGTTGAGCGAAAGAAACACACGAATTCGAACGAAATTTAATCCACTAATCGAACTGGACAAAAGTAAGAAGTATGAAATGGCCCTTGTTAATCTTGAAACTTACTACAGTTTTCCCAATATAGACGAAACAAATAATAAATTCGTATATTCGTCAGATAACGGTGTAACGTGGGAAGATTTAGACATTCCAACCGGTTGCTATGAAATCGATGACTTAAACGAATACATACAGAGAATTCTAAAAGAAGAAGGTCATGGACAATGTATAAAGTTGCAACCAAATAACAATACTTTGAAGGCTGTTTTGGAAATTGATGAGAACTATAAAGTTGATTTTACAGTACCAAATTCAATTAGTACGGTTCTAGGATTTCAGAGTCGTGTATACTCCGAAGGATATAACGAATCCGAGCACATAGTTGATATAAACAGCGTGAATAGTTTACGAATTACCAGTGATATAATAGGATCATCGTATGCCAACGGAACTACGGAGAACATAATTTATTCTTTCTTTCCATCGGTCGGGCCTGGTTATAAGATAATCGAATCTCCTCACAATCTCGTATATCTTCCAATAACGCTATACTCTATTTCATCGATGGAAACAAAACTAATAGACCAAAATGGAAAACTAATTAATTTAAGAGGTGAGGAATTGTCGATACGATTTCACATAAGAGAGGTTTAATTTAAAGTTTATATTTAATATAAGATGAGCGCTTACGCTAAGGTCAAAGTTAATATTTCTGAAGGGCAAAAAGAGAAGATTAAGCGAGCTGTTCAAGTAGGAACTGGAGTGAGTATAAGACTTTCTCATGGAGACATAACTGGTGAGCATGTGTTAGCTCTAAACCAGAGGCAAATCAACAAGTTAACTAAAGCGTATCAGAATGGAACTGGAGTGACAATTAAAATGGGTAAAAAGCAATTAGAAGACAATGCGAGAGTCGAAGGCGGATTTATTGGCGCTATTCTACCGTTCTTAGCAACAGCCGGAAAGTTTCTTCTGTCTAGTGTTCTTCCGAGTTTAGCCACAGGAGCCTTAACAGGATTGGGTTCTGCAGCTGGTTCCAAAATTGTCGATAAAATAAGTGGATCTTCGATCTCACATCCGATAAGTGGATCTTCGATAAGTGGATCTGGAGTGCTCTACGTTAAGAAAGGAGGAATATGCTGTAAGATAGTGCCTGCTGGCGAAGGTCTTTTTCTATCTCCGTGGAAAAAGGGTACTTCAATAACGGGTTCTGGTTTGTTTATGAAAAGAGGAGCAGGATATATCAGCGGTGAAGGTCTTATACTTGGTCCCAATTCACCATTTAAAAATATTCCTATTCTTGGAATGTTACTTTAAAAAACCACTTATATAAATGTCTGGATACGGTCACCCAATACACAAATTTATCACCAAACGGAAGCCTCGTGTGAGTCCGATAATTTGGATGCCTAAAGTGGTCACTCACGCTCCTGCAAGACAACGAGCAGGCGACAGATATGAGATTTTTGCTCAGCAAGCGATAACGATTGAACCAAAGACAAATATTACAGTAGAAGTAGGTCTTGGAGTCCGAATGACCAGTGGAATGTGTCTAGTCTCTCTTAGACAGAAGTTGAAACAACTCAGACTGAGCCTTCAAGATGGTACAGTACTAGAGGACGCAGAGGATATAATAATTACAATACAAAACAACTCCGATTCACCAGTTACTATAAACGAAAAAGACTCCATATGTTATGTTAATTACTACGATGCATAAATTGTACGTTTTATGTTTACGTTTTATGTTTACGTTTTACGTTTACGTTTTACGTTACGTTTTAAACATTATACTTATAATAAGAAAATGTCACTACTGAAAATTAGTGATCCCGCAAAAAGAGATTTTATTATCGAAGAGTTTTTAAAAACGAAAAAAAATATTAAACAAAACTTTCTCTCAGAGAGAATAGATGATCTTGGACTTCAACGAGAATTAACGAAAATCTACAAACCAATAGTCGACTCTCAATCAGCAATTTCGAAAGAACAAAACGCTTTGCTGTCGACAATAAAGGATAACTCTGCAGCAACATCACTTGCTCTAAAATCACTTCCAGATTCGTTGAAAACTATTCAATTTCCCCAGTATCCGTCTATAGAGGCGTACGATGACGATGACCCAGTAGAAGACATTAGAAGGTTAGAATTAGGAAATATTGCAGTTGAATACCTTAAAAAATATGCTTCTGATAAAAGACTTGTGGACACAACATTCGGATTAAGATCAAGAGATGGAAAATTCTACATCGGTGACAGCGAAGCCTCAATCCAAGGAAATGATATTACAGTTGGAACCACAACTTATCAAGGAACTCCAGGATTATGGGAATTGTTAACGTTAGCTAGTCCAAACAGTTCAATTTATGATAATCGTGATCTCAAAGAATACGCCGAGATTCTAACTAAAACGAATGCCATGAGTCAGCCAAATAAACCAAACAAACCTAAATCGTCTAGAAGTGTAAAATATGCAAAGATAATAAAACCCATATGGGACGATTACATAAAGTTAAGAGGTAAAACAGGAAGCGGAATAATTACCATTCCTTCAGATCCTAACGAATTAGTAAAACAATTAGAGTTGCGAATATATAGCTACAAAGCGGGAAATACAGGAGTAAGAAATGAAATTGTAGGTATGACGGATGAGTTACTGAGACAGGGAGTGATATCCAAAGATGAATATAAAAAATTGATGATCTAATTTAAAAAATTGATGATCTAATTTAAAAATTGATGATCTAATTTAAAAATTGATGATATAGAAATGCTGGTCGTTGCGAGAAGAAGTTATAAAAAAGTACACGTTGTCGGTGGAGCAGGAATATTCGATTCCATTGCAGGATTTCTCAAGAGACTACTGACATCGAATGCAGCCAAACAAATTGCGAGCACAGCTGTCAAAGAGATTGGGGGTGTTGCTAAGGATAAGGCGATCGACGTTGGAAAACGATTACTCAATAAGATACTCCCTAAAGCTCCCGTTCAGCAGCCGATAACTCAGGAAACTAAAGTCATTCTAGCTAGATTACTAGGATCGAATCCAGAAATGACGGGAGGAGCTATTAGAATTCAAGATCTCGTAAAACGCTTAAACGGAGGTGGTTTGAAAATGGCTTAAACATATTTTCTTATTTAAAAATATATGTATAATAAAATGCAATCCGATATTCTAAGATTCACAGAGCAACCATTGATCGATGAAGGTATCGAGCGATACGAATGGCACGAGTACGAACCTGTAGCGAGAACTAACCTTAACAGTTCTGGTGAAATAAGAATAAATATTGAATTACAAGACTTATACAGTCACCCAGCAGAGTCATATCTACAATTCGAAGGAAGACTAATTAAAGCTGACGACACCGCATACGTTAATGCCGATTTAGTCGCTCTTACGAATAATGGGCTTATGTATCTATTCAGTCAAATATCCTATCAGTTATCTAATCAAGAAATCGAAACGCTATTTCATCCGGGTCAAGCTACAACGATGCTCGGTTTACTTACGTATCCAAACGATTTTCAGTTGACTCAAGGCTTAAATCAGCTGTGGTATAAAGACACTGGAGCGACTGCTGTTATTGCGGACAACCCCGGCTTTGCCACTAGACAAAGCTTTCTCATTCGCAAACCAAACACTAAAGGAATGTTCAGCTTTATTGTTCCGTTGAAGCATATTTTCGGGTTTTGCGATGATTACGACAAGATTATTTACGGTTTTAAACAGACGCTGACTTTAGTTCGTAAAGCTGACGATGATGCCATATTCCGAGATAACGCTGCAGCTGCTGGAAAAGTTGCGATAAACAAAATTTCATGGTTTATTCCGCACGTTATTCCTTCCGATATGGAACGAATGCAGTTGTATAAGACGATTGAATCAAAATTAACGTTGCCAGTTGCGTATAGAGCTCGTCAATGCGACACAATAACGGTTCCTCAGTCGACAAGTTTCAGTTGGCGTCTTAGCGTAAAAACATCACCTGAGAAACCTAGATATATCATCGTAGGATTTCAGACGGACCGTAGCGGTAATCAGGAAAGTAATCCGTCGCTATTTAATCACTGCGATCTCAAGAACATTTATGTGATGATGAATCAAGAAAGATATCCAGCTGTCGATCATAACCTGTCGTTTCCTAATCAACAATTCTCCAGAGCGTACAGAGACGCGTCCTCCTTTAGTCAAAAATTCTATGGTATGGATAAGTTGATTACCCAAAGCAATATAACACCTGTAGATTATAAAGAATTATATCCGTTGTTCGTGTTCGATGTAAGCAAACAATCCGAGCGTTTGAAATCTTCAGTCGTTGATATTCAGATTAAGGCTCTTTTCAATGCAGCAGTGCCAGCCGACACCGAAGCGTATGCTGTCGTAATTTCAGATAGGTTGCTGCAGTTCCAATCGGATGGACAGAAAATGAGTGTAGTGTATGGAAAATTGATTTAAAGAATACTTATATATTATGAAGCTACCAGAGCTTAGAATGTTAGCCAAGCATCACGATGTTACAGGCACTTCGCATCTCAACAAACCTCAAATGATAGCTGTATTGATTGAAAAGAATATTCTTCCGACGGACTACAAGTCTGTGTCATATCGACATGACACGTTGAGCAGTATCAGGAAACAACCGAGAAGAGTAGATATTATAGATCGAGAGACTGGCGTTGTTACCTCGTATCCATCGATGTATAAAGCTGCTAAGGCGCATGGTCAGAGTGCTGGCATAATAGCTTATCATAACGGAAATGTCTGGAGAGATAGATACGAAATTAAAGTGTATGAGAGATAGAATGATATTGAAGTGTTTGGGAGATGCTAATATGGATATTAATATTTTTGCGTGGTAAGATAAAATGGATTTAAAGAAAAGTAGTTTAAGAAACATGAACCATGTTGAACACTTGCTCGACTCGCCGGTTCCTGACATTAAGATTCCTACGCTTACACCCACACCTGGTAAATACAAACCAGTAGCGCCTAAGAGAAAATACAAAAATAGGGTTAGGACAAAAATAAATGAATTTGCGGATTGGCTACTTAGTTATGTGCCTGAACGAGACAATAAAGTCGTAAATGAAAAACTCGAATCATTGAAGTCAACTGTTTCCAGGATATTTGATAAAATTAAAATTCGAGAAACAGCGTCGGCTATTAAAGGATTCACCAAGCAGTATAGAATAGATGGAATTAATGGAATGGATGCCTCTTCGTTTCTTGATTTCGTCGGACCGCAGGTAGTAAATCTGTTGTCGACTAATCGCCAAACAAAGGTTAATCTAGTTCTTACTTGTACTATGGAACGAGTAGATATGAAATCTGGAATAGTGACTTCTGAGGATATACCATTCGTTTCCAGGGCAGAAGTTATTTTAGAAGCAACCGACTTGAATGAAATATACAGCAGAAAAAAGGATAAAATCATGGAGTCTATTGCTAGTTTTCAGATGCAAGGAAGTAATTGGAGATTTAAAGCTGTTGTAAAATTAGATATAAATACAGTAAAGTATACCCCCTTAAGAGGTAGTTCTTACATTCCACTTCCCAGCTTCTTAGCTAATAAAAAGGCTATTATAAATATGAAAAACGACGACGAAGAATGTTTCAAATGGTGTATCACTAGAGCTTTGAATCCGGTTGTTAAAAATCCGGAAAAAATAACGAAAGCTTTGAAAGAACAATCGAAAAAACTTAATTGGAGTGGTATTGAGTTTCCAGTTGCTGTTGATGCTAATATGATAGGTAAATTCGAGAGAAATAACAATATTAATGTTAATGTATTCGGTTATGAAAAAGAAGTATACCCGCTTTATCTGTCTAAGTGTGAAAGTAGTATTGATCTTTTGCTTATATCTGATGGAGAAAAAAAACATTATTGCTGGATAAAGAATTTTAACAGATTGATGACATCTGGGACTAATTCGAGGTACTATTGTAAAAGATGCACGACTGGTTTCTCAACGACCAAAGCGCTTAACAACCATAATGAGTACTGCTCTCAACATAACGCACAAAAAATAGAAATGCCAGAACCAGGAACTATGTTAAGTTTTAAAAATTATAACAATTCTATGAGGGTTCCTTTTATAGTCTACGCAGATTTCGAGTCTTTTGTGAAACCGATCGATACATGCCAACCAAATCCAGAGTTGTCGTACACTAATAAATATCAAAAGCATACTCCTAGCTCCTTTTGTTACCACATAAAATGTTTCGATGATAGCGTATATTCACAAGATCCTGTGACGTTTACGGCTGAAAGCGAAGATGATGATGTTGGTCAAATATTTGTAGATAAATTAGAAGAGAATATAAAACGAATATATAATCAGTTTAAATTTAAGAAGAATATGATATTTACAGAAGAGGACAAGAAGTGTTTTGATACAGCTACAACATGTCATATCTGTGAAAAAACGTTGGGCGAAGACCGAGTGAGAGATCACTGTCATCTTAGTGGTAAATTTAGAGGTGCTGCTCATAACAGTTGTAATTTAAACTATAAAGTCCCCAAGTTTTTCCCTGTAGTGTTTCATAATCTTTCCGGGTACGATTGCCATCTGTTCATTAAGAAACTGAGAGGTGATAATGGAGAGAAAATTAACTGCATACCTAATAACGAGGAAAAGTATATATCGTTTAGCAGAGAGGTCGTTGTCGGTAAGTTTGTAAAAGATGGAAAAGAAATACTAGTCCGACGAGAACTGCGTTTTATCGACAGTTTTAAATTTATGGCTTCGAGTCTTGATGCTTTATCGAGGAACCTAAGCAAAGACCAGTGTAAAAATATTAGGAAACGATATACAGGAAAGAAGCTCGATCTTTTGCTAAGAAAAGGCATATATCCTTATGACTACGTCGATTCATTTACTACCTTTAATGAAACCGAACTACCACCAAAATCCGCTTTCTATTCTAAGCTAAATGATTCGAATATTAGCGATGAAGACTACGAGCATGCACAAACGGTATGGAAAGAATTTGGATGCAAAACATTCAGAGAATATCACGATTTATACAACGTTTCGGATGTTCTGCTACTTGCTGATGTTTTCGAAAACTTTAGAGATGTGTGTATGAAGAACTATACGCTTGACCCTGCATGGTATTTTACATCTCCTGGCTTAGCCTGGGATGCCGCTTTAAAATTGACAGGCGTGAAATTAGAGTTATTGAGTGATTACAATATGATTCTGATGATTAAGCAAGGGATGAGAGGAGGAGTAAGCACAATATCAAATCGATACGGGAAAGCGAATAATAAATATATGAACGATTTCAACAGTAACGAAAATTCTACATTTATCACTTACCTGGATGCGAATAATCTATATGGATGGGCTATGATCAAACCTTTACCTACTCACGGGTTCAAATGGATGAATAAAGCTGATTTAAAAAATTGGAGAAGTATTCCATGCATATTGGAAGTTGATTTGGAATATCCTAAAGAGTTACACGACCTGCATAACGATTTTCCGTTAGCCCCCGAAAGCATTGAGATTGACAAAGTCAAAAAGTTAATTCCAAACTTAAACGATAAAAAGAAGTATGTGCTGCACTACGATAATCTGAAGCTGTACGAGAGCTTAGGTCTGAAAATAACAAAGGTGCATAGAGGTGTACTATTCGAAGAAAGTGATTGGTTGAAAAAGTATATCGATTTAAATACAGCTCTTAGAACGAAAGCTACTAATGACTTTGAGAAAGACTTTTTCAAATTAATGAATAACAGTGTCTTTGGAAAAACTTGTGAGAACATTGAAAATCGTGTTGATATAAAGTTAGTGTGTCAGGAGGAGAAGGCTATTGAACTAGCCGCTAAACCTAATTACGAGAGATGTACTATTTTCGATGAAAATCTAATAGCCGTTCACATGAAAAAAACTAAATTGTACTATAATAAACCTATCTATCTTGGCATGTGTATATTAGACTTGAGCAAAACGTTGATGTATGAATTTCATTACAATTACATCAAGGATAAATACGGAAATAGAGCTAAATTATTATTTACCGATACAGATTCTTTGACATACGAAATTAAAACTGAAGACTTTTACTCAGATATCGCAGGCGATATTAAGACTCGATTCGACACGAGTGAATACCCGAGAGATCATCCATCTGGTATTGAGATTGGAGTAAATAAAAAAGTTATTGGAATGTTCAAGGATGAAACTAGTGGGAAACAGATAAAAGAATTTATCGGGTTGCGAGCAAAGTTGTATTCTTATAAGATGGCTGCTGGAGATGAGCACAAGAAATGTAAAGGTATTAAGAAGAATGTTGTCCAAAAAACTATCACTCACGAAGATTATAGAGACTGCTTATTTACCAAAAAAGAACAACAACGAACGATGAATGTTATTAGATCTTATCATCACGATATTTATACGGAAGAAATCAATAAAGTTGCATTATCTGCAGATGATGACAAACGGGTAATAATGCAAGATGGCATTCATACTTTGGCATATGGTCACTATTCGTTGAAAACTTTTAATTAATGTTTATATTATATAAATGAGCGTTAAACAAATCGATGTTTGTGGAGTAGTGCTACCGAATCATCCGTTAACGAATTTTGAATTATTGGATGCCGCGAAGAAGCTGAATATTCCGAATTTTAGAGGCGTTTTCGTGCGAGACGAGCTGCCGAATAAACCTAGACGGATTGAATGTGGGATATTGAATCTAGACGATTCTAAAGGAACCGGTCAGCATTGGTGCGCTTTCTTAAAGAGCGGTAATGAGAAAATATATTTCGATAGTTACGGCCTTCCTCCCCCTCTGGAACTGATAAAGTATTTACGCCGTCCAGTGTTATATAACAGCGAGCGAATACAACCCGATAACGAAGTGTTTTGTGGTCATTTATGTTTGTATGTATTGAAGATGGTGGGTGATGGAATGAATTTCCAAGAAGTTATAAATGGCTTGCATTAAAAATTATTATATATAAATATATATATATATATATATATATAATGCCTGTCGATAAATTCGGTCACACCGATTTTGGAGGAACATCACGAAGAGTAATCGCTGGAGGTGTAACTCTTAGTCAAATAAATGCTAATTTTCTTCGATGTGATGGAGCAAATCTGCCGACTGGAAATCTAAATATGAATGGATGTGTGATAAAAGGTCTCCCAGTAACGAATACTTCGACTGCCGGAATGGATGAAGCTTTAAGTAAGGGGCAAGCCATTGATTTGATAACGAATCACAACGATTCTCCGTCCAACGATAATCATTTAACGAATAAGAAATACGTTGATGCTTCAAAAGTGTCTAAGACTGGTGATACAATGGCTGGCGACTTGTTCTTAAACGTTGGCTCCGATCGTTTGCGTTCAATGGGTTGTAAGGACTTGAGAGGTGAAAATAAAGAATTCACTATTTTCTTAGGTAGTATACGAAATAAACTACAATGTTCGTTAAACAATCCTATTACATTACAATCGACGGATGGATTTCTATGCAAAATAGGCGCAGAAAATATAATGAGAATCGGTACAGCGTCTAACGATCGAAAAATCGACGTTTACCAAAATATCCTAATGAATAGTAATAATATCAACGATTTAAGCGATCCTCTTTTAGCTCAAGATGCTGCTACAAAGAATTACGTCGACAAATCTCTGAAAAAGTGCCGTGTTGGGTATATTCCTCCCTTGGAAGCTGATGTAAGTGTGACAGGATTCGTTGTTAGTGCCAGTTCTTGTTTGGCCGGAAGCAAAGCCTACCATGCTTTCACTAATCTCAAGGACGATGTTAACGCAGCTTGGAATTCAGGTGAAGATAATATGATTCCTTGGTTACAAATTAAATGTCCTGAGCCAGTTAAAATTTGGAGAATTGCGTTGAAAACAGTATCTACATCTCTCTTTTATTTATCCGCTAGCAATGATGGAGCAGTGTTTGCACACTTACATGCATATGGGACTTCAGAGGCTGTTCCGACATTTTTTAATATTTCTACTACGAATGCGTATCAATATTATAGAGTTGCAGTAGAGACAAGAGGTAATGATCTACGAGGGATTCAGGTATTGCAATTATATGTATACGATGACTAATCTGCATTAAAAATTATTATTATATATAAAATGCCTGTCGATAAATTTGGTCACACCGATGTTAGTTCATCACAAAGAGTAATCGCTGGAGGTGTTACTCTTAGTCAAATAAATGAGAGTTTTCTTCGATTGGATGGAGCAAACATCGCGACTGGAAATTTAAAAATGGGTGGTCACAAAATTAAAGGACTACCAACAACGAAACCTTTGACAGCAGCAATGGATGAGGCTTTAAGTTGGGGTCAAGCCATTGATTTGATAACGAATCACGACGATTCTCCGTCCAACGATAATCATTTGACGAATAAGAAATACGTTAATGAACAAGTTACATTGAAGGTGTCTAAAACTGGTGATACCATGACTGGTGATCTAATCTTAAACGTTGGCTCCGATCGTCTGCGTTCAATGGGTTGTAAGGACTTGAGAGGAGATAATAAAGAATTCACTATTTTCTTAGGTAGTATACGAAATAAACTACAATGTTCGTTAAACAATCCTATTACATTACAATCGATGGATGGATTTCGTTTTAGAATAAACAATGAAATCATGTTAGAGATGGTTAAGTCGACGCAATACAATATTTCATCTCAAATAAATGTGCATACAACCATCTTTATGCATGATGGTTACATTACAGGTCTACACAATCCCAACAGCGCCAGCGATGCAGCTACGAAGCAGTATGTAGATTCTATCACAATCGGTCCTGCGCTTAGCATTCATTCTTTAACTCGTCAAGCCATAGACGCTAAAACTCACACAAGAGTTTCTTTCGATAGTGTAAGATTCCAAACCGATGCTGGTATAAGTACGAGACTGACTCGTGTCACTCCCGGAAAAGCCGGATACTATTTGGTTTCGACGTATATAGAATTTTGTGACACTAGTACCGCTCATGGTAACGTCTACCTGTATAAAAATGGAGCGAATTACATGCAAATTGCGGGCGGAGCGGGTACGGGAGCTGCGCATAACAATTCAACCGGTTGTAGCATAGTTTTTGTAACCAACACCGATTTTCTCGAGATATTCGTTTATTCACACATCGCACTAAATATATTCGCTAGAGACTTTTCGGCAGTATTCTTACGACCTTAATTTCCTTGGTGATCGAAATAATAAAAGACTTCCAAAGGGCGGTGACCAATCCTCTCCCTCGCCGTCTCATCATCCACTGACCGTGTACTCATCATAGCTGAGTCGGCTAGAGGAACAGAAATCTCGTTACAAATTTCTGCCCCGGCGGGGAATTGAACCCCCGACCTCTTGGTCGACAGTTCAGCGCGCTATCCACTGTACTACCGAGCACCCCCCTCAGGAAATAATAAAAGACCCCTAGAAGATAAAATAATTAACTAATTTCCACTCCAGCGCGCTATCCACTGTACTACCGAGCACCCCCCTCAGGAAATAATAAAAGACATCCAGCTTGTTAACCCTATACTACTTATACTATCTTGTTCCGGAGTCTTTCGCACTGGGAGCGCTTCTGATTGGTGAAATAATTATATTACACAAACTATAATTAATTATTATTATTAATTAATTATAGTTTGTGTAATATAATTGCGATAGCTACAATCATTGGACTATTACTACAACTGATGGGAATTAGATTCGCATCTATTCCGACGAAAAAGCGTCATGCAAAAGACTCCAAGCGAATTGCAACGTCACTAATCAATGTTGAGTTTTCGGAATGAAGCCGACGGTTCATCTTTGCTTGGCTTCTGAGCTTTGTCCAATTTCCATTGGTCACTGCTGAGATATTGAAGTCTCGCGCGAACTTCAGGTCTCGTGAGATCTCGTTTCAAGGACTCTAGCAATGTTTAAACACAATTCGAACAATTAAGTCGACAGTAAACATGAATAGCATTGGCAGGTAAATGTAATTGTAATTTGGTAGCCTATACTCTTACTGTCTTACATATAATTACGTCAGAAACACATGGATACCTAGTGTGAGAGTGACAAAGGCATCGTCATTATAATATCATATCCACTCAAAGGATATCCAATTCTTTGACTTCTGGGTCAAACTTGCAAAATTATACAGTAATTATTAAGAGGAGCTTTTCATGCGCAGATCTGTTTGGCAAAGAGCAAAAGGGGCAAAACACAAAGGTCACAGTTAAATTTTTAGAGAAGAGCCTGAACATCGAAAGGTGAAAATTAACATCATGGTTATCTATCACAAAGGCTTCTAAATGTAAACTCCTCAGATTCACTTTGTGTATCATTAGCATCGCTTTAGTGCGAAGAAATTTCCAACAAGAATAGGTGTCAATTTTTAAAGAGAGGACAAAAATGCCCCTCTGGTCCCACATGCGGGCGCCCATACGAGTATTTCTCTGCCATGTTGGAGAATCAAATTATCGTCCTTTAAATAAATAAAAAAATTGCTGAAGTGCTCCCAACGATATGAAAGCCCGTGAGAGTGCTGCAAACTCAAAAGCAAGAAACTCGGAAATAAGTGGATACCTCATTATGCACTATACCTCAAGCCACCGCGTAGATATATAACAACATTAGACAAACTGCCCACACGTTACTGTCTTTGAGGAAATCAAGGGGAAACCACATAACTCATCCATTCCCGGGTGGCTTTAAGATAATGGACATGCCCCCGCGGGCAGAGAATTTATGATCATCATCATTATATGCACTAAACCTGGGAGCAATTCATTAAAATTATGTATACAAGCCTGTGTATATGCCACCACTGTAAAGATTGTTTTACATGTATGTCCTGCAAGTCATATGAGGAAGCCGGGGTCTGAGAGGACGAAGGAGGAGAGGAAAAAGTAGCAGTATTAGTAGTTGTAGTAGTAGTAGTAGTAGTACAAGTAGCAGTAGCAACTCACTCAATTAGCTAATGACTCAATCTCAATCATTGATTGATTCAAACATTCATTCTGATATCAAGCCACAACGTCAATAATAAATTCAGCCAGACGCACTGGAAATAACTCAACCTATGATCTGTCTTTCGGTGCCAGCGTTTGGTCCTTTGTAATCGTCTGGCAGATATTCCACAGGTAGACATCTCATCGGTATATCTTTGTAGACGTTCTCCAACAAGTCACCGTGATTCTTCACCTATAAAGCAATATACATGTATAATAGTTCCATTTATAACATTTGTTGACAGACTTTAATTTCAACTGCATATCTTCTCGAATAATATGATAATAAATGCACTGATCGTACACTTACAGGGCAAGGACAAGATTGAATAAAGCATTGAAGGTAGTAGTAGGGCCTAGTAGTAGTAGTAGTAGTAGTAGTAGTAGTAGTAGTAGTAGTAGTAGTAGTAGTAGTAGTAGTAGTAGTAGTAGTAGTAGTAGTAGTAGTAGTAGTAGTAGTAGGCCTAGTAGCAGCAGCAGTAGGCTAATAGTAGTAGTAGTGGTGGTGGTGGTAGTAGTAGCAGTAGTAGTAGTAGTAGTTCTAGTAGTATTGTTGATGGCAACACGTTTCTCAATCTATAGGCCTAATAAAAGTCGCTGGTTCACAGAAGCATGGGCGCCCGCAGAAAATTTTGCAGGAGGGGGCAAAAAATGTTACGATTGTCACGGCTAAATTTTTTAGTAACAAGAGCATGAAAAATACAGCGCTCGAAATTAAAAACACGGGCATTTTTTCAAAGAGGTTTCTTAATGCAAATTTCTGTTTCATTTTGTGCACTATTTTTAATATGAATAGTTTCCTAAGTGCGAGAAATGTGTTAAAAATCCAAAAGTAGATGTTAAAAATCCAAAAGTAGATGTTAAATGGATGAATGGCACTATATATATTTATTTCTATAGAGATTTCTAAACATAAATTTATGACTTTCACTGTGTGTATCATTCGTATCATTAGTGTTTCAATGCGAAGAAATTTGTTAAAAACTCAAAAGTAGTAGTTAGAAAAATAAGTTTCAATTTTCCAAGGGGGGGGGGCAAGTGCCCCCCCCCCTTGCCCTTATGTGCGGGCGCCCATGCACAGAAGCACGCTTTGTATGTGACAGAAATAAATGCCTTCTAGCCTTACATCTGTGCTCAAATTTTGTGATTGTGTATGTCTTTGCAGTTCTTTACATCTATTCACCTATAATTGATGTGAGCGAAACTTAAAGAAAAAAATTGAGTTGGAGCCAGCAGGAGAGAAGCGGTGGAAGTCTGAGAGATTGATTGGGTCGTCTCAAAAGCTGAAAGGAGGACACTTCAATATAAAACGGTAACTGAATGGGTATCGTGACGTTGGAACTCGGGGTTACACTTTCCTATATTCTCTTAATTGCAACAATGAATAATATGTTTGTTACAGTTTGTACCAACCCTTTTCTGAAGTTTGTCGGACAAGATGAATCTGGCCATGCCAAAGAAAATATCCAGCATGGCTCCACCTTTGTAGAAGAGAATCAGTTTCACGCGAGCCGGCAAATTGTTCTGTTAAAAAGCATTCTCAACGTAACAATAGCATTTAACAGACTCTTAACAGCAGCCCAAATATTTACTTAAATAATCAACATTGATTTAGCTTATCCTTTAAACAATCGCAACATGGGTGCATATCTCAGTGCCCGTGGTATGCCTACAGCTACATCAATGAATGAGCTAAAGTCTGTCCTGATTTATTACAGATATAATTATGCCAATGCCTTTCCAATTTTCTGTCCTCACTTCATGCGAAAATTTAGCACATGGTTAGTCAATTTCGGCACTCTGTGGTAGAAGGCAAGGTTCTTGTTTTTTTAATTCACCCCCAGGTTCTAAGTTGACGGTAATTTATCGCGTGAGGGTCGGTTAGGGCTCAGGTTAGGCGTCGTGAGGGTCGGTTAGGGTTAGTTTTAGGGTTAGTGCAGTCATTCTGACAGGCGCACATACTCAACACATAGAACGGACATGGAAAGCATGATTGGGGTGAATTAAAAAACAAGTAGGCCTACCGAACGCAAGACATCGGTAACCATGTGAAACAAAGACTCATACTCATACATGACATATATAATTGTATATAAGCCTATGTCGATACGAATAGGCCTACTGCCACGTACCCCTCAGCGACAGGCTTTACCTCCGTCCTGTTCGCTGGGTAGGGGATTCCGTTCTGTTTTTGAACTGCAGGTGTACACTGTACATGTAGATGAAGATTGATGATATGATCGGGAGCTATAAAACCGCGAAAGCATGTAGATGGTCTACTGTAGTATGGATGGCCTCGTGCAGGATGTCTGTGGCGGCAGCGAAGTAGCCTATAGGCCCTGGTTGGCCGGTAAACTGCTACACAAAGAGATTCGCTTGTTCCAGCAACTGACTTACTCATAAGGGTGGAGGACCCGGATCGAAATGCTTCTAGCTGGCTTATTCGTCGGTTCAAATCCTCTATGATCTGTACGCCGTCTGGGCGTTCTGACTAGAAGATAAGCCCTCCCGAATCGTGCTTAATCTAGTCAGAATTTGTTCTAAATCTATATCCTCTGATTCCTCTTCTTCTGGTAAATCTTTGTTGTGTCATTATTAAATATAAATCGAGAGCAGAGGAAAGTTTTATGATGGTTCAATAAATTTAAGACAAAAAGGTTACTTAATTGAAAGTCAAAATAGCCTATACGATAAGTCTAAAGTTACAACTACTATAAACCATAATGCGAACTCGCTAATAATATAAAATTTAAGACTCAAATCGGACAATATCTTACAGGTTGGCTATAGGCCACATATCTCAAGAACTTCTATTGGACCCAAAGGACGATAAACCTCGGGGTTCTTATCTCTTCCTCCACTAGAGTCTGACTAGACATACAGAATAGAACGCAGATCATTTCTCAAGGTGAGCAATCTCTAAGCAATTCTCTCATACCTTCTCTGTAAAAAAACAGACGCCCGGATTGGCAAAATGAAAAGTTGGCACCCTTACCCTTAACTACGAATTTTTACTGATGGAACGATTTAGGCTATTGACACTCCGGTAGGCTAATTAATTTCTGAAGAACATGCTTAAGATGTTTGCAAATGTTCGGTAACTAAAACTAAATTATTTGTTAAAGTTTACCTGCCAGGTGTCCCCGAAGACTTTGTAATCTTCCAGTGGAACTTCCGAACCAACTTTCAGCGAGTAGTGAGTGATGTCTATGAGGCTGGCTGTGCCGTTTACACACGTGTTCTCGTCCAAGAAGTAAACGTAATCGAAGACACACGAAAGAGTGCGGAAGAAGTCGGTCTTTGGGAACGGTTTGACCTTCAACTCCATGAGACCTGCAGAACCATATATAATGGGCTATCTTAAAAATAATTGCTTAAGTGCTGTAATATGCCAAGCAAATTTCTGTCCATGGTAACGGCCTCTGTTGTCATAGACCCTGGTCAAATCGGATCCATCCTTAGAACATCGCTTAAGCAGACGTGATGATGCCATCATTTAAAATTGGACACAGCCTGAACTCCCTGTAATCTTTACTTCTATTTTTATTAGGGCTTCAGATCAATCACGATTAACGCATGCGATTAACGCGTTAAAACATTTTGCGATTAAAATTTTAACGCATAAATCATACGCGTTAATTCTATTCGATTAAAATGGAATCAGAGCTAAAAAGTTTAACGAAGAGTTTAAATATAAACCAGCGATAGGCCTATATGTACTTCTCTTTGTAAATATTCCAAGAAAGAATTTGAGTAGGCTATAGGTCTATGCTTGTTATTAACGTAGCAATTCGTCGCTCCATTATCGCCTGCATACGAACCAAACATGCGTTTATCGCTAACGATTTGTTTGTTTGTATGTATGTGCACTTGTTATAGCGCCCCTTCAAGCTCTCTCTACTCAGAGGCGCTCCCGATGCAGAGCGGACACTGCATCGGAGTTTCACGCCGAAGCGCTGAGCAATTGTAAGTGAAGGACTTGCCCAAGGTCCTTACGCGGGGAGCTGGATTCGAACCTCGGACCTTCCGGCTCCAAGGCAACGACGCCACCACTAGACCACCGCGCCCCACTGATTAATGATCGACATCAACCACATCGCCAGCTAAAGTTGTCAGACTACCTTGGTTGAACTCCAAGAGATGGCAAGATCAATTGATCCGAGTTTCAAATAGGCTATCTCAAATCGTTACAGAAGGACAAAAAACACGAGGTTTGGCAAGAGCTGCAAGTTCTTCTGAAAACTTATGACCAACCCGATGAGGTTCAACGAACAACAGAAGATCCATGATAGGCGTAAGCGACATTTCAGCAGTGAGGGGCACAAAATGACTTTTGGTCGAAAATTGTGACGACCTGTTTTAGTCGCATATTGAAAATTTTTTGGACAAGTTTGCAGAATGGAAATGACTGACTCATCAAGCAAGCCATTTTGGGGATGCGGATAGAGCGGGGGATTAGAGGAAAGCCGTGTAAGGAATGGCCGGATGACATTGCAGACTGGTGCGAAATGGAGATCCACAAATTGAGCATAATGGCAGAGGAGAGAGACAAATTAGTGGAGACGGATGGTGAACCATGCGATTGACACCAACGGGCACTGAGCCCATGGACCGCAATGATGATGATGAAGATGATGTTGTTGTAGTTGTTGATCATGATGATATACCTGGTTTATAGAGGATGATTTTTCGGCCTTCGTCATCTCTATCCGGAAGAATCAACAGAAATCTGTAAGAAAACACAAATCAGAAATTGTCCGATTCATTAAATATGGAAAATAACACAACTATGGTTTATATATAATTAAATATATATACATATACACACACACATATAAGAGCCTATGTCTGAAATAAGTGCCCTGCTGGCTGTTGGGGTACTGGTACCAGTTATATATTATGCTGCTGACTTGCATGCCTACAATGTACTGTCACTGTTGGTGGTGCAACGGCGGCTGTTCAGCAGCGGATATATGTAGAGCAATGGACGCCATTTGTATTTGGTTGTAAGCCCATCGCCTGCTGTTGGACACATCTAATACCAAGGACCTCCAAGGTATTAAGTATTAAGCAGCCTGCATGCATGGTGGCGGATATTTTCCCGCAAAATCACCTTTAGGGCTCGGTCTGTGACTTGGAGGTTGTTTTACGACAATCAACTCAGTTTCTCCGTCTCTTAGTTTCTTAGTTTCTCTGGCTGACCCCTCGCCACAGAGATTAATACTAGCCTGACGGGAAAGAAAAAGAACTTAGTTTCTCCTAACATATGAATTAGCTCACCCGCAGCGACGCCAATTACGGGTAAATGCGCATTGCGCATGCCCGCCCGGATCCAGCTGAACTACGTTTTACAAGTTGATCAAGTCTGGTCTTTATTGCCATGGCTGGGCTCAGAGAGCTTCTGAGTAGGTTTCGTTAAGGAACGCTACGTTACGATCTTGAAAGAAATGTATAAATGAATGAATAACTGCCTTACCCTGAATCGATCGCGGCTAAAATCTTCGGATCACACGGGTCGAGGTTCATGTACAGCTTAGCAAATTTCGCTCTGCGTTGAAGGTATCTCTCCAGAAGTTCTCTGGCCTCCAATTGAGAAAAGTATCTCACTCTCAAGAAGCACAATAGGAACGCAGTGTCTGCAAGAAATAGAAAAAGATTGTGAATAATAGCGAATAATGTTATGGAGATGAATAGTAGTCTAACCGATTGACAAGTGATGGCATGGACAAAGACGGAAGCAGAGGGTAGAGGGGAAGGGTAGAGAGTGACAACCTGTAGTTGTTGTCGAATGCAGCCGATAGATCAAGCAGGCCGAGCAGCGCATGATCACACGCATCCATCGCCTCGGTAAGGTCAGTGACCTCCTTGAGAAGCGGTGTCTGTGTCAAATGTAACTTCCGATAAGTATAGACTGATAAGCTGGATTTGAAAAGTCCCGCCTACGACAGATGATCAGTCAGTGGTATGTTGCTGTTCTTCGGATCTTCATTCAGTTCCTCCTTCGCCTTCTTCAGACTCAAGCGTAGCTTGGAAAGAAACGTCAGGTTCGATATTGGTCGATAAACTGACAGGCCTCCGCGGGGAAGCGACTGCTTCTTAAATCGAGGTGTGGCAAAGGCGTCCTTGTGACATGATGGTACTGTGATAATTGATAAGTGAGGCAATGTAAGGGGAAAGCAGGTCGATGCTGGTCTTAAGCAACAACGTGGCATGGCGTCTTTCATCTAGTGCTTGTCGGCGGCGTCATTCACCAACCGGCAGAAGACGTCGATTGTGACAGGCAGAAAACCGGAAAACCGATCTGCCGTCGCGAAACACCGGTGGAGCCGACCTGATGTCGGAGACTATTTGGTCAAAGTAATTGGTAAAAACATCAGCAAAAGCTGAGTTCTGCAGCCGGTGCAGCGTCCTGGCTCCTGAGAAACCTAGACATGCAAAACCTAGACATGTAAAACCTAGACTTGTAAAACATAGACATGCAAAACCTAGACATGCAAAACCTAGACATGCCAGCAGAAAAACAGACCTGTCGGACATTTAATGTGCGGTTGTTCCAGTATCCATTTGCGAAAAGTCTCGACTGCTCCAATCCTATTGGCTGGATCTTCATTCAGTTCCTCCTTCGCCTTCTTCAGACTCTTTTCGTCCAAAGTGCACACGTACCCGCTGTCTTGTGACGTCATTGCACTTAGCGCAAGATAAGTAGGACATAGGTCTAAGTAAATAAACTACAGTGCATGTAATAATTACTGTGTGTATGTAAGTCAATCAGTCAGTAGACCAGTAAATAGATCTAAAGACCTGCAATGTCATGTATAACTAATAGATTTTATTTCATTTGTTACTCACCTAATTTTCTGCCTAAATAGAGGAAATTCGTGGTTGTTATTTGTTTTAGTATATTTACTAAGCATCAGCATCCATCAAGATTGTCATAGTTATTTTATTATTAGTAGCATGATTTCAATTACTATTATTATTGTCATCATCATCATCATCATCATCATCATCATCATCGTCATCGTCGTCGTCGTCGTCGTCGTCGTCGTCGTCGTCGTCATCATCATCATCATCATCATCATCATCATCATCATCATCATCATCATCACCACCACCACCACCACCACCACCACCACCACCACCACCACCACCACCACCACCACCACCACCACCACCATCATCATCATCATCCTCATCATTACCACCACCACCACCACCACCACCACCACCACCACCACCACCACCACCACCATGACACCACCACCACCACCACCGCCACCATCACCATCATCATCATCATCATCATCATCATCAATGAAATTTGTAGCGCCCTCAAGGCCAGACCAAAACACGTCTCAAATTCATATTTTGGTCCGCCAGGAGAGGATGCGGTTAGATACCCAAGTTACTAAAAACCAGCCAAGGACATAAAATTATTGTAGGCCTAATCTTTGGGTCGATTTTTGAATGAATTGAATTTAGGCTAAAGATCCGTAGGTTCCATCTCATGGGGCAGCGCCATGGAATGCACGCTAGCCACAGGCTGACATGTAACTGCTTCGCATAATTGGATCAGCTAAAGATCCGTAGGCTGCATGGTTATCGCTGGCAGGGTGGAGCAGAGGGGTACAGCAAGACAGTTTTTTAAGGGGTTCCAATATAGGGATTCTCCAACGGACAGTCGGCTATTGCATGGCAGCGATACACCCAAACTTAAATGGTTCATAGAGCTTCGTTTAATGCTTCATAACAAAAAAACTCGATAATTTTACTGCCAATCTCGTAATTTTGCAGGAAAGTGATAACAGAAGTTCGCGATTGTTATAATAAAATTTATGATTTAAATTATTTATCTTTACCTGCAACATATAGGGCCTATGTAGGTCTCTACAAAATCTTTCGCTTTCGCGGCTTTACCAAATAAATTGCAGTGTGACTTTCGGAGGTGTAGGCTATACTCAGGCGTCACATATACTGCTGCCACTGAGCCCATACAACCTTCAAGCCTAAAGGTCATCAATTTTTCATGCCTGCATAATAATAATAATAACATGCGCTTTGAAGACAGATAGATAAACCACACGTACGTGCTGCCTCTGTTGTGCTATTGGACACGCAACATTTAATATTATGCACAGGTCTTTATTGTTATTTGCATGCAGCTGAACATGGATACGGTCTGATTCCTCGAAGGCGATATTTATCTACATCCAAGTTTTGATACCGAGTCATAAAAAATTCTACACGACTTCTCAACAGCGACCAAAGGCAGCCGCAGCGTCACAGCCTTCACTGCAGGCAACAGCGACATTAAATTTTGCCTACATTTTAAAGCTTGTTAGTTGGGACTGTTGGTCATTTAGCATAAGGCAATGACTGTCAGTGGTGTAGCAGCCATATGACGAGTGTAGGCAAAGTCCAGGGCACCGTGACCCGAGGTCCATAGCACCACAAGCTTTTCAACCAAAAAAGTTTCAGGTAGCCTGCTGAACCATTTTTCATAGTTTCAAACTACAGAGTCCTCTGTTCCGAGAGTTTGGAGAGAGTGGCTGTGCTTCTTATCATGTCTAAGGAACCATTGGCACAGACCAAATTGGCAAATGCATTTAAATTGTCAACTTATTTTGTAACTTATCTATTAAAGCACCTTGAACTATGGATAAATGATAGCGATTAATAAATACTCTTTGATCTAACCGCAGTTGAAATATAATATATCTAATAATTCTCACTTTTTTAGAATCGTTAGTGAGTATAGGAACCTCGAGTTTATAATTATAGTGTTCAGTGGCGCCAGGCTAGGTTGTTATGCCACTGCCGTATAGCCTACTGTCTAAAATAGCAAACCTGATAATTACTCTGTGTTGATATAGACTGCTGTCCCCCACTCACAGTCTGTAACAGCCGCAGCTACGGCTAGCATACACATGTAACATACGCCTCCTTCACTACGGCTGTGTTAACAAAATAAAACTAGCATATCCGGTACCACAGAAGTGAGAATATTTGAACAACAATTTGACAACTCATTCGGATCAAATCTGCTAAAACAAACTTGATATTTCGTTTTCAAAATGTCTCGTGCTGTCAATTAGTCAGCAGCCGATTAAGTCAAGTCGATCTGTCTCACACGCAGTGCTTCACAGAAGTTCACAGTGAAGCTCATGACCTTTGTACCTACATATGTAGGGCCTACATGTACATGGCTCGGCAACTATTGTATGTCTGAAACGCTGCCTGCATCCGTTAGATTGATGGGTTAGTTAATGAGGAGGAAAGAGTCACCCGCTTCTATCAAATCAAAATTTGATCACTTCTATCAAATCAAATGAAAATCAAATGCTTAATTGGCAACTAATCAAAAGCGAAATAAATATTGAAATCTACAAATACTGCATTTTGCTGCTTAATGTAAAGTAAGTAAAGTCTATCCAGTTCCACGAGGAACACAGGGAGGCGCTCATCTCCTTTTCCATAGCCCTGAGCCAGCAATGGACGAATCCCAAGGTCCTGGACACGAGGCCAGTATATCGCAAGACTTGCCGTTTACTTCCCAGCTTACGCCGGTACCAAATTATACTGCTTGGTGACAGAGGCACGTGGGCGTGAACAACTTGCCAAGGTCATTACCCGGAGTCGAACCCGTTGCAAGTTCTCCGATAAATTGGTCAGAACCTCAAAATTCGAAACACTATATATAATTATTACACATGATGTTTGATTTTTAGACTTATTAGCTCTTTTAATTTAACCATCGTAACCGTTGCTGAAGTTTGTGTAATAATTACGACAGCTACAATCATTGGACTATGCTACAACTGATGGGAATTAGATTCGCATCTATTCGGACGAAAAAGCATCTTGTAAAACGCCTCCAAGCGAATTGCTCTGTCACTAATCGATGTTGAGTTTTCGGAATGAAGCCGACGGTTCATCTTTGCTTGGCTTTTGAGCTTTATCCAATTTCCATTGGTCACTGCTGAGTAACTGAAGTCTCGCGCGAACTTCAGGTCTCGTGAGATCTCGTTTCAAGTTCTCTAGCAATGTTTAAACATAATTCGAACAATTAAGTCGACAGTAAACATGAATAGCATTGGCAGGTAAATGTAATTGTAATTTGGTAGCCTATAATCTTACTGTCTCTCATATAAATGCGTCAGAAACACATGGATAACTAGTGTGAGAGTGGAAAATGCATCGTCATTATAATATCGTATCCACTCAAAGGATATCCAGTTCTTTGAGTTCTGGGTCAAACTTGCCGTATACCAGGTAGCCTACAGTAATTCCTAAGAGGAGCTTTTCATGCGCAGATCTGTTTGGCAAAGAGCAAAAGTAGCAAAACACAAAGGTCAGAGTTAAATTTTTAGAGAAGAGCCTGAATATCGAAAGCAGGAAACTATGGAACATCATGGCTATCTATCATAAAGGCTTCTAAATGTAAAATCCTCACATTCACTTTGTGTATCATTAGCATCGCTACCATAGTACTTTAGTGCGAAGAAATTTGAAACAAGAATAGGTGTCAATTTTTACAGAGAGAGCAAATGCCCCTCTGGTCCCACGTGCGGGCGGCCATTGGCCGTTAGAAAGACACTGGTCCAGTTAGGAACTACTGCAGACCAACCAACACTGTGCACAACTCCCACATGTATTGTATTTATACATTTATATTAAGGTGGAGTGAAAATAATGGTTGAATTTTATTTTTATTTTCTTAAACTGGCAGGGTATGCAATAGTTGCTATGCCATAATATAAGCATTCTGGCAAAGTCTTAGATTTCTGACATTTTTTCTTCATCGACCCCCACGGCATCAAAGATTTCACATAATTCAGCATGTACGGCAATGTCATAATGATGCGAATGAAGAATTGTTTTCAAGGGCAAGATGCATAATTGCAGATTCATGAGTACATTATGTCACAATATCTCTGAAATACTCAATGATTACTCAATTACTCATGCTTTAAAGAGATGTTTTGAGATAAGAATATGCACTGGCACAAACCGTCTCCCCCAGATCAACAACAAGAAGCCTGATTTACCATACTACCACAATTACAAGATTAAGGTTAGGGTTGGGATTTGTTTGGTCATATATTGTTTGATTAATACAAACTAATTGGTAGAAATTAAGGTTAGGGTCAGGGTTAGGGTTTGTTTAGTCCCTATAGTTTAATTGATAGAAATTAATAAATAGAAATTAAGGTTTATTTTAGTTAGATCAAATAATTAATGGAAAGTAAGGTTAGGGTCAGTGTTAGGGGTTTGTTTAGTTCTAAATTAGTTTAATTAAAGGAAAATAGGGTTAGTGTCAGTGTTAGGGGTTTATTTAGTTCTAAACTAGTTTTATTAAATGGAAAATAGGGTTAGGGTCAGTGTTAGGGGTTTATTTAGTCCTAAATTAGTCCAATTACTGGAAATGAAGGTTTAATTTCGGATAGAGGCACGGGCACAAACAGGAAGCCTGATTTACCATACTATTCCAAATAAGGATAGAACTTAGGGTCTATTTGTTTAAAACCATTCATGGAAATTAGGGCTAGGGCTAGTTGTCGCATACCAGGTCTTACCCTAGACGCTTTATAAACTCAGGGATTCGTAATGGGTGATCAAGAATGATTACTAGAATTGACCTACAACAAGAACAAGCTGTATTTCATTTTTGATGTATATTATAAATATCAACATTCAACAGTAAATAATATTCAATACCCTAACTACCTATTGTGGCGTATTTATCTACTAAAATATTATAAGGTGCTTAGCTTCCTCAAGAGTTCCCTTCTTGAGTAGATGATGAGGTCCTTGTTCTTGACACAGGGAAACTGGATTGGAAGGAAAGATGGGAAGAAAGGTCGCTTCTCCCTGGCTGCCCTCGGTCGCCGTTTCACCACCGCGTCGTCTTCGTTCTTCTGTGAGCACTGGCTACTCACACGTCTTCTTCACTTCTGCTTCGTCGTCGAATCACCACTTCTTCTCGTTACTTCGAAACTCCAATCGCAACTGGTTCTCGCAATGTCTTCTCGATCCCAAGATCGATGCCGAGCGAAAATTGACTTTGTTCGCTATTACAGTCCGACTTAAACTTCGAACATTTCTATCTAACCCAGGTACTACGTTCCCTAGGATTTACAGATCAGCAGTGGAATAAACGTACAATAAGTCCCGTTTTTCACACTCAAATAAATGTCATCGGCGCATTCTGAATTAACGTTTTTGGTTGACAAATCGCAAAATGTCTGCCATTCTTTTCAGAATCTCATGCCCGAATCAGACCACGTGACTCTTCGGCTGCTCACAGTGTTGACGATCGTCTGCTGCACGAAACGCTGTTTTCGTGCCTCCTCAAGCTTTGACTGATTTTTGTAGCGCATTTGTGTTTGTGATTGCTACTGTTATATTCGCTAATGCCACAATTCAATTTATTAATTATCTATTAAATACGCCAATTAATTGTCTAGCTTAACTGTTACTTAGTATTAATAATTACACAGGTTATTAGTTAATTGATTCGTTTGTTAAGGAGCGTTTATTCGCTACAAATGCCCCCCTTCAAAAGTCTGTTCACAGGCTTTAACTTACTCACATACTTAACAAACTAATCTATAAACTATCTTCCTTTACCTTACATAACACAACAAAATTACTGTTCTACACCTATTTATATACAACTTATCATTCATCAAAGGTTCACTATATATCACTCTAGTCCCCTGCTCAAGTAATCTGAAATTACATTGTTGGACCCCTTGATGTATCTAATAGTAAACGAATAATTTTGCAAGGCTAGACTCCATCTCATAACCCTTGCATTTTTCATCCTTCCTTCTTTCATATACTGCAATCCGCAATGGTCTGTCTCAATCACAAACTGCTTGCCGCATAAATATCTGTCGAACCTACTTACGCCCCACATTATGGCTAAGCATTCTCGTTCTTCCACCGAATATCTCGTCTCACGCTCAAGTAACTTCCTGCTCGCATATGCTATGGGATGATTCACCCCCTCATATTCCTGCATTATTACGCATCCGATCCCTTTTCCACTTGCATCCGTCTGCAATATGAACTCCTTCTCTAAGTTCGGTAATCTCAGAATTGGTGCCTTTGCCAGTTCTTCTTTCAACTGCATAAAACTGTTCTCCAATTTCTCATTCCATTCGACATTTCCAGGTGACAACTTCTTTGTCAAATCACTTAGCGGTGCCATTATTTCTGCACAGTGTGGAATGAATTTTCTATAGTAATTCACTGCTCCGATGAAACTCCTCACTTGTTTTTTCGTCTTTGGTCTAGGCATATCAATGATCTTGTCCACAGACTCTTCTTTTGGACTGATGTCATCATTATTCAACGTGTGACCCAAGAAATCTATTTTTCCGTACCCTAATGAGCATTTCTTTGGTTTCAATGTTAGGTTGGCTTCCCTAACCCTTTCAAAAAATATCTCCAGTGTTTCCAAGTGATCCTGCCATCCTTCATTGTGGGCTAATATGTCATCCACATAACTTTCAAGGTTTTCTGTTCCATGCAGAATTTTCCTGATTAGTCTGTTGTAACTCGAAGCACTATTTACTAATCCGAATGGTATGTTTCACATTGCTTCAACACTTTTAACTCATTCCTATTATTAACTTACTATTCTACTTATTATGTATGCCACCATCTCAACATATGGCATTCATCCATCTTATATTTCACATTGAATGATCTTCGTCATTTCACTAACATCTTGTTATTCCTCGTACTTTACTCACTGTACAAAGTACTTCTTCTTATCTTAACTATTTTCCAGTTACTCAACTGTCTCCTTATTTATCTAAGTGACTCAACATCACACTCAGACACTGTATTCTAATTAATCTCAACTTAATTCTTAACTACTACACAACTTCAACAATTATACCACTATCTCACTTGATCCTATGATTCACCTTATCACTCACTACAACTCATAAAACTGCTTTAACTAGCAACTCAACTTAATCTCACATTAATACTTATGTACATTACTTCCTTAATTAAATACTCTCCACAAGCTACTGTCAGCTTCTATTTGCAGTTCTCCTTCTCACGTAATGACAGTCCAGCCTGTCCATATCTGACTTACTATCTCTGTTCACCTTCTCGTATAAATTCAACGTGATGCCATTTTGTGTTTCCAGTTCACCTGTGTGCTTCTCTCCAAAACTCAATGCATCTGCATCATCTCCATAAGTTTTCGACTTAACATCTTCTACTGTTTCATCTTTTCCACTGTAGTCTCTGCTACTTCTCCATTTATCCACATTATTGTTAGGATATGACCATTCTCTGTCATTCCGTAACCGATTTTTCTTCCAATTCACATCATTGTATCCTCTACAATTCTCATTCTGACTTCTACCAGAATTAACATCTTGTTCTCCTCTGTACCATGTTCTACTATTCCAATGGTTTCCACTACTTCCAACCTCGCCTCTACTACTTCTATATCTCCAATTGAGATCACTAGGTCTGTCACACCTAACTCCAAAATTACTACTAGACTCTCTCCTGTCATGTCTGTAGTTTCTCCAATCACACTTACTTGTGTCACTCTTCTGACTCCTGTTCCACTTTATATTTCTCCTATCCACATTTGGATTCTCTTTGTATCCCCTATTCATCCACTCATTGGATCTTCCTGACTGTGTCTCATTAGACTTATTTCTATTCTCCCTATTTCTCCAGTCTACTCTTCCGTTCTGCCATTTATTCTGATCTACACGACTCTTATTTAACTCACTTCTTCCACCTGTGATTAAATATTTATTATTCGTCTCCACCAATCTCAATGGTTCACTTCTGTAATTCTTTTTCGTCGTTTTACTAAAAGCTGACTTCCTGTTATCTGTGTAATTCCAGTCTCTGGTTTTATCCCACTGTTTCTTATTTACTGTTTCATGCCGTCTCTGCATTCCTTTAGCAGTTTCATTTAAATACGGCCTTTCCGCAACTTTGAATGGTCTGTATTTACCATCCTTTTTAACCTCAGCTCTGGTTTTAACAACTGCTGCTGTCGTTGCTTCTCTCATCCCATCCACTGTTACACCATCAGTGAATTTCACTGACCTTTTGTCATGTAATGATCTCTCTTTAGATTTAGATCTGTTCCTCAGTATGCTCTTGCTTTTCACTTCAGCAATTGTATTCTCTGGTTCTCCACTGATTATATCCTCCTGTTTTCCATGTGTGATCTGGTATTGTATACCTTCGATCATCCCAATTATAACTGGCATCGACGGATTTTCCATAACCATCGCTCGTACTTCTCCACTAAAGTATTCACTCTCTATGTTTATTTTGGCCAGTGGAAAATACTTTATAGTTCCATCGACCAACACACAATGTGTCTCCTCACCCGTCAAATCTGTGTCGTCTATCAATGAACGTTTAATGATACAACATGTTGACCCAGAGTCATATGAGCATTCAACACTTTTTCCATTCACTTTTGCTTTGTGCTCACTACAGTCTTTTATATTTATGTTTCCATCATTGTTGCTAATTACCCTGACACTTGCAGCTATGTGCATTGGTAGTGTCTTACTAGTTTTGTCTTCTACTCTGTATTGCTCCTTTCCAACATCACTTACTTTCTGCACTTCAATCTGCTGTCTGGCCTTATTTGTCTGATTCTCGAATATTTGCACTTCTGCTGTAGTGTGTTCAACAACTTCCCTGTCGTTTATCTCATGGTTTATCCTGACGTCACTTCTGCTTCTGGATTCAACCTCATACATTTCCAATTGTGTCTCAATTTTCTTAAGTTGAAACTGCAACTTATAGATCTGTTTCTGTAAGTCTGCAACCTCACGAGTATGCTTTGCTTCTGCTGCTAAGCGATTTTCTCTTGCTTCCAATTGTGCACTCCTAATTGCATCTAACTCAATTTCGGCCTTTCTAGCCTGCATTGCCGCTTGTGTCTTCCTGTCTTCGGCTTCAGCTTCAATCCGTCTCACTTCCACTTCCGCCTTCTTTGCATCAGCTGCTAGCTCAGCTTTCTTGGTATCGGCCACTGCTTTTCTTGCATCTGCTTCCGCCTGAAGCCTTCTGTCAACAGCTTCCGCTTGTCTTAACTCAGCTGTCTTAGCAAGTAACTTAATTTTCCTCATCCTCCTATCTGCTAGTTTCATTTCTTCTTCAGATTTTCTCTCCAATGCTATGTCTTGTCTTTCTTCAAATAAATCTCGAAGTTCATCTCCGGCCGAATCCAAATCTTCGCCTACCTTCGCCCAGGTTTCAAAATCATTGGAGGACATCACTTACTGGCTTACTTCAAATTAGCAAGTAGCAAAATATAGGCAAAAAATGCGCTATATAATTTCTGAACACAGAAATCAATTCAATTTATCAGTCGCTGTGGACTCTTTAAAATACACTCTACAGTTCTAAAATGCAAGTCTCTATCAGTTCAGCTTTACATCCAAAAAATCAATACACTAGCAATATTGTTCTATGCTGTTTCTAGTGTCATTAATGTTCAATTAGATCAGTTTTTAAGCTGACTAAAATCCCGGAATCTGAGTCCCCATACTGTCGCATACCAGGTCTTACCCTAGACGCTTTATAAACTCAGGGATTCGTAATGGGTGATCAAGAATGATTACTAGAATTGACCTACAACAAGAACAAGCTGTATTTCATTTTTGATGTATATTATAAATATCAACATTCAACAGTAAATAATATTCAATACCCTAACTACCTATTGTGGCGTATTTATCTACTAAAATATTATAAGGTGCTTAGCTTCCTCAAGAGTTCCCTTCTTGAGTAGATGATGAGGTCCTTGTTCTTGACACAGGGAAACTGGATTGGAAGGAAAGATGGGAAGAAAGGTCGCTTCTCCCTGGCTGCCCTCGGTCGCCGTTTCACCACCGCGTCGTCTTCGTTCTTCTGTGAGCACTGGCTACTCACACGTCTTCTTCACTTCTGCTTCGTCGTCGAATCACCACTTCTTCTCGTTACTTCGAAACTCCAATCGCAACTGGTTCTCGCAATGTCTTCTCGATCCCAAGATCGATGCCGAGCGAAAATTGACTTTGTTCGCTATTACAGTCCGACTTAAACTTCGAACATTTCTATCTAACCCAGGTACTACGTTCCCTAGGATTTACAGATCAGCAGTGGAATAAACGTACAATAAGTCCCGTTTTTCACACTCAAATAAATGTCATCGGCGCATTCTGAATTAACGTTTTTGGTTGACAAATCGCAAAATGTCTGCCATTCTTTTCAGAATCTCATGCCCGAATCAGACCACGTGACTCTTCGGCTGCTCACAGTGTTGACGATCGTCTGCTGCACGAAACGCTGTTTTCGTGCCTCCTCAAGCTTTGACTGATTTTTGTAGCGCATTTGTGTTTGTGATTGCTACTGTTATATTCGCTAATGCCACAATTCAATTTATTAATTATCTATTAAATACGCCAATTAATTGTCTAGCTTAACTGTTACTTAGTATTAATAATTACACAGGTTATTAGTTAATTGATTCGTTTGTTAAGGAGCGTTTATTCGCTACACTAGTGTTACGGTTAGTTTAGTCCTGGGTTAGGGTTAGTGTAGTCCTGGGTTAGGGTTAGTTTTAGTTTGGTCCTATAGTAGTGAGGGTCTATTTATTTGAAACCATTCATGGAGATTAAGGTTAGGGTTAGGGTTAGTGTTGGGGTTAGTGGAGTCCTGGGTTAGGGTTAGTGTTAGGGTTAGTTGAGTCCTGGGTTGAGGTTAATGTAAGTTTGGTCCTATAGTAGTTGGAACAATTCATAGAATATAGGTTAGGGTTAGTGTTAGGGTTTGTTCCGTCCTATATTAGTTAAAAATAATTTTCGTATGAAGCATTGCGAGGGATTTGTTTTACAATTACCCCTAAATCTTGCGGTGTCAGTAGCGGTAGTGGAGTGTTGGGGTAGCGCCTTGCCCAATATGATTCAAATGTTCCGTTGTAATACCAGCCATTCGGCAAACGTAGTACCGTCCGTATAGCTTTTTTAGCTGGTGTAGTTGGTGTAGCTAGTGTTTTACCTGGTGTAGATGGTGTGTGAGGGTCCGTTGATGGCCGTGGAGCTGGTGTCCCAGGTGTAGCTGTTGTACCTGGTGTGTCTGGTGTAGATGGTGTGGCCGGTGTGTGAGGGTCTTTTGATGGTTTAGGACTATGAGTGGTTGGCGTGTAAGGGTGTGTTGATGGCGGTGGAGTGCGAGGGTCTGTTGATGGCAGTGGAGTGAGAGTGTGTGTGTTGATGGCAGTGGAGTGAGAGTGTGTGTGTTGATGGCGGTGGAGTGCGAGGGTCTGTTGATGGCAGTGGAGTGAGAGTGTGTGTGTTGATGGCAGTGGAGTGAGAGTGTGTGTGTTGATGGCGGTGGAGTGCGAGGGTCTGTTGATGGCAGTGGAGTGAGAGTGTGTGTGTTGATGGCGGTGGAGTGCGAGGGTCTGTTGATGGCAGTGGAGTGAGAGTGTGTGTGTTGATGGCGGTGGAGTGCGAGGGTCTGTTGATGGCAGTGGAGTGAGAGTGTGTGTGTTGATGGCAGTGGAGTGAGAGTGTGTGTGTTGATGGCGGTAAAGTGCGAGGGTCTGTTGATGGCAGTGGAGTGAGAGTGTGTGTGTTGATGGCAGTGGAGTGAGAGTGTGTGTGTTGATGGCGGTGGAGTGCGAGGGTCTGTTGATGGCAGTGGAGTGAGAGTGTGTGTGTTGATGGCGGTGGAGTGCGAGGGTCTGTTGATGGCAGTGGAGTGAGAGTGTGTGTGTTGATGGCAGTGGAGTGAGAGTGTGTGTGTTGATGGCGGTAAAGTGCGAGGGTCTGTTGATGGCAGTGGAGTGAGAGTGTGTGTGTTGATGGCAGTGGAGTGAGAGTGTGTGTGTTGATGGCGGTGGAGTGCGAGGGTCTGTTGATGGCAGTGGAGTGAGAGTGTGTGTGTTGATGGCAGTGGAGTGAGAGTGTGTGTGTTGATGGCGGTGGAGTGCGAGGGTCTGTTGATGGCAGTGGAGTGAGAGTGTGTGTGTTGATGGCAGTGGAGTGAGAGTGTGTGTGTTGATGGCGGTGGAGTGCGAGGGTCTGTTGATGGCAGTGGAGTGAGAGTGTGTGTGTTGATGGCAGTGGAGTGAGAGTGTGTGTTGATGGCGGTGGAGTGCGAGGGTCTGTTGATGGCGGTGGCGGATGAATCGGTGTACAGTAGTTGTAGGCGGATGAATCGGTGTAGAATTGGTCGTACAAGTGGGTGTCGAATTGGTTGAACGCGGAGGAGAAGATGTGAGGTTTTCCCGTCGCTTGTCCTTAGATATACCAATGTATGGCATTTACTCGGCTGTGAGGTGTTTTAACTCACGCTGGGACAATTTGCTCTCGGTGTACGCTCGCCTGAGCTGACCAGATACTGTGTCGATGATCATTTCAATATCCAAAGGACAGAGGTTGGCCAATTGTTCGCGGTTGCTTTGTAAGCGTTCCTTCAGGTGAGCAACCACCACCCGAGTCACATACTGTCCTGTTTCAAGGAAAATTTGATCCATACTCTCACTGAATTCCTCAGTTGGGTCTGGTGGTTTGATGCTGTTACGGATGTCATAAAGATTACACCGTATAGATCTCAGAAGTTCTATTTAGTTTTCCAGCTGTTTCTTTATTTGAACGTTTTTGTGAATTAATTTAGTAATTTGGGTGAAATTCCTGTTGCTGTTACTTTTCATCAATTTTTGCCACTTTTCCTAGAAAATGTGCAATGTTGTGCATGGCTGGGGCCAATGAAGAATACATTTTAAAATTACAAAATTTTGCACCTACACTACTTTACATATAGAACAACTATTCCCACCCCTGCCAGTCAAAAATTTTAACTTTAGTTTTTTCACTCCACCTTAATTTATATAGCACCTCTTGCAGAATGACCATTCAGAGGCACGAAAAACGCTGGGGAAAATAAATGTTTTAAGGAACGAGAGACTGATAAAGAAAAGCTATTTTATTGTGCACTTCTCCTTCTTCGTCCGGGAGGACGAAGAAGGAGAAGAAGAAGAGGAAGTAGTAGTGGCAGTAGTAGTGGTAGTAGTAGTAATAATAGTAGTAGTAGCCTTTGTAGTAGTAGGCCCCTACAAGTAGCAGTAGCAACTCACTCAATTAGCTAATGATTCAATCATTGATTGATTCAAACAGTTATTCAGATATCAAACCATCCAGTCAATGAGTTCACGAATCAAAGAAAATAACTCAACCTATGAGCTGTTTTTCGGTGCCAGCGTTTGGTCCTTTGTAATCGTCAGGCAGATATTCCACAGGTAGGCATCTCATCGGTATATCTTTGTAGACGTTCTCCAACACGTCACCGTGATTCTTCACCTAAAACAGTAATTGAATAGTTCCATTTCTAACATTTGTGGACATACTTTAATTTCAACTGCATTTCTTCTCGAATAAGATAACGAAAGCACTGATCGTACACTTGCAGGGCAAGGACAAGATTGAATAAAGCATTGAAGGTAGTAGTAGGGCCTAGTAGTAGTAGTAGTAGTAGTAGTAGTAGTAGTAGTAGTAGTAGTAGTAGTAGTAGTAGTAGTAGAAGTAGTAGCAGCAGTAGCAGCAGCAGCAGCAGTAGTGGTAGTAGTAGTAGTAGTAGTAGTAGTAGTAGTAGTAGTAGTAGTAGTAGTAGTAGTAGTAGCAGCAGTAGCAGCAGCAGCAGCAGCAGTAGTGGTAGTAGTAGTAGTAGTAGCCTATTGTTGATGCTGACACATTTGTCAATTTAAGAAACGTCGCTGGTCCACAGAAGCAAGCTTTGTATGTGATAGAAATAAATGCCTTCTAGCTTTACATCTGTGTGCAAATTTTGGGATTGTCTATGTCTTTTGCAGTTCTTTAGGTGCATGCAGCCATGCACCTATAATTGATGTGAGCGCAACTTGAAAAATATGAGTTGGAGCCAGTAGGAGAGAAAAGGTTGAAGTTTGAGAGATTGATTGGATTAGGTCGTCTTAAAAGCTGAAAGGAGGACACTCCAATATAAAACGGTCAATGAATGGGTATCTTGACATTTGAACTCAGGGTTACACTTTCCTATTATTATTATCTTAATGGCAAGAAGGAATAATAATAATAATTATGTTTGTACCAACCCTTTTCTGAAGTTTGTCGGAGAAGATTAGTCTGATCATACCGAAGAAAAAATCCAGCATGATTCCACCTTTGTAGAGGATCATCTGTTTCACGCGAGCCGGAAAATTGTTCTGTTGAAAAAGTGAAAGCGGAACAATATGATTTAAAAGCGTAACAATAGGATTTAAAAGACTCTGAACACTGAAAAGCAGCGCAAATATTTAGGCTAAGATTAATAATCGGCCTAATTTAGCTTCTCATTTTAAACAATGACAACACGTATGCACATCTCAGTTCCCGTGGTAGGCTATATAAGCTTATGACTCTCCAATTTCTGTTCTTTCTTTCGTGGTTATTCAATTTCAACATACTGTGGTACAAGGCAAGACATCGGCAACCAAGTCCAAAAAGACGACTCCTATAATAGGCCTGTATGTCCATAGGGAGAGTCTACGACTCTACTTGAACTAGTCTAGCCTATGTGTCACCCTTAACTACAAATTTCAACAGTGAATCTTTGATTAACCGACATTCCGGCAAATTAATTAATCAAGAATGTGTTTTAAAAAGTTCGCAAATGTTCGGTTTTATTAAAACTGATTAATGTCGTCATAAACTCATAACTTACCTGCCAGGTCTCACCGAAAACTTTGAGATCTTCCATTGGAATTTCCGAACTGACTTTGAGGGAATAGTGAGTCATGTCGACGAGACTGTTTGTGCCATTGACGCATGTGTTCTCGTCCAAGAAGTAAACGTAATCGAAGACGCAGGCAATGGTGCGGAAGAAGTCGGTCTTTGAGAACGGTTTGACTCTCGACTCCATGAGACCTGCATAAGATTATGAGCTATCTTAATTTCCTTAGAAAATCATTTAAGCAGTTAATGTTAATGGTATGGAGCAGACCTGCTGACCGGATCGATTGATGCTGGACAGCATGGCGTGAGACAGACTGAGACAGAGAGTGGCGTCGGACTCCTATACGGGCATTGAGCCCAAGGTTACTGATGATGATGATGATGAGACATAACGATGCTTGCTATCATTTTAAATTGGATACAGCCTGAATTCCCTGAGATTTTACGCCCATAAAAGTCTTTTCCAATGCTATAGCCTACGCGTACTGCAATCATGATAGCAGCACCCACAAACACGTTCACAGCCATACACGGCAAAAATATTTATAAAAAACCCAGAACAAAACCATGATAGAAATGACCATATAGGCGTTGGAGACGGGGTCCAGAGGGGGCAAATGCCCAAAATTTCGGATAAGTCTGGTTTTCGGGCAAGCAGACCAGAAAAAATTATCAAAAATGTACATACAAACTTAAGGAAATTTTCGGAACATTTCGCATATCGACCGGATGACTAAAAAAGGTCGTCTCTGTATGAGTCTATCTCGCGTCAGGTTGCCCAGCTTCAACCGGTCCAGTCAGCAGGTCTGCTCCACACCATTAACATCTTGAAGCACCTAGACCACCTTGTCTGATTGAAAAGAATATTGGGAGAGAAGCATGAAGGACAACCTGGGTGAATGCCCGTATGTGTTCCACGCTCTGTCCTCTGACTCTCTCCACCGGTCCGTCAAAATAATTACTGAAAATAGCTAAGATTTTGACTGCTTATTTAAAAGTAATGCATATACCTGGTTTATAGACAACGACTTTTCGGCCTTCGTCATCTCTCTCCGGAAGAACCATAAGATATCTTTAAGAAAAACAAATTCAGAATTTTTTCTTTAGGCCTCATCTATCCTGTCCAAATTGTCAATTTTTCTTATTTTTTTAAATTCTGCGAGAGATGAGGGTCATTTTTGAGGCCTGGCGGGCCATTTTATGAGGCCTCGCGGGCAACGGGTTGGGAACCGCTGGCCTAGCCTATGCATTGAATTAGCAAAAATAATACACCTAATAGTAGCCTATGGCTATGTTTTCCCGAGCCATATCAAACACTTCACCACGCCTCTGAAATGATCTCCTTCCTGAATTCCGCCCTTTCCCGTTCCTCATCCAATGTCCTCCATACTTATCACCCACTATCACCTTCCTAATGCTCCTCTATCCATCACTCATCGACGTCATCGTGCTTTCCATTCGAAAGTCTCACCTGCTTGGAAACTCTTACCCCGACTCAACTCTGTGCAAATTGGAGGCCGTTTTGACAACCACGAACTTAGTTTCTCCCTACAAATAAATCGGCTCACCCGTAACTATATGCAATTACTGGTACGGGTTCATGCGCCTGTTGCTGAGGTCCAGCACAACTACACGTTTTGCAAGTTGATTAAGTCTGGTCTTTATTGCCGTGGCTAGGCTCGAAGCGCCTCTGAGTTGGTATCATGAAGTATCCCTATGTTATGATCTTTTAACTAAAATGTATGAATTGATCAAAGAACTGCTTTACCCTGAATCAATGGCGGCTAATATCTTTGGGTCACAAGGGTCGAGGTTCATGTACAATTTGGGAAATTTCGCTCTGCGCAGAAGGTATCTCTCCAGCAGTTCTCTGGCTTCCAACTGAGAAAAGTACCTCACTCTCAAGAAGCACAACAGGAACGCAGTGTCTGCAAGAAATAACAGCAGATTATGAATTAAGAAAAGAAATGCACCGCTCTGCATCTGTCTATCAATCCACCCATTCGCTAGGCCTATTCCACCTATCCATCAATTCATCCATTCATCCATCTAAATTTAATCTACAAGTATTCGTCTATCTGTCTACATAATCTAAACATAGCACACCTTTAAGGTAACTGTTCAGAAATTCGCCAGACCCAGACCATAGATCTAAGAGGAAATGCTCGAGTAGTTTATAAAAGCCGTTAGCCGTAAATTATCCTCCTCAAAGAACTTTGGTATGAAATGAGGCTATTTAGAAAGTGGACCACGACATAGAAAACCTTATATGCTGTAAGTCTGGTAGCAGTGTGAGCATGTCCAACCATCAGGTCGCCCCCAAGCGAAGCGATCGGAATCAGAGCAGGACAAAGTTGATGTAAAGCAGGGTTCCAGACTATAGAGGAGACCCTTTGATGAATGCGCCGCTGGACCGGGAACCAGCGGAAGACATCCAGGATGTAGGTTATACACGGTATTGATAGCATTCATTCGATTATTCATTATTGAATTTTGATGCATGTGACAATCATCACAATATAGGATAGGCTTACGGACAGGGAAATCCTGTAGCCATTGAGGCCCCGCAAACACACCTGTTGGACATTTGATGTGAGGCTGTTCCAGTATCCATTTTCGAAAAGTCTCGACAGCTCCGAGTCTGTTCTTCGGGTCTTCATTCAGTTCCTCCTTCGCCTTCTTCAAACTCTTTTCGTCCAAAGTGCACACATACTCTTTATCTTGTGAAGCCATTGCCCTAAACGCAAGATAAGGAGCATAAGAAACTATAAGCTACAGTAAGTTACTGCAGGGTGAGAATTGCAGAGGGGCTGGGGGGTTCACCCCCAGTCATTTTTAGAGCCCCATGTTAAAGTATGTTTTTCACACCCCAATTCCAAGTTTATCATAGGCCAACCCCCCAGTTATTTTTCCACAATTCTCATACTGAGTTACTGTAAGTAGCTAAAAAAGTGAGTATATTCAAGTAGACTTAATTAATAAACTGTATAAGAATTAGATTTTATCTAATTTGTTACTCATATGATTTTGCGCTTCAGTAGAGTAAATTTGTGGCTGGCATGAGGAGTTCCGGTACCGTACACCTTTGGATTAAATTGTTCCACAGGCCTACTCCAACTGATAATACCAATAAATAATTTTACCATTAGGCCTGCAATCAGTGCAATGCTACTTCGTTTGAGCTCTCAATTCTTCAACAATAGTTGCCAAGTGTCATCATCATGATCTCCATCATCATTGTCATTTCATTGACACCATCATCATCATCATTATTATTATTATTATTACTATTATTATTATTATTATTATTATTATTATTATTATTATTATTATTATTATTATTATTATTATTATTATTATAATAATTATTATTATTATTATTATTAATGTTATTATTATTATTATAACACATTTATTTATTCAAAAACTGACACAATCATGTACAGACGAGTAAATAATCGTTTCAAACATTAGGTCCTTGGCCTCTCAGTGTCTTGGCCGATAAGTTCTGTCGTGCCCAACACAGACAACGAATTTCCTACTTGGAGCGCGACTGAAATGCGCTGGAGCAGATGGTTGGACTCTCTCTGGTCACCGGTCGACATCGAAATTCTGCTTCCTAACTTTTGAACGAATTCCAGGGACTCGGAGTGCCAACTTCCTCCGGTTTCGATGGCCACAGGAATGAAGTGATGCGACTGTGAGATGACAACATATTTACTGGTCTTATTTCGAGCTGCTTTTTCCGCTGCTGCACCTGCGTTTTCCGCTGTTAGATGTACGTACGAAGCTGCAAACGTGTCTGGCACAGTGACGTCCCAAGCCAGGCATCGACCTCTGGACCAGGGTATTATAGTAACTCCATCTGGTCGTTTGCCATCGGTTCTCGAAAGACCAGTAGGTTCTTTGATGGCCGGTATTTTGGCTCTCGTCATCGCTCGCCATATCACGTCATTTATCATATCATGTCGTTGGTGTCTTCCAGCACCTTTAGGGCAGGAGAATCCATGATGACCTAAGGATTCTACTCTGGCACCACATTTACACACATGTTGTTCACAAAGCGCAGTACCTAGACGAATGCCTACTGCAACTCTCAACACCTCTCCCGTCATCCGCAATCCAGCTGCCGTAATGGGTAGTGCGTGAAGCCAATCACCTGAATGTGGCGATTGTACGGCTAGCAATCGAGATTTCGAAGCGGAATCTGTGGTTCTTTCTGTGAGTTCTTGAAATGCATGCGAAATCACCGCTGCGTCCCATTCTCTTTGTATATACGCTTTCAGCTCAGTGGGAGGAGGTGCGTTCGAATTCGACATCCAAGAACTAGAGGCTTCTTCCACCAATGGATCGGTAGAAGTTACGGAGACAGCGAGTAGCATTTGGTCTTGGAGGCTTCGAGTGCCAGCGGCTGATGCCAAAAAGGCGGAAGTTGCCAGCATTTCGGCACTACGAATCCCAAGACCGCCGTTTCTCACTGGTAACGATGCCTGGATCCATTGATCGTCATTCATGTCAATATTGAGGAGGCTACATAGACCTGTCCTCAATGTTTCATCGAAGTCGTGTAGAAGTCCTTTATATATGAAGCAAGCTGATGTTCTCAGTGTGTACAGCAGCTTCGGTATGCTTAAGCTGCTCTTCAGCAGGGTGAATGAATCGTGTGGGTGAAGCAATTCAAGCCGTGTGATGACTTTCGTCAGATCATTAATCTTTTTCTGGATAGATTTCTCGACGGCCCTGCCTGGCAACAGTGGAGCTCCAAGCAATGTCAGGTCTTCACAGGCGACAATTTCGAACTCAGCAAAGGCCTTGTTCTTGTGTGTTTTAACGTCACCACTAAAGGAGGCCTCGCACTTTGCCCGATTCAGTTGTAAACCATACACGTGTGCCTGCTTCTCTATCAAGCTGATGTCGTGCTCCACTTCATCGATTGGTCCAGCAAGAGTAATATCGTCCATATAACCGATATTTAATGGGGTAATCAGACTCTCAAGTAGTGGGTGTATCGTAAGGCAGAACTCTAGTGGTCCTAACGGGTCACCTTGTTGAGTGCCTTCTTCAGAAAGGATAGTGTGCTGTCTAGTCTGTAGCTGTGGAGTGTATGCATAATTATCAAATACATATCTGTAGATTTCTGGAGCTTTTGCTGCGACCGCCTCTAACAAAGAATCTCTTCTTAGTGCGTTGAAAGCATTCGAGAAATCCAGTTTCACTAAGATATGATTTTCAGGCATAGATTGCAAGTATCGCCTGGTAGCGTGAACGGCAGCCTCGGCTCCTCCTGATACTCCAACACCGATTTGGAGCGGTGATAGAGCTATATTCTGGTATTATTATTATTATTATTATTATTATTATTATTATTATCATTATTTAAAAAAATATATTTTAAATTTATATTTTATTTTGTTAAATTATTATTATTTTCATTACTTTTGTTATTATTATTATTTTTATTATTTTATCATTATTTTATTATCATTACTATTAGGCTACTATTATTAGGTATGCTGTATAAACTGCTCAGGTGATATAATAAGTTAACTGTCGCGAAAAAGAAACTGTGCGATATTTGTCCCCCCCCCCCACTTTCAAGACTAGCCGACAGATAGGCATATTAGGCCTATGTAGTATTATAGGCCTATACATCTGCTTGCTTCTCACGATGATTGTAGGTCTACACCGTTTCACTTTTTTATATGCATTTCTAATTACGTGCTTAGAGTGCACTGGTGTTCGATTAAATTATTGTTATAGGCCTATTGAATATATTTTTTATTTAGGCTAAGGCTGCGACCCTTTTCTTTTTCCGCATTTCTTTTTCTGTCCTGTTCTCGAGAAAATACACACATTCAGAAAGATTTTCTTCAGGCCACTGAATCACAACACAAGAATTTTTAAAAATGGGCATTCATAAATTGTCATTTTTGCATAGACCTATTTTGTAGTAGGCCTAATGAAAAAAACAACCCACCAGAGGACAATGACGAGCCATTAAACACGACAGCCATGCATGGATGCTCGATCTCCTTCCATTGAGAGCTAAAAAAATCCGCCGTTCTGCATGCGTGCAACAATGCGAGCACACAGCAAGTAGGCCTCCAAATTAAGCACGGATGGAAACTTACCCTATAGTCTTTTGGTCGTCCTTAGCTACAAATTTCCACAGATGGATCTTAAAGACATTCTGGTATTAATTTAACAGGAAAGTGACGACAAAAGTTCACACTTGCTATAAGTGATTTAAACTGTTAAGGTTTACCTGCCAGGTCTCTACGAAATCTGTTGAGGGTGTTATGTTAACGCTGGCGTCACTTAAGATTGCCACTGAACTCCACACAACCTGAAAGGGAAGAGGTCATTAAGCTGTTCGTGATACCTGTATAGGCTATGTCTGCTTTGTAGACCCGCAGCCGCTACTCTGAATAATTATTTATGACTGTGTTGTACACGTATAAAAATATAGGCATAGGGTAAAGACCCCAAGGGTGAGCAGCCTCCAAATGTGAGCATCCCCCTATATTTCACAAAATCATCATATTTGGTGGCCCCACACTGCGAATATCCATGGTAGTAACCATAAGCACACCAGAAAACCTTTAAATATACTTGTTGACACTCTTTTCGAAAGATGTAAATTATTTGAAACAAAATGATGCAAATGATCTTATTTTTAATTTTTCGTAAATAATCGATAACTTAGTCGTGTATTTGGCCATGGTATAGCTACTGGTATTGTTCGAATCTGTTTAATGTCCACTTTAACAGTGAGCGATAATAAGAGATTTTTCTAGTGCCGTTTATTTACGAGAATTTTTTCTCATACTGACTGCCTGTACCATAAGGTGAGCACAGTGCCGGCGCTAGCACCCCCCACGCCCCCCATTTGGGGGGGGCCCGAGTTTGAAGGGGCCCCCAGGGGGCCCCCCAAATTTAACTGGTCATTATGCCTATTTGTGACTGTATATTTCTTAAACCAACGTATTTATTTGAGGCCCCAGATCCGGCCTGGTGCATGCCTCAACTAACCATACGGCACTGCCATAGCAGACCTAATTCAAACATCATACCGGCCATACTGATTTTGGACGTAAGTAAAGCCATTTAAACTAACTCAGGCAGTTTCATCCACTTTCTCAAACACAACATTTATAAATTGTAACTTATTGTAATTGCTAATTGGATGAGGCTCCAAAATAAAACCTGCGGGCCCAAACATTAAACCCTGTGTAGGGTTCCAGATGTCCAATTGTCCATGGTATGTGTCTGATCTTAAGTTTGCAAGGGGCCTCAAATGTAGCTGGTAATTATACCTTTCATGACGGTTCTATCCTGATTCCTGAAACCACGCAAATCGGACAAATTTAAACAATGGAGAGGGGACAATCTGAAGTCCTAAACCACGACTAGCCTAACAGCATTAAAAAATGAGCAATTTTGTAAAGATGACCGCTTAAAATTCTATAATTACAGCATGGAAATTCCAAAAAATTTAACAATTGGGAGGGGACATTTATTGATGTCTTACACTATGTCTTTCAGCACTTAGCATATATGAGAAATTTTGCTGAGATGACAACTCAAGGTATGGGGGCCTCAAGTTTTATTTTTGGGGGGGGGCCCGGTACCCTAGCGCCGGCACTGGGTGAGCACCAAAGGAGTTCCGCATTGTGAGCATATGGTGCTCACATTATGGCCATCAATTTTACTACACTAGAAGCACTAAAACAGTACCGCAATGTGAGCATCGTGCTCACATTAAGGACATTATTTTTTACTATATTAGAAGTGACAGGAGGTTTAAACTGAGAAATTGCATGGCAGGGCATGGCAAGGTATGGCATGGCAAAGAATGGTATGGCACGGCATGTTATGGCATGGCATAGCATGTTATAGCATGGCATGGCATGGCATGGTAACTTGGTAAGGCATGGCATGGCAAGGCATGGCAAGGCATGGCAAGGCATGGCATGGAATGGCAAGCATGGTATGGCAGGGTCATGCCTTGCCTTGCCTTGCCATGGCATGGCATGGCTTGCACGGCGAGACATGGCATGGTATGGCATGGCGTGGCACTTCCCTGCCATGCCATTACATGCCATGCCATGCCTTGCCTCGCCATGCAAGCCATGCCATGCCTTGCCATACCATACCTTGCCATGCCATGCCTTGCCAAGCCTTGCCATGCCTTGCCATCCCATGCCATGCCATGCCATACCATGCCTTGCCATTCCATGCCTTGCAATGCCATACCTTGCCATGACATGCCTTGCCATGCCATGCCATACCATGACGTGCCATGCTATGTCATACCATGCCTTGCCATGCCATGCCTTGCCATGTCATGCCATATATATGATGTTCTCAGTCCTTTGATTGCATAAAATAAGTGCAAAATGTGAAAATAATTTTTTTTTAGCCTTTTCCACAATAATATGGACATTACTGTAATTATAATGCAAGATAGTGCAATATTTGTTTGTGCTCACATTAAGTTATGGCACCCTAATGTGAGCACTTTTTTCAAAATTTTATTTTTATTATAAAAAATATAATGTCAATTATTTTAATTTATAATGGTTATATGTTGTATAGACATATATTGTACCTACCTATTGCAACTATCAGAAGTCAGCTATATTCTATCAGTTTCCTACAATTTCAAAATTTCGTTAAGGTGCTCACCTTTGGGGTCTTTACCCTATCTATTGTTAAAGAAGTTGTTTTGCTCACCTATAAGTGGCCAAAGTGCAAACATAGAGACATTCGCGTGAGAATGCTTTGCGCTGAGCTCAATATATAAAACCATATTATATGACTTAAACCTGCAAGAGTGAGAGGCAAAGATTGTTAAATTTTATTGCATGTACATTGTACAGGGTAGGCATAAAAGTATAAACCCTAGGATTTTTGCCAATATCTTGGCCAGAAGTAGGCCTACAGGCTTTATGGCAATTCATATTCACGTAAAACGGCAAAATTTCACCAAACAATTTGAAACATAGCAAACGCTATAGGCCTGTCGCTTTTCATGACCCCAGCAGCCTAACAGCTGCGTGGACAAAAGCAACGTCAATAGCACAGTCAGAACCAAAGCAGAAAGGGCAAAGATCTTGAAACAGAGTGTATGCTATGTTGGGTATTCACAATACTGTGAAAAATCAGCACAAAAATAAATATCATTCAGTTGGGCGATATATATATATATATTTATATATATATATTAGAACTGCATGAAGACATCTGCTCATGATCATAATTATAGTGGACTAAACGTCTAGACTGGTTACAACATGAATAATAAACTATAGTAGGCCTACTAATGGTAGCCTAGTAGTGAGCATATTGAAGCAACCATGCGTTTGAGAAAAGTAATCACTAGGATTGAAGCGCAAAGATTATTAACTGTAAAATAGCTATTAATCTCTTGTTTTAAATGTCGCTTGTGTTTAGGTCAACAAAAGTGGAAGCCAAGATTTCTGTCTCATATCTCATATGCGATGCTCTTTTGTGTAGTTTAAAAGTACCGCAATGCTCCTGAACATTGGACAATGGACATAAGCTGTCATAGATCTATGTAAAGCCCCATGTACTATATGAATGAATGTGAGGAAATATGTGTTTGTACGCATTGAGTAAAAATAAATGACTGTATGCGTGTTTGCATACATGTTCGTTTGTACGTAAGTATGTAGGCCTACGTATGTAGGCCTAGGCATCTGAGGCGCGAATTGTCAGCTGCCGGAAGAACACACAGGTGCTTTTAAAGACAAGGAGAAACAGTGAATTTTGAGCCCGTGCTGAGAGAAGGAAGTGAACTTCAACAACGAAAAGACAAGTGGAAGTCGATAACAAACTGATGTAATGAACTCGAGCCAACACCTTTTCTGCATCATGTCTCGGCTAGAAGACCCGTTGAGTTCTGAGATATCCACAGAAACCGAATTAGCTTAATATTAATCAAGGCGAGAGGAGACAAGATAACAAGTTACGGATTTCAGCATAAGCTAATTAATATGACATTGCAGAGTCGCAAAAGAGCAACGATACGAGTTTTGAGATTATTATTACTTCCGCTTTGTACTCCAAAGTAACTCCTTTGCTTACTTGTCGCGAAGTTAGCATATTAGTTTACACGGTTTAATGGAATTAGGCCTATAATAATTATTAGCTCCTACTCACCTGTAATAAGACCTAGCCTATACCTCGGATGACCTATTTAGTTAAAAGTAAAAAAAGAAACTTCAAACTGTTTACAATCTTTCACATCTTATCGTCCACTCGGCCACATCGCCTATTGAGCTTAACGCGGGCACTAGCTACGTAACTGCCATGGCCAGTTGTAAAAGTCTGGCGTGCATCTCAAGTAGCAAGCGGTATAATTAGGTAGGCATTCGCGAGAAAAAGTCTTAGCCTGTTAAGATTGGCGACTAGCGCCAGTGGACCCCTGACCGTCACGTTGGTTGTGTGTTTCTACCTAGAGCTGATAAACAACATGGCGATTGTCGCCATTGGACCACTTTGATTAAGTTAAAGACACCAAAGAGCGTTTCCAAGGCACCATAATTCACACTGCTGGTTGAAGCCTACGTGCTACAAGGCAACGCTCATGGGCGGAAACCTGGGCGGAGATTTGGGAGGGGGGACGAACAAGTGGCCGAAGGAAAGACGCGAGATTTTTTGTCGTCTGGCCGAAAAGTCATGAAAATTTTCTATTTTCGCCGCCCAAAAAAGTTGATGACCTTTTTAAAAGTCTTGACGCTCAACGATTGGGGGGGGGAACAAATGCATGGGCCGTCCCCCTACACCTCCGTTGGAGGGATCGTCGTCACTGTCCCCCCTAGGTTTCCGCCCAAGGCAACGCTCAATCAGTAATCCACCAAGTCAGACAAGAGTGGTAATTCATGCCTAGTCTCTCTGTGTCGTCCTTTGCTATGAATAATAACATAATTGAGACGTGACGAAACGATTTACGGACATTCTGTTGATTAAATAAGAAATAATGATGTCAAAGTCCAGATTGTTGAGACAAACTGATTAAAGTGATTATTTTGCCAATGTGATTGCAACGAGAACCTCTCGAAAGTGTAGACGCAGCCGTTGCCTAAGGTGGTTAACCTCAAAAATAACTCTATGCACAAAGGTTGTTAACCTCAAAAATGACTCGATACACAAAGGTTGTTAACCTCAAAAATAATTCAACACACAAAGGTTGTTTACCTCTAAAATAACTCAAAACACAAACCTAGGATGTTTACCTCTAAAGTAACTCAATACAGAAATGTTGTTTACCCATAAAATAACTCAATACAGAAATGTTGTTTACCCATAATATAACTCAATACAGAAATGTTGTTAACCTCTAAAATAACTCAATACACAAAGGTTGTTTACCTCTAAAACAACTCGAAACACAAAGATTATTTACCTCTAAAATAACTCAATACACAAAGGTTGTTTACCTCTATAACAACTCGAAACACAAAGATTGTTTACCTCTAAAATAACTCAATACACAAAGGTTGTTTACCTCTAAAACAACTCCAAACACAAAGGTTGGCAGCGTTTAGAGAAATATCAAAGAATTAGGCGTACTGGGTACTATCGTAGACCGATTATATCATCATTCTAATCGTTGTCATTGCTAAAGCAACAATAAAAGCAACTATAGTAAGTAGCCTTCTGTAATTTACTACTGCTGTAGCCTGTCGATAATTAGACGTTGATGTACTAAGGCGGAAAAGTGTCACGAAGAAATTTTCTCAGCAAATTTCATTGTCACTAATCGATGTTGAGTTTCCGGAATGAAGCCTGGGGAATGTCATCCTGTGGTTTCTGAGCTTTGTCGACCTTCCATTGGTCACTGCTGATGTATTGAAGTCTCGCGCGAACTTCAGGTTTCGTGAGATCTCGCTTCATAGACTCTAACAGCGTTTAAAACATTATTCAAATGTTTAGAAATTTTAGGCCAACAGTAAGTTTGCATAGACAGTTGGTATAATATCCTTTCACTTGTGCGTCTGAGCCCCTAATAATTAGCCTATGGAGATTCAACGTGTGAAAGTGACAATGTATTTTTAAGGCTCTTGAGGGGATCAAATTGTCGGAGGGTTGTGAGGTTCAACGTTTTAAAATCATGTTTCAGCCCTCCTTTTACCTAAAAATTACCTTAGAGTTAAGTTAATGCCTCATCACAACTTTTAGTGGTTCATTGTTTCTTATTTGCTTAAAAAACAAAAAGACATTCAAACCACTCCAGTGTTTATAAAGTAAACTTTTTGCTATAAATTTTCTAAAATAAAATTCAAGAATTTTCTGTATGTATTCTTTATTACTGAATGTTTCCCTAGCATTGGATCGAGCGCATTCTCGCCCGCTACAATTGAGTGAATATAGGCCTACGTTACCTGTAATAGCTAAGCCTATACATGTAGATCAGTGGTTCCCAACCTTTTTTCACTGTAGGGCCACTTTTTCTAAGTTGGAGGACACGAGGGCCACTTTTTGTAGTTGAAGGACATTAGGGGGCCACAAGGCTAAAATGTAACCAAAAGCAAGCATATAAAATTTTTATAATCGAATCAAACTAGAATTTGTGATGTTAGGCCTATTTATAGTCGTCAAAATAAAATAATTTGCAGGCCTAATGGAAAATAATTATGTGCTATAGCCTGTCCAAATTGTCAATTTTGTCATATATTTTTGTGAATTATTTGATGGACGAGGGTCCGAGGGCCATATTTTGAGGCCTGGCGGGCCACTTTTGGCCCGCGGGCCACGGGTTGGGAACCACTGATGTAGATACTTTACCCGTCGGACCGCCGGGACTCATGAGATGAGATTTGTTCATCGGTCTACATGGATACTTCACTCCAATTCAAATTTGACAATTCGAACCATGGATTCGGATTTTTTTACTGAAGCAATGACAACAGCGGCTATACTTTTCACAAGATATATGATTCCTCCTGGATTTAACGTAACTTTTCTGAACATACTAGGCGTCATTTTAAAGGATGAATTTTGCAAAATGCAGTCGGCTCCGGTAACAAGAGCAAGAGAAAGACCTAGGAGGAGGTGGTTGGACGACATGAGCGAATGGTCGGGTTTATCAACAGAGAAATTGCTGAGAGCAACCAAGAACAGGAGAAGATGGAGAAGAATTGTCTGCAATGCGACCAACTCTCGTGCCGAGGACGGTTGAAGGCCAGGCAAGGCAAGGCAAGATACCGTATCATGCCACCCAGGCTATTATCAGAAAACCATAGGCACAATGAAAATAAATTTAATAAATTAACCTATGATCTGTCTTTCGGTGCCAGCGTTTGGTCCATTGTAATCGTCTGGCAGGTATTCAACAGGTAGACATCTCATTGGGATATCTTTGTAGACGTTCTCCAACACGTCACCGTGATTCCTTATCTAAAGCATACTTAATTAAATTAATAGTTCCAGTTTTGAAATTTGTGTACAGACTACTCCGCTGCCTTCATCCAGAGCCAACTAAGCTATAATGGGTGCAATCGAAATTTTTCAGTCGGTTTAAAGACTGAACAACTGAGCAAATTGTATTTTAAAATGGACGCTAGTAGGCCCTAGCATTAGTAGTAGTACTTTGGATATTCTGGAGCAGCCACCATAGAAGCCATGATCCTACATAGCCACTGGTGCTCCCACGAAAAGACCTATGCCTCACATAGATGAGAGAATAAATTCAGATGGCGTTATAGAAGTTGGGAAAATCAGAACCTGCTAACTATCCGGACAGGTACGTCATAGAGGAGGTGAGGTTGCACTGAATAGCATTAGCCATCCAGAGAGGCAGTCAATATTATTGCTGACGTCTGAAGGTACATGTAGTCGATAATCGGCCGAGTAAACATTTCGCGCTGGCTGCAGCAGCTAGAACAGTTCATCCACATAATCCATCGATGAGGTTGCTATAGTTGCTATAGTCTCTCTCTCTCTCTCTCTCTCTCTCTCTGTGTCTGTCTAACTGTCTATTTGTATGTTTCGCTGTCTCTCTCTCTCTTTGTCTCTGCCTATCTCTGACCCTGACTCTGTCTCTATACAAACCATTTAGTTCAATCACACTAACATAGCGCTGGTTTTGAGAAAATCGCACCGGCTTTGATAATAAGGACAACACGGGATGCGTAGGTTTCAGAAAATCACATCGGGTTCTAAAAGGATTTTTGTCACGGACTAAATATTTTGTCACGATTGTTCTTAATTCCGGACAATCTCTGAGCGATGTTGTCCCGTTGTCATGGCTCTGCGTGCGTCAGCACTCTGCGGATGCCTATATATATATATATGTGGCTTGGAAGGCTTGCTGCCAGGGATTGCACAAGCCTGTAATGTGAGCACCATGCACATTTAATTTTGACCCATCCTCCGACTTAATTATCGCTAAGACGGTTTCGTTATTAACTCTAAAATGAAATCCATCGGTCGCCAGTAATATAATTAAGCGTCTGGCATGCGATCAGCAGGGCTAAGGTCGTAAGAATACTGCCGAAAAGTCTCTAGCTAATATACTTAGTGCGATGTGCGAATAAACGAATATCTCGATAAAATCGGTGTTGGTTACAAAAACTATGCTACAACCGGTTGAATTGTTATACGCAGCTCCCGTACCCCCTCCGCCTGCAATTTGCATGTAATTCGCTCCATTTTTATACAGGTAGACGTTACCATGAGCGGTATTAGGGTCACAAAATTCTATATACGTCGAAACCAAATAGTATCCGGCTTTTCCGGGAGTGACACGAGTCAGTCTCGTACTTATGCCAGCATCGGTTTTGAATCTTTCATTATCGAAAGAAACTCTTGTGTGAGTTTTAGCGTCTATGGCTTGACGAGTGAAAGAATGAATGCTAAGCGCAGGGCCGATTGAGATAGAATCTACATACTGCTTCGTAGCTGCATCGCTGGCGCTGTTGGGTTCGTGTAGACCTGTAATGTAACCATCATGCATAAAGATGGTTGTAAACACATTTATGTTAGACGGAAAAGTGCCATCCATTGACTTAACCATCTCTAACATGGTTTCATTATTTATTGTAAAACGAAATCCATCCGTCGATTGCAATGTAATTGGTCGGTTTAATCGACCTTTTATTGTATTCGTTGTATTTCCAAAAAATATGTTAAAAGTTTTATTTCCTTCCAAATCCTTACATCCCATCCCCCGCGAAAGATCCCTGCCGTTGCTGCTTAAGAATAGGTCGCCAGTCATTGTATCACCAGTCTTTGACACCTTCGGTGTAACTTGTTCATCAACGTATTTCTTATTCGTCAAATGATTATCGTTGGACGGAGAATCGTCGTGATTCGTTATCAAGTCAATGGCTTGACCCCAACTTAAGGCCTCATCCATTCCTGCTGTCAAAGGCTTCGTTGTAGGCAGTCCTTTAATTTTGTGACCACCCATTTTTAAATTTCCAGTCGCGGGGTTTGTTCCATCCAATCGAAGAAAACTCTCATTTATTTGACTAAGAGTAACTCCTCCAGCGATTACTCTTTGTGATGAACCAACATCAGTGTGACCAAATTTATCAACAGGCATTTTATATATATAATAATTTTTAATGCAAGCCGTTTATAACTTCTTGAAAATTAATTCCATCACTCACCATCTTCATCACATACAAACATAAATGGCCGCAAAACACTTCGTTATCCGGCTGTATGCGTTCGCTGTTATATAACACTGGACGGCGTAAATACCTTATCAGTTCCAGAGGGGGAGGAAGACCGTAACTATCGAAATATATTTTCTCGTTACCGTTCTTTAAAAAAGAGCACCAATGCTGACCGGTTCCTTTAGAATCGTCTAGATTCAATATCCCACATTCAATCCGTCTAGGTTTATTCGGCAGCTCGTCTCGCACGAAAACGCCTCTAAAATTCGGAATATTAAGCTTCTTCGCGGCATCCAATAATTCAAAATTCGTTAACGGATGATTTGGAAGAACTACGCCTTCGACATCGATGTTTTTCACAGTTGCAGAACTCATTTTATATTTCATCTAAATGTTTTAAAAAGTAATTCGATTTTACTTCCTGCACTACATACAGCCAGCGATCTATTTTGTTTGATTTTTGGATATTTTTTAGTGTTAGCAATGGACGTATATTCTTCCAATTCATAGCTTTAATAAGTTCTTCTTCATCTAGCAAGTTGAACGATGATATTGGTAAAACATGATCGACATGCCAAACCGAACCGTGATTTTCCATACTCATTCCTTCTTCTAATTGAATTTCGATCCATTTAGTAAATATTTCAAAGTCGACACCGATAAGTTGACACGTCGTTTGTGACTTCGATTTACCTTTTAATACTTTACCAAGCCTAATCCTCATATTTGTAAGTAGTTTAAACTCAGGATCATATATATAGCTTTCGAGCTTTAGAATGCGCGTTCTTATATTTATTTCTACATTCCTTACATTGATTACTTGTTCCATCTTTATGACATCTATTTTTTTCATATTCTGAAATGTTCTTTTCTTCCTTACAACAACTACAAACTTTTTTATCTTTTGTTTCTCTAGTTTCTAATCTCGAGTATTTTTGCCTAAGTTCCTTCCCTTCAGTATTTTTGCACGATTTGCAACTACTATTATGTCCGTTCTTACAGAGTTTGTTTTTGTGAAATTCACTTAAGCTTTTTTCCATCTTACATTTGGTACAAACTTTGGAGACTTCCATTATATATATATTTTTTCTTTAAATAGTTTTCAACAAATAGTGACCATATGCGAGAGTACTAATTCCATCATCCATTATTACCCGTTTATCGTCATCAGCAGATAATGCAACTTTATTAATTTCTTCCGTATAAATATCGTGATGATAAGATCTAATAACATTCATCGTTCGTTGTTGTTCTTTTTTAGTAAATAAGCAGTCTCTATAATCTTCGTGAGTAATAGTTTTCTGGACAACATTCTTCTTAATTCCTTTACATTTTTTATGCTCATCTCCAGCAGACATCTTATAAGAATACAACTTTGCTCGTAATCCGATAAACTCTTCTATCTGTTTTCCACCTGCTTCATCCTTGAACATCCCAATAACTTTTTTATTTACTCCAACCTCAATACCAGATGGATGATCTTTCGAGTATTCACTCGTATCGAATCGAGCTTTAATATCTTGTGCGATATCTGAGTAAAAGTCTTCAGTTTTAATTTCGTATGCCAAAGAATCTGTGTCGGTGAATAAAAGCTTGGCCCTATCTCCGTACTTGGTCTTGATGTAGTTATAATTGAAATCATACATTAAAGTTTTACTCAAATCTAATATACACATGCCAAGATAGATAGGTTTATTATAGTACAGTTTAGTTTTTTTCATGTGAACGGCTATTAGATTTTCATCGAAAATAGTACAACTCTCGTAACTAGGTTTTGCAGCTAGTTTAATAGCCTCCTTCTCTTGACACACTAACCTTACATCAACACGATTTTCAATGTTCTCACAAGTTTTGCCAAAAACACTGTTATTCATTAATTTGAAAAAGTCTTTCTCAAAGTCATTAGTAGCTTTCGTTCTAAGAGCTGTATTTAAATCGATGTACTTTTTCAACCAGTCACTTTCTTGGAATAGTATGCCTCTGTGCACTTTTGTTATTTTCATGCCTAAGCTCTCGTACAGCTTGAGATTATCGTAGTGTAGCACATACTTCTTTTTATCGTTTAAGTTTGGAATTAGCTTTACGACTTTGTCAATCTCAATGCTTTCGGGAGCTAACGGATAATCGGAATGTAGATCGTGTAACGAATTAGGGTATTCCAAATCCACTTCCAATATGCATGAAATATTTCTCCAATCATTTAAATCATTGTCATTCATCCATTTGAACCCGTGAGTAGGAAGTGACTTGCTCATCGACCAGCCGTAAAGGTTATTCGCATCTAGGTATGTGATGAATGTGGAATCTTCGTTAATATTGAAATCGCTCATATATTTATTATTAGCTTTCCCGTAGCGATTAGAAATCATGCTAACTCCTCCTCTTATCCCCTGCCTAATCATCAGAATCATATCGTAGTCACTCAGTAATTCCAATTTCACGTCTGTCAATTTCAACGCAGCATCCCAGGCTAGACCCGGTGATGTATAGTACCAGGCTGGATCTAGCGAGTAGTTCTTCATGCACACATCTCGAAAGTTCTCGAAAACATCAGCTAGCAAAAGAACATCCGAAACGTTGTACAAGTCGTGATACTCTCTGAATGTTTTAAATTCAAATTCTTTCCACACGGTTTGAGCGTGCTCGTAGTCTTCATCGCTTATATTCGAGTCATTTAGTTTAGAATAGAAAGCGGATTTAGGAGGTAGTTCGGTTTCATTAAATCTATCAAGACAATTGACATAATCATAAGGATAGATTCCTTTCCTCAGCAAAAGATCCAGTTTCTTTCCAGTATATCGTTTGCCAATGTTTTTACACTGATCTTTGCGAAGATTTTTCGATAAGGCGTCGAGACTAGAAGCCATAAATTTAAAACTATCGATAAAGCGTAATTCGCGCTTGACGGTAATCTCTTTTTCCTCTTTATTTACAAACTTATCAACAACGACCTCTCTGCTAAAAGATATATACTTTTCCTCGTTATTAGGTATGCAGTTAATTTTCTCTCCATTGTCACCTCTCAGTTTCTTAATGAACAGATGACAATCGTACCCGGAAAGATTATGAAACACTATGGGAAAGAACTTTGGACATTTATAGTTTAAATTACAACTGTTATGAGCAGCCCCTCTAAATTTACCACTAAGATGACAGTGATCTCTCACTCGGTCTTCACCCAACGTTTTTTCGCAGATATGACATATAGTAGCTGCATCAAAACACTTCTTGTCCTCTTCGGTAAATATCATCTTCTTAGGAAATTTAAACTGATTATATATTCGTTTTATATTCTCCTCGAGTTTATCGACAAATATTTGACCAACATCATCATCTTCGCTTTCAGCTGTAAACGTCACAGGATCTTGTGAATATACGCTATCATCGAAGCATTTTATGTAGTAACAAAAGGAGCTAGGAATATGCTTTTGATATTTATTAGTGTACGAAAACTCTGGATTTGGTTGGCAAGTGGCTATTGGCTTCACAAAAGACTCGAAATCAGCGTAGACAATAAACGGAACCCTCATAGATCTGTTATAATTTTTAAAACTTAACATAGTCCCTTTTGCTGGCATTTCTATTTTTTGCGCGTTATGTTGGGAACAGTACTCATTGTGTCTGTTAAGCGCTTCTATAGTTGTGTAACCACTCATACATCTTCTACAATAATGCATCGAATGAGTCCCCAATGTCATCAATCTATTAAAGTTCTTAATCCAGCAATAATGTTTCTTATCGCCGTCGGAAATGAGAAGAAGATCAACACAATTATCGCTTTCAAACGTTGACGCATAAAGCGGGTAAACTGATTTTTCGTAACCAAATACATTAACTCTAATACTATTATTTCTCTCGAATCTGTTGATTATATTAGCATCAGCAGCAACCGGAAATTCTATGCCACTCCAATTAAGTTTTTCAGATTGCTCTCGTAATACCTTAGTTATTCTCTCCGCGTTTTGACACACGGGATTCATAGCTCTAGTAATACACCATTTGAAGCATTCGCTATCTTTGTTTATCATATTTATAATAGCCTTTTTATTAGCTAAATAATCAGGTAGTTTAATGTAAGAACTACCTCTCAGTGGTTTGTATACCACCGTGTTGATATTTAATTTTACAACAGCTTTAAATCTCCAGTTGCTTCCTCGCATCTGAAAGTTTGCCATACTCTCTAAGATTTTATCTTTCGCGTTTTTATATATGTCGTTCACGTCAGTAGCAGCTAAAACAACTTCTGTCTTGGATACGAACGGTGTATCATCGGAATCTACTGTTCCAGATTTCATATCTACGCGATACATAGTACAAGTAAGAACTTGATTAGCCTTAGTCTCCCGATTATTCGACAACAGACTAACTACCTGCGGTCTGACGAAATCGAGAAATGACTTAGCATCCATTCCATCAATTCCATTTATTGTGTATTGCTTGGTAAATCCTTTAATAGCTGACGCTGATTCCCGAGTTTTAATGTTATCGAATATCCTGGAGACAGTCGCCTTAAGCGATTCCAGCTTTTCATTAACCTCTTGTTCGGGTACGTAACTAAGTAACCAATCCGCAAATTCATTAATTCTAGCTCTAAGCTTATTTCTGTAGGTTCTCTTAGGCGCTACTGGTTTGTATTTACTCGGCCTAAGCGTAGGAACCTTAATATCAGGAGCCGGTGAGTCAAGCAAGTGCGTAACTTTATCCATTCTTCTTTAACTACTTTCCTTTAAATCCATTTTATTCTAACCATTCAAAAAATCATCATTCAAAATATGTCTAATACACTATATAATATACTTTCTATCTCTCATAAACTTTAATTTCGTATCTATCTTTCCAGACATTTCCGTTATGATAAGCTATGACCATAAGCCTTAGCGGCTTTATACATAGATGGATACCAGGTAACAACCCCAGTCTCTCGATCCAAAATTCTTACGGTTCTCGGTTGATTCCTGATAGTATTCAACGTGTCGTGTCGAAATGGCACAGACGTATAGTCTGTCGGAAGAATATTCTTTTCAATCAATACAGCTATCATCTGAGGTTTGTTGAAATGCGAAGTACCTGTGATGTCGTGTCGCTTAGCCAACATTCTCAGCTCTGGTAGCTTCATAATATATAAGTAACTATTCTTTAAATAGATTTTCCATGTACTATTCTTAAATAGCTTTTCCATACACGACGCTCATCTTCTGCCCATCCGATTGGAACTGCAGCAACCTATCCGAAATTACAACGGCGAAAGCTTCTGTGTCGGCAGGAACTGCTGCATTGAAAAGAGCCTTAATCTGAATATCAACGACTGACGATTTCAAACGCTCGGATTGTTTGCTTACATCGAACACGAACAGCGGATATAATTCTTTATAATCTACAGGTGTTATATTGCTTTGCGTAATCAACTTATCCATACCATAGAATTTTTGACTAAAGGAGGACGCGTCTCTGTACGCTCTGGAGAATTGTTGATTAGGAAACGACAGGTTATGGTCGACAGCTGGGTATCTTTCTTGATTCATCATTACATAAATGTTCTTGAGATCGCAGTGATTAAATAGCGATGGATTACTTTCCTGATTACCGCTACGGTCCGTCTGAAATCCTACTATGATATACCTAGGTTTCTCAGGTGATGTTTTAACGCTTAATCTCCAACTGAAACTTGTCGACTGAGGAACTGTTATTGTGTCGCATTGACGAGCTCTATACGCAACTGGCAACGTTAATTTCGATTCAATCGTCTTATACAACTGCATTCGTTCCATATCAGAAGGAATGACGTGTGGAATAAACCATGAAATCTTGTTTATCGCAACTTTTCCAGCAGCTGCAGCGTTATCTCGGAATATGGCATCATCGTCAGCTTTACGAACTAAAGTCAGCGTCTGTTTAAAACCGTAAATAATCTTGTCGTAATCATCGCAAAATCCGAATATATGCTTCAACGGAACAATAAAGCTGAACATTCCTTTAGTGTTTGGCTTACGAATGAGAAAGCTTTGTCTAGTGGCAAAGCCGTGGTTGTCCGCAATAACAGCAGTCGCTCCAGTGTCTTTATACCACAGCTGATTTAAACCTTGAGTCAACTGAAAATCGTTTGGATACGTAAGTAAACCGAGCATCGTTGTAGCTTGACCTGGATGAAATAGCGTTTCGATTTCTTGATTAGATAACTGATAGGATATTTGACTGAATAGATGCATAAGCCCATTATTCGTAAGAGCGATTGCATCGGCATTAACGTATGCGGTGTCATCTGTTTTAATTAGTCTTCCTTCGAATTGCAGATACGACTCTGCTGGGTGACTGTATAAGTCTTGTAATTCAATATTTATTCTTATTTCCCCAGAACTGTTAAGATTAGTTCTCGCTACAGGTTCGTACTCGTGCCATTCGTATCGCTCGATACCTTCATCGATCAATGGTTGCTCTGTGAATCTTAGAATATCGGATTGCATTTTATTATACATATATTTTTAAATAAGAAAATAGATTTAAGCAATTTTCAAACCACCTCCGTTTAAGCGTTTTACTAGATCTTGAATTCTAATAGCTCCACCCGTCGATCCGAGTAATCTAGCTAGAATGACTTTAGTTTCCTGAGTTATCGGCTGCTGAGCTGGAGCTGTAGGGAGTATCTTATTGAGTAATCGTTTTCCAACGTCGATCGCCTTATCCTTAGCAACACCCCCAATCTCTTTGACAGCTGTGCTCGCAATTTGTTTGGCTGCATTCGATGTCACTAGTCCTTTGAGAAATCCTGCAATGGAATCGAATATTCCTGCTCCACCGACAACGTGTACTTTTTTATAACTTCTTTTCGCAACGACCAGCATTTCTATATCATTAATTTTTAATTAGATGATTAACTTTTTATATTCATCTTTGGTTATCACTCCTTGTCTTAGTAACTCGTCCGTCATACCTACAATTTCATTTCTTACACCTGTATTTCCCGCTTTGTAGCTATACATTCGTAACTCGAGTTGTTTTACTAATTCATTTGGATCCGAAGGAATAGTAATTACTCCGCTTCCTTTCTTCTGCGTTTGTTTACTCCATATCGGTCGTATTATCTCGTTGTATTTCGCGCTTCTAGACGACTTAGGTTTGTTTGGATTGTTCGGTTGACGCATGGCATTCGTATTAATTAGAATCTCTTCGTAAGCTCTGAGATCATGACCATCAAAAATTGATCTGCTTGGATTAGTCATGGTTACTAATTCCCAAAGACCCGGAGTTCCGTTGTAAGTCTTGTTTCCAACTGTAATATCATCTACTTCGATTGAGATTTCGGTGTCGCCGATATACCATTTTCCATCATTGGACCTTATTCCAAATGTTGTGTCTGCGAGTTTTTTATTGGAAGCGTATTGTGATAGGTATTTAGTTGCTATATCCCCTAATTCTAAGGTTCTAACGTCTTGAACCGGATCATCGTCATACGCCTCTATGGATGGATACTGAGGAAACTGAATAGTTTTCAACGAATCTGGAAGTGATTTTAGAGCTAGTGATGTTGCTGCAGAATTATCTTTTATCGTAGACAGCAAAGCGTTTTGCTCTTTCGATATTGCCGACTGAGAGTCGACTAATGGCTTGTAGATTTTAGTTAACTCTCGTTGTAGCCCGAGATCGTCTATTCTCTCCGAAAGAAAGTTTTGTTTAATATTTTTTTTCGTTTTTAAAAACTCTTCGATAATAAAATCTCTTTTTGCAGGATCGCTAATTTTCAGTAGCGACATTTTTTATTATAAGTATAATGTTTAAAACGTAACATAAAACGTAAACGTAAAATTATGCATCGTAGTAATTAACGTAACATATGGAGTCTTTTTCGTTTATAGTAACTGGTGAATCGGAGTTGTTTTGAATTGTAATTATTATATCCTCTGCGTCTTCAACAATTGTACCGTCCTGAAGGCTAAGTCTTAATTGTTTGAGTTTCTGTCTCAGAGAGACTAGACACATTCCTCTGGTCATTCGGACTCCAAGGCCTAACTCTACTGTAATATTTGTCTTTGGTTCAATCGTTATCGCTTGCTGAGCAAAAATCTCATATCTTTCGCCTCCTCGCTGTCTTGCAGGAGTGTGAGTAACCACTTTAGGCATCCAAATTATTGTACTCCTACGAGTAATTTGAGGTTTCCGTTTGGTGATAAATTTGTGTATTGGGTGACCGTATCCAGACATTTATATAAGTGGTTTTTTAAAGTAACATTCCAAGAATAGGAATATTTTTAAATGGGGAATTGGGTCCGAGTATAAGTCCTTCTCCGCTGACATATCCTGCTCCTCTTTTCATAAACAGACCGGATCCCGTAACCGAACTACCCTTTTTCCACGGTGATAGAATAAGACCTTCCCCTGCAGGCATTATCTTACAGCATATTCCTCCTTTTTTAACGTAGAGCACGCCAGATCCATGTGAGATCGAAGATCCACTTGTCTGATGTGAGATCGAAGATCCACTTATCTTATCAACAATTTTGGAACCAGCTGCAGAACCCAATCCTGTTAAGGCTCCTGTGGCTAAACTCGGAAGAACACTAGACAGAAGAAATTTTCCGGCTGTTGCTAAGAACGGTAGAATAGCGCCAATAAAACCGCCTTCGACTCTCGCATTGTCTTCTAATTGCTTTTTACCCATTTTAATTGTCACACCAGTTCCATTCTGATAAGCTTTCGTTATCTTGTTAATTTGCCTCTGGTTTAGAGCTAATAAATGCTCACCAGTTATATCTCCATGAGAAAGTCTTATACTCACTCCTGTTCCTGCTTGAGCAGCTCGCTTAATCTTCTCTTTTTGTCCTTCAGAAATATTAACTTTAACTTTCTCATAAGAGCTCATTTTATATTAAATATAAACTTTAAATTAAACCTCTCTTATGTGAAATCGTATCGACAATTCCTCACCTCTTAAATTAATTAATTTTCCATTTTGGTCTATTAGTTTTGTTTCCATCGATGAAATAGAGTATAGCGTTATTGGAAGATATACGAGATTATGAGGAGATTCGATTATCTTGTAACCAGGCCCGACCGATGGAAAGAAAGAATAAATTATGTTCTCCGTGGTTCCGTTGGTATACGATGATCCTATTATATCACTGGTAACTCGTAAACTATTCACGCTGTTTATATCGACTATGTGCTCGGATTCGTTATATCCTTCGGAGTATACACGACTCTGAAATCCTAGAACGGTACTAATTGAATTTTCTACAGTAAAATCAACTTTATAGTTCTCATCAATTTCCAAAACCGCCTTCAAAGTATTGTTATTTGGTTGCAACTTTATACATTGACCATGACCTTCTTCTTTTCAGAATTCTTTGTATGTATTCATTTAAGTCTTCGATTTCATAGCAGCCCGTAGGAATGTCTAAACCTTCCCACGTTACACCGTTATCTGACGAATATACGAATTTATTATTTGTTTCGTCTATATTGGGAAAACTGTAGTAAGTTTCAAGATTAACAAGAGCCATTTCATATTTTTTACTTCTGTCCAGTTCGATTAGTGGATTAAATTTCGTTCGAATTCGTGTGCTCCTTTCGCTCAACAAAATGCAAAAAGATTCCTTAGCCTCTGTGTTACGTGCAATCGTTTGAGTATTAGATAAAATTTCGTCAAGAAGGGTTTCCATTTTAGATAGCTATTTTTAAACCTAGAATATAAATTCTTAAATTTTGTTATCATTTTATTATTGCTGTTATTTAATGTAAAATGTATCTAAACCAGATCTGTACCTGCCCTTATTTGTTTTGCTAGTAAGGTCTATAACCACAAAACCATGCGTTTCATCCCACGCAGTTTTGCATAGTTTTCTAAATTCTTCTATAGTCATATCATCTACACCTATATGATCGCTGTATATATGATTAATATTCTTGAGGTCTTGAGGGAACAAACATATAAAGTTGGCATTCTCTCGGATAGTTTGTCTAGTAAGTTTGAAATAATTTTGTGCAAGGTAAAAGCAGTCTACATTACTATGCCTACCTCTTATATAATACGATTCACATTTATTCTGCTTCTCTAATTGTAAGTCGTCGAAAATCATGAGATTCTTTTTATCTCGACTTAAGTCTCGTGGATCTGGAACATCTTCCGAAGTTTCAAAGAATTTACAGTCTATATCAGATTTCTTATCCATGTTTTTAGACATCTCCTCAACAACGGACGATGGAGATACATTTAATTTCATTATCTCATCTCGGTTATCAAAAAGTCTTATAATCGCTTCCTTTGGTAATTTCTCTTCGAATGCTTTCTTAAGTATCTTATATTCTGGTTGGAAGAGACTTTTGCCAAATATATGTAGGTTATCATAGTCTAGCCAACCAGGTCTCAGTAATAAATTAAGTAGTAAAGTTGTCTTACCGCATTGAGACTTACCTACGATCAAACCTCTGATACTTCTTGGTAAGAGAGGACTGTTAAAGCGTTTAGAGGATTCTTCATTCCACGATAGGTCCTGGACTTCCATTTTAATTATATTATATTAAAATGGAGTATTGTGTTAAGTGTAAACGAAAAACTGAATCCAAAGATATTCAACGAGTCGTCAGTAAAAATGGCAGACCTATGATTAAAAGTGTATGCGTTGAGTGTGGCGCTAGAAAAACTCAGTTTATTAAAATGTCTACTACTGTACAAGGAGGTGATTTGGTATCAGCTCTCAATTCTGCTACTTCTAATATTAAACTTCCATGGGCAAAGTACCCTGGGGAAATGCATCTTCCAGGACATTCTTTCACGGGTCCAGGAACTCGATTGGATTTGCGTTTGAATAGTGACGGGACGCCAAAAGATTGGAGCAAACCAGTAGAAAGGGTTGATGCAGCGGCCTTTCGTCATGACTTAGCTTATGCTAAACATACTGATACAGCAGGGAGAAACGTCGCTGACAGAGCTATGATAGACGAATTAAATAATATACCTAATCCTTCTTTCCGCGAACGAGTTGAACGATCTATAGTAAAACCAATTTTATCAACGAAGACCCATTTTGGAATGGGATTTTAAAAAAAGCTTTGAGATGGACAGACCAGCTTGCTGACGAATTGCATAAACCAATAGTGAGGAAGTTTAGGAAGAGAAAAGTTTACGTTAGCGGAATCGATAAAATTTGGGCTGCTGATCTCGTTGATATGCAAAGTTTCTCTGAATATAATGATGGTGTAAAATACCTTCTATGCGTTATCGATCTATTTTCCAAATATGGATTTATTCAACCGCTAAAAGATAAGCGTGGTGAATCCGTGTTCATTGCTTTCACAAAAATATTTAATACGAGTGAAAGAAGGCCTGAAAAACTTTGGGTCGATAAAGGGACTGAATTCTACAATAAACAGGTGAAATCATTAGGTGTGGAGTTGTACTCGACTGAGAATGAAGAGAAGAGTTGTGTCATTGAGCGTTGGAACAGAAGTATGAAGGAAAGGATGTTTAAATATTTTACAGCAAATTCAACTCAGAGATATATCGATATCTTAGATAGTATGATTACTCAATACAACAACACTAGACACAGCTCGGTTAAAATGACACCTACAAAAGCCAGTTTAAAATCAAACGAGTGGGTTGTGTGGACGAATCTGTACGGTGACGCTGTTCCTGCTGAAACTGTTAAGCCTAAATTTTCAGTGGGAGATAAAGTAAGAATTTCCAAGAAGAAAAAGACATTTGAGAAAGGCTTCACTCCGAGGTGGACTCAAGAGATTTTTACTATAACACACATCCAATACACAGACCCAATCACGTATAAGATTTCGGATTATCATGGGGAAGAGATACAAGGAACATTCTATGAACCTGAGCTACAACGGACGACTCAAGATACATTTAAAATAGAGAAGATTATTAGAAAACGCGGAAATAGGTGTCTGGTTAAATGGGTGGGGTATGATGATTCCTTCAATTCATGGGTTGATAATAAAGAGCTGATAACACTGCGATATTGCATTAATATCCTCCTGTTCAGTGCAATCTGATTGTCTGTCCGGATAGTTAGCAGGTTCTGATTTTCCCAACTTCTATAACGCCATCTGAATTTATTCTCTCATCTATGTGAGGCATAGGTCTTTTCGTGGGAGCACCAGTGGCTATGTAGGATCATGGCTTCTATGGTGGCTGCTCCAGAATATCCAAAGTACTACTACTAGCATTTCTCAATTGCGCATATTTACAACAGTCAATGATCCACAAAACTAAACTCTGCCTTGATGGCAACGAATGCATGTACAGTGTACACTCTGTACAGCCTAATAACTGGATGAAGCCTACATTTTGCATTGGACCTTTTGGAGGGTGGCGGGAAGCGACTTCGCGTTCTTGCGCTCTTCGCGCCAGAGTGAAAATGCGCGCATGCACCTCAGAGCAGAAGTGATCCAGCACTTAGGCCAATAGTGTTAAGCCGAAACCACTCTGTAAAGCCGACCTGCATGTCGTGCTATAGTGGGCCGTATTTCGTATAACCTGTACTTGTAATCATTCTGCGGTGTGTCGGATTGAGCTATTAAACGAAGATTATTATTATTAGCAACAAACGCCAGAATTCATTGATGCCTGGCATGCAGTTAACAGCACGATTCATGAAGGACGCATATTACGCAGCCACCAAAAATACGGCTGACAGAAGGACGAACATATGCAGCCACTAAAAAGACGGCTTATTTGCGCTCATGAATAAGCTAGTGCCCTGCACTTGACATGGAGTGGCGCTTTAGAAATTTGGAGTGTACAATTACTATTCCCATTGAGACAGAATTCTCATCTGCATACACAAAGTTTCGGCCAGCAAAGCCATAGAACCTATTGGTGCGAACGAGCCTGGAGTCACACATCCAGTAGGCCTATAAAGCTGACGTGGAAAAATGCCTATAGGCTAATATAGTAATATAATCTTATGGAGAGAGGACGGGAATTTGATAAATTCATTTACATGACTTTAAACTGCCCATAAAAGATGACTTTAATCTCATCTAGCTTTGAATAAACGAAACATAATAACAGTACAGAGCATACTTATATACACCTACCCTTTTCTGGAGTTTTTCTGAAAAAATTAGTTTCAGCATTGCGAAGAAAATATCCAGCATCGCCCCTCCGTTGTAGAGGAGAAGCAGTTTCACGCGAGCCGGGAAATTATTCTGTTAAAAATAGTAAGGGACGAAAGAGTTATAGGCTACTCGAATGGGGCTAAACATACAACAATGCAAAAAGGTCCATCTTCGAATAATTTTACTGCTTCTGTATAATCTATTTCTAACCTCAAGATCACACTAATCGGCGGCGTTATGATAAAGCCATTTCGTTGCATTAAGCCATCATCCTTGCAAAGACTTTCTCAATTTCCCTGTATAGGCTATTTGGATTAGGCTTAGTATTTCAGGAGGCTTGTAGTCTGTGTTAGAACAACTTCAATCAAGCTGGAATATATAATTATTGTAGAGTAGCTTCCTCTCAAATGCATGGTAGTCGTTGGTAGTGTCTACTGAGATAGTATTGCCATTGAAAATATTCCACAAGTCCATGACTCTTCCACTGTAGTAGGCCTATTTCTAGCCTGAATGTCTCGAGTCAAAATGTTTAGTGGTAAGTCATCTGACGTCTCCCACCATACTGCCTCCTTTCTAGTGATAATCAAGTAGGCTTAACTTAGATCTCATGTGCATGTAGGCCAACTCATTCATATCTCTAATGTCGTTAGTACACCCATTTAGACTTAACTCAAATAAAAGTGGCTGCAAACAGTTTTTAAGCTATGGAGTGTCGTCGCCTGCATGCTTTAGGCTACAATTTCAGCAGGTCGCACTTTTCAGCAGAACTTTGGAAGAAACCAACTGCAAAGAAGAAACTAAAAATTGCAAAGAATTATTGCCGGTTTTATTAGGCAGGCCAAGATTAAAATCGGCAGGATTCGACCTGCCGCGACATAATTAGGGTGGCGATGCCACTGTAGTTATCTTTGCACCTATTATTCTTTAAAGGCATGTTTGAGGTAGCCTATTAATTCAATACTTGAATGCAATAGGTTATTCTGACCGTGGCCCATCGAATGATTTCACAACCTCGAATTACTGCTTCATGTCCCATCTTTCATCATAGTCTAGGCCAAATTAGCCTTCTTTGATCCTCCAGCAAGTTGAAGTTGTCTTGAAAGTTATGCACGTATAAATTCTTGTTTTCCTCACTTAGGTAGATTCTCAAACCTGACCAAATGTCGTATCACACCTCATCCCAATCTGCATGACTCCCGCACGTTTATAAATTGCCAGTAATGTAACCTAACCAAAGTGATTGGGAATCAATGCAGCTAAAGTCGTTAATGTTCTAATGATAGCCTATTTTGAAACACGAGCGATTTCTAGCAAATTCATGTTGGATAGGCTATGCATAATGATTTCACGACCAATAGGTCTACTATTCAAGTCCACTACTATATAGGCCTAGTGTATGTAACAATTCTCACCATGACTTTGAACATAACACAGGTTGAACAGATTGTATGGAATAAACTGCAGGTCTAAACGTTATCCATGAACTACGAGTATCGACTTAGCCTATTTTTACTTAGGCTACATTCCGGTTATTAACAAAGTAGGTGACAAAATCTTCGACAAGAAAATGCTCAATTGTGCATTGATAATAACATATATATAATATATATAATATTATGTATACTTGTTAAAGTTTACCTGCCAGGTCTCTGCCAAGCCTCTGCGATCTTCGAGTGGAATTTCTGAGTGAATCTTGAGAGAGTAATGCGAGAGGTCGCCGAGGGTGACTGTACCGTTAACGCAGGTCATCTCGTCCATAAAATACATATGATCAAGTAAACATACCCAGGCGCGGAATAAGTCGTCCTTTGAGTACGGTTGGCCACTGAACTTGAAGAGACCTGCAAAGGTATGGGCTGTGAGCCAATTGAATCTCCATATAGATTATAGAATATTAGATCCCTTGTAGGTATAGTTTGCTTCAAACTGTACTTGTGTTTTTTTCTAGATATCGATGCTGTTACTTGGGCTTTAATAAAATTTATGGTTATGGTTATGGTTAAATGAGCAATTGAGCATATGCAAATGATGATCTGGGAATCGATCGGGTTCGTATGGCCTAATTGGTACAACAGGTTGATATAATATTTAAGCAAATTTGTCGTTTTTAAAGCATAGGCTTAGTCCCATTGGGAAGGAAACTCAGATCGTACCAATGAAAGCTCCATATAGCTCCTACGTTCTGATGATTATAACAGTGACCAATGAGTTAGAACTGAGGATAACTCAAGATGCGATTGATTTTTTGTTATTGCTTACTTGCTTTAAAGATGAATATTTTTCGGCCTTCATCGTCTCTTTCCGGAAGAACCAAAACAAATCTGCAAGGAAACATAATGTTTTAAATTCATCGCCCTGAAATAAAAAGTAGTCATGTAATGCAACTACGACTAGGGTAAAAAGAACATAACGGTGCGGATGAATGCAAAATATTTTTTACCCTGAATCGATGGCAGCCAATATCTTCGGGTCACACGGGTCGATGTTCACGTACAATTTGGGAAACTTCGATCTGCGTAGAAGGTATCTCTCCAGAAGTTCTCTCGCCTCCAACTGAGAGAAGTATCTCACCCTCAGGAAGCACAGCAGGAACTCAGTGTCTGTAAACAATAACAATAAATTGTGAATTAATTAAATAGAATGCAATCCCGAGGGCGCGATGATTTCTGCATATAATTGTCGCCGTTAGAAAGCACCTTCTGCCATCTTTTGCACAGCGATAGTAAATGGTGGTTGCCTTTTCTGTCTAATTTGATCAGTTGTTGTTAATATTCTAAGAAAACAGGAATTGCAAAATCTAGACATACAAAACCGAAAAAACCTATTGGACATTTGATGTGCGGCTGCTGTAGAATCCAATTACGAAAAGTCTCGACTGCTCCAATCCTATTGGCTGGATCTTCATTCAGTTCCTCCTTCGCCTTCTTCAGACTCTTCTCATCCAAAGTACACACGTACCCGCTGTCTTGTGACGCCATTGCCCTAATCGAACAACAAGTGGCAAATTACTTATTAAGTTACAGTTAGTGGATAAATAAGTAAGTGATTAAACAACTATACATGTATAAGAAAGAGCTTTACAAAATAATGTTAAATTATTTTCAATTTTAATTATTCGTGCAGTGGCATTGTTCCATAAATATCATCTTTGAGGGTTCAATGGAAACGAATAACATCAATTTTTTTAATTCAAATGCACTTCAGATTCATCCATTGCCCTTCAAGTTTACATATCCAGAAGAAGTAATATCCATTGGACCTCCAACAGTGGCGTAGCCAGAAATTTATGATGTGGGTGGGTTTATGGCCTGATGCCCTTCCTGAACCAACCCAACAGTATTACAGTAAATAAATCAAAATTAATAATAAAAAGGGAATAGCCTGAGGTAGCAAAGGGAAGAAAAACAATTGTTACTGCAAGCAATTGTAGTGTTTTTCTTAATTAGACCGATAAATAGTCTTAAATTTTTCCGAAGCCAATGGGGTTTAACCCTCTAAACCCCATTGTCTACGCCACTGGCCTACAACGTTCTAGAAGGAGCACTTCAACTGGGCCATTAGGACTGACTCGTAGGAACAATTGGCCGGTCATCATCATCATCATCATCAGCATCGCTTGATATTCCATTATTTTCGTCACCTACAATGTAGTAGGGCCTAGTTATAATTTAATTTATTTGACCTATATTGTACTAATACTATTATTTTTAAATCATCAGTGTGAATTACTTCTCGTTATGCTGATCAGTCGCAATAAAGAAATGATGCGAAATTTGGTAGGGTCTATCCCCCCATACTGAAGGCCAAGGGCACGCCTCTGCTTGCATCTCCTATGATAGTTTCCTACACTATTATCAGTCTGCATCATTGTATGACATCCGTTACTGGTCTTTTGCTTAAAGTGCATTCGTATTCTTTACTCTGCAGTTGTATTCATAATCAACTATATAGGGCCTACTTCCTCATATGAAGATCCTTCTTTTGCCGCATGTTTTCTGTCTTTTTGCCTAGAAAATGTTTTTCCCTGTAAATTTCCCCACCACTATCCAATGAAATTTGGTGAAGCCGTGACCGGTCAAGATGATTTCATGAGATAACTTAGTTAGATTAAAGTATAAAATGACACCGAGCGACTTCACGGGCCTTGATAGATCACAAAATGATTGCCTACTTAGTCTCTTATAAACTAATTTTAGAATATTTATAACTAGTCCTAATTTAGTTTCATGCGTTGGACTAAGAGCCTACCTGAACGTAGATATTTTAATAATAATTGTCTTCACTTTTCCACATAGGTTGGTCTGGCAGTTTCCTCTACTACACGCAAATTCTGTCGTGTTTCGACCCTTATTTCTCCGAGCGTAAGCCTACGTATATGTAAAACACGCAGCAACACCCGTCGCCTATTATGTTTGACTTGCATCGTGACTAAAGGTGAGCATAAAAGTGAGCATAAAAAACGTTCTAAGCCGCCAAGTGGATGCACGAGCTAGTCGGCGGTCATTGCCCTCGTTGCCAGATGTCTACTCAGACGACATAAACAATACGGCGATTTGTCCACTTCGACGACGTTCAAGAGTGTTTGGACCAGATGTGCTGGTCATCAACATTGTTTTTTAGGCATGCAATTAGGAACCTGGACGTGAGGGCATCAGTTCCTATAAAGATCGTGTTATAAATTTTGAGTAGGCTTTTTTGAGATTCGGGTGGGGGGTGCATCAAGGATCATGCCTAAGTCCATTGCTATTCATTATAGTAATGGATGCAGTATCAGAGCATGTAAGAAGAGAGGTGCCATGGGACATGCTTTATGCGGACGATCTTATTGTGGCAGATGAATCAGGGGAGAAGATGCAGACACGGTTTACAAACTGGCATTAGAAAGCAAAGGTCTGAAAGTGAACATCTCCAAGACAGAAACTATGGTCTGCTCAAAAACAGCTGAGGCAGTAAGGATTATGGATAACACAGGAAAGGAACTGAAGCAGACGGAGACTTTTAAATATCTTGGTTTAACAATAAATGCTCAGGGTGGCTGTGAGGTCGACATCAGAAACAGGATCAGGTTGGCTTGGCAGAGGTGGAGGGAGTTGACTGCAGTTCTATGTGATGCCAAAATGCCAATACAATCTAAAGGAAAGGTATATAAAACAATGGTTAGACCTGTGATGATTTATGGGGCAGAGGCTTGGACGATGACGAGAAAAGGAGAGGGATTGCTGGAGAGGACGGAGATGAGAATGCTACGTTGGATGCTGGGAATTTCACTCAGGGACAGAAACAGGAATGAGGACATCCGAAAGAAACTCGGAGTGGCCTGTATTTCGGACAAGATACGAGAAGCCAGGTTGCGATGGTACGGTCTTGTGATGAGAAGAGAAGAAAACAGCTGCCTTAAAGAATCATGAAGGCGAATGTCTATGGACGACGCAGTCGGGGACGACAAAAGAAGAGTTACGAGAGGACATGAAACAACTCAAACTGAAAGATGAAGACACCAAAGACAGAGAAAAGTGGAAGAGGAGGATCCGAGTGGCTGACCCCTCCGTTGAGAGGGATTAATTCAAGCCTGAAGGAAAAGAAGATGAATTATGAGTACGATCAGTGATGGACAGCTGACTAATTTGTTTAGTTAAACTATAACTATTTTTAACTAAAAGTTAAAAAGTTTGACTAAGCGTTGGCTACCGATTTAAAGAGTAGGCCCCAATGGACAAATAAAAAAAAACTTTTCCAACTTTCTAAGAGACGTTTCGACAAACTTGAAACATTTACAATAACAGAGGTTCATCGTCCTGTATAGGCCTAATAAATTATTCATAGAGGGTCAAGAACATTCTGAATTGTATGCTGTGTAAATTTAACAAGAGCAATAAAAGTGTTAGACTACAGTTCTAATGCAAACATTGACGCATTGTGCAATGCAGTTCAAGTGACTTACTGACATGGGCGCCCACATATATTCTGCAGGAGGGATAGAATCTAATTTTCACCGTTAGGCCTAAAATTATTGTTACATCCAGGGGTGCCGGGAGGGGCAGAGGCAAATGCGCAGGGGCCCGGCGACTTTTAGTAACCCTGGCTAGGTAGTTGTACATGTATATGGAATTTTGTTTGATTAATGACTTTTCAATATAATATTGATGAGAATTAGGCTCTAACTAACTTCAGTTTAAGATTCAAATTTATCAACTGAATAAAAGCAAAACAGTGTGATTCCCAGAGGAATCGCAGAGAGCAGAGAGAGAGAGACAGAGAAAGAGACAGACAGGCAGAGAGAGAGAGTAATACAGAGAGACAGACACACACGCAGAGAGACAGAGAGACAGATAGACGATTCTACGCATAATAATTCATACTCAAAACAGAAGAAACGTTCTCGCATTTTCCTTGTTCACGAAAGTATTGAAAATTCAAATTAACACATAATTATGATAACTAGCTGAAAACTGCCTTAAAATAATTTTCAACAATAGCCTACATGTACGTTGATAGGCTATTCCAATTCAATAAATATCCAGCACGAGTCCAAATTCAGTTCTTTAAATTATGCTTCAATTTGTACGTTTTCCTCTTTCAAGTAGTGTTAACTGATCCAAAGAGGATTGAAGCAACCAATCACTTATAATTAGGCTACATAGAGTTTTCAATAATATAATTATAACAACCAAGATGCTTTGGACTATGAATAGCACTACTATTCACAACTGAACATACAAGTACGTGCAAATAGGAACCAACATGAATGATCGTCAACCCTTGCACTAAACTGATAATGGAGTCATTGTCTGTTCACAGATCAAAAACAGGTTTCTTTACATGAAGGTTGTTTTGTAGACTTGTCTTGCCGTCATCCTAATCGTTGCCATTGTTCATGCAGCAATGAAACACCAACTGCTACTGTTATTTTTAGGCCTACTGCTATTTTTGGGAATTGGACAGTGTTGCATTCAGACGAAATCATGTCATGAAAGAATTCTCTCAGCGAAATTGTTGTTCTGTCACTAATCGATGTTTAGTTTCCGGAATGATCCTTGCGGAGTGTCGTCCTGTGGCCTCTGAGCTTTGTCGATCTTCCATTGGGCACTGCTGAGGTACTGAAGTCTCGCCCGAACTTCAGGTCTCGTGAGATCTCGCTTCATAGACTCTGACAGCGTTTAAACAGAATACTTAAGGAATTAAACTGACAGTAAGTAAGTAATTGTTTGTTAGCCTTTCACCTAAGCATCCGAGTCACGAATATGTGGCTGTCTAGTGTGAAAGCATGGGCGGAGTTTGGTTTCCGTTTTTTTTAGTGGGGGGGGGGTAAAATAAATTGACCTTTTTGGGGCCGAAGACTCGGTCAAGAGTCTGTTGTCATCAATACTGAGACGCAGATGGAGAAGATAGACCTACCTCAATAAAAGTACTGATCATGAAGACGCATTGTAAAATCATAATCTTATTTACCCAGTGTAAAATGACCGAACACATGTAATATTTGTAAAAAAGCAATTAATTTCCGACTCATATGTCAAGTCATTTAATCAATCAATCGATCAGTAAATCAATAATTAATTAATTCATTCATTCAACGAACCAACCAGTCAATGCATCAACGGATCATTTATTCATTAAATAATTCATTAAATTAAATTAAATGCAATTACATTAAAACACTCAATCAATCATTCATTCATTCATTCATTCATTCATTCATTCATTCAATAACTCACTTAGCCTACTTAGGCTACTTGTGTACTCATTTGAATTTCAAGCCACCCATTCAATAAGTACGCAAATCAGTCAACCATAGACACTCAATCACTCAGTCATCCATCAGCTCATTGAAGCACCTGCGACCAGTTTGTATGTGCACTTGTTATAGCGCCCCGTCAAGCTCTCTCTACTCAAAGGCGCTCCCGATGCAGAGAGAACACTGCATCGGAGTTTCACGCTGAAGCGCTGAGCAATTGTAAGTGAAGGACCTGCCCAAGGTCCTTACGCGGGGAGGTGGATTCGAACCTCGGACCTTCCGGCTCCAAGGCAACGACGCCACCACTATACCACCGCGCCCCACAATAACTCATTCAGTGTGAGAATTGTGGAAAAATAACTCGGGGGGAGTTGGACCATGATCCACTTGGAATTGAGGTGTGAAAAACAGACTTTTCTATGGGGTTCTACGAAAGACTGGGGGATTGAAATCCTCACCCACAACCCCTGGCAATTCTCAGCCTGCCTGTGACACAATCATTCATTTAGGCAGATTATCATGACAACCAGGCAATTAAAACGACAATCAAAGAAACAATGAAAATAACTCAACCTATGATCTGTCTTTCGGTGCCAGCGTTTGGTCCTTTGTAATCGTCTGGCAGGTATTCCACAGGTAGACATCTCATCGGTATATCTTTGTAGACGTTCTCCAGCACCTGACCGTGATTGTTTACCTAAAGCATTAACTAAGTAAATAGTTTCATTTTTGAAATTTGTGTGCAGACTCCGCTACTTGCATCCGTGACTAACTGAGCGATGATGAGTGCAATTCAATTTTTCAAGTCAGTAAAACGATTGAACAAATGTACAAATTTTTAACAATGTTCTTACAAAAAATCAATGGACCACACAGTAAACTCTGCTTGTGATGACAATGAATGCCTGTCCAGTGTCCACCCAAACAACTTGGTGTACCTTATTTTCTATATAATTATTTCGATTTTCTATGGCTCTGAGTGTTTTTATGTGCCGAATGCAGGCTATGCAGCAACCCGATTCACAACCAGTGCACGAAAATTCGAACAAGGTAACATAGGCTCAAAGCTTGTACTTGTATAAGGAGAGAGGGCGAAAGTTTAAGATATTTATTTTTTTGTTGCATGCCTGGAAACTGAAACATATTGCACGCAGTGTGCTGCCGCTGGACTGTTATTTTTACCTTTTAAAATAATACTTAATATATAATATTATATTATATATATTACATATATATATATATATTCCTCTACCTGACAGCAGTTCATAGTATACTTGTGTACTAACCCGTTTCTGGAGTTTTTCAGTAAACAATGATTTTATCAATGTGAAGATGAAATCCATCATCGATCCACCGTTGTAGAGGAGAAACAGTTTGAGTCGAGCTGGGAAATTATTCTGTTAAGAATAAAAGAAACAGCAACGGACCAGTGATTATTCTAGGCATACTTTCTTCCCCAACCGGAATGACATTTTCCCAAGAAACATTCGAGAGCTGTTCCTAACATGCATAGGCCTATATGTGACATTTCTTGAATTTCTTCCCCCCCCCACAAATGTTCTTTCAATCATGGTTTCAGTTACAGTTTCAGTTATAGAAAACTGTAGCCTGATTTTGCAGTTTTTGGTTACTATTTCAGGTAGGCCTATCTGAAATGATTTTCAGTTTCTCTCGCAGTTGCAGATATTCAGTAGTAGTACCGTAGTAGTTGCAGTTTAACGTCACTGTATGGTTAAAAAGACCATTAGGGACGCCTTCCTCCTTTATCCAGGCTTGGGACTGGCACTGGCAGAGTATTCAGTATTTTTCAGTTTCAGTTTTAATTACGGTCAACTGCCAAACGTCTGTAAGTTATTTTGTCATTTCAGTTACAGTTTCAGTTAATGGAAATAACAATGCGGATGAAACGATTTACTAATGTTCCGTTAGTCTACTTGAACAAGAACTTCCTACAATTTTCGCATATTATAATTAATGATGAATATTCATTGATTAATTATAACATATCGTATATGTTAAAGTTTACCTGCCAGGTCTCTGCCAAGCCTCTGCGATCTTCCAATGGAATTTCTGAGTGAATCTTAAGAGAGTAATGCGAGAGGTCGCCGAGGGTGACTGTGCCGTTAACGCAGGTGTTCTCGTCCATCAAATACATGTAATCAACTAGACATGCCCAGGTGCGCAGTAAATCGTCCTTCGAGTACGGTTGGCCACTGAACTTGAAGAGACCTGCAAATATACAGGTGGGGCCATAAAAAAGTAATCCCCTACGGTCTTTTGCCCATATCTTGGCCAGAAGTAAGAATTTCGAAATGAAATTTTATAGGTTTAAAGACAATTCATATTTACACATGATGGCCAGATTTCATAAAAATATTTTAAACACAACATAAACTGTGACCAACGAGTGAGAACTAAGTACCACTGAAGATGACTCAGGTTTTAATCGATTCTCATACTTGCTTTAAAGACGAATATTTTTCGGCCTTCATCGTCTCTTTCCGGAAGAACCAAAACAAATCTGCAAGAAAACATATTGCTTGAAATTTCTCGACCTGAAATAAAAACATTAATCATGTAATACAACTATGACCATGGTAAAAAAAAACAAAGTGCCGATAGGTGCAGATGAATAGCTTACGAATATTTTTTACCCTGAATCAATGGCGGCCAAAATCTTTGGATCACACGGGTCGATGTTCACGTGCCATTTGGCAACTTTCTCTCTGCGTAGAAGGTATCTTTCCAAAAGTTCTCTGGCCTCCAGTTGAGAGAAGTATCTCACCCTCAAGAAGCACAAGAGGAACTCAGTGTCTGTAATCAATAACAGCGAATTGTGAATTAGGTAGAATATACCCCGGGATTAGGCTATACACGGGCTCTGTACATCGTCGCCGCTTGATATCACGCTTTGCTATATACCTTGTAGGCTACATTAAGATAATAATGAAGGTTGTCTGTTTTGTCTTGTTTGTTCATTGTTGCTACTATTTCCGAAAAAACGCCACACAATAAGACTATAGCGAAATCTAGGCATGCAAACCGAAAGCGGACCTGTTGGACATTTTATGTGCGGCTGTTGTAGAATCCAATTACGAAAAGTTTCGACTGCTCCAATCCTATTGGCTGGATCTTCATTCAGTTCTTCCTTCGACTTCTTCAGACTCTTCTCATCCAAAGTACACACGTACCCGCTGTCTTGTGACGTCATTGCTCTAAACGCACATTAAGTGACAAGTAGGCTTAAGTAACTAAGTAGCAGTTAGTAGAAAAATAAGTAGGCTATGCGATCAAACATATAGCTTACATAAGAAAATAGTCTCAACTCTATGAAATTATTTTGATCCCTTTTGTGACGGCTTCCTTCCCCAAACTTAATGCTTAGAAGGCTCAATCGAGCACCACCAGTTTTCGCTTACAGTGCACTCATGTTCTTTACCTCACCCCAGCTGTGTTCATTATCAACTACTTCTGCATTAAAGACCCGTCTCTTTTCCGCATTATTATTTCTCTTTTTCCGGGAAAAGTCTAGAAAATTTTCTCACCAGTAGGCCTATCCAATGGTATTTTGTGTAATCGTCACTGGCCAGAATAATAAATTAATAAGATAATTATAGCCTAGTTACAGCTGAAAGCATAAAATTACACCGAAAGGCGTCACAACCTTTGCCTAACTATTTTGGCCGATTCAGTCACATAGGTCTATTATAATAGCCTGGTTTTCATTAGCCTACATAACTAGTTATAATTCAGCTTCAATACGTACATGTAGATCTACCTGAACGCAGATAGTTTTATTGTATTCACAGGTCCTGTCCACATAGGTTGATCTGGCTGTTTCTTCTCTCCGTATTTTCACAATGCCAAACGGAAAATTTTGCCGTTTTGTTGTTCATTGAACTCACGTACTACAGCACGTAGCAAATACTTGTCGCGTTTTATGTCTAGCTTGAATGTGTTGTGCACGTGCAAGTGTATACGTGCATAAAACCGTTTTAGACCGCCAATAATTGGCGTCTTGCGCAAGTCGGTCTTTGACCCTCGTCGTGAAAATGTCTCGTCACTACTTTTTATGATGGTGTAACAGTATGGTTATTCATCCATTCGACGAAGTTCAAGAGTGTTTTGAGAGTAGGCCTATCAAAGATCAACCTGCCATAGGCCTAATGGTTATCAACATTGTTTGGAAAGTCTACAACTAGACGCTCCTATAGACCTAGACGTCAGGATTTCGGCTCTCATACGGACAATGACCTCAATCTAATTGAGTCTGATTACATATAGCCTAATAATAATTTATAGATGGTGTGTCTACACTGTCTAGAGTATACCCAACAGGTCACCATTGGTATAAGACTTTCTAGTCGCACCTGATGAACTTTTTGTGACTACTGCAAACATGTTTACAATCGCAATCACGATCATTAGCAGCATTGCTGCCTTAGAGCAATCATTCAAGCCTCTTCTCTGATCTATGCCGTAAGGCCCGTAAACGTTGCCACTTGTAATGTACTACAACGGTTAAGGATTTGATACTGATTTTGTCGCCAGGTATAAGCTTAGATCGTTTCTGATGCATATCAAAATAATAGGGGCCAAATATAGATTTGCACCTAGAAATCCGAATTAAAATAAATTTGTGGTGTCTGAAAATGTAAAAAAAAACTCCGACAATGCGCTATGTAGTAGGCCTACGTTGGAATCTCCAAAGGCTTCCTATAATATAGCCTACCAAGCTTAGCTGAACCTGTTAAAGTCTGATATCGAGTTTTGAGTCGTTTACCTCTTATACGAAACTTAACCTGATAATGTAGTATGTAGACGAGTCTCTAATTATACAACAAGTGCTTAAGACTACATGCACCGGCCTATAGAATTATAAGAATTATAATTAATTATTTGCTATAGTGCCCCTTTAAAAATCTACGCAGAGGCACTCCCGACTACAGAGCGGACTCTGCATCGGAGTTTCACGCCGAAGAGCACGAGCAATTGCGAGTGAAGGACTTTGCTTAAGTCTCTACGGAGCGGCTTGAGGGTGGATTCGATCCTGGAACCATTCGGCTCCAATGCACCAAAACCACCAATTTCGGTACTACGTGTAGGTTAGAATCCGGGGAGGTCAAGCATGGTGAGCTCTGTTGAATAATATTCGGAGGAAGGAGAGGTTATACTGGAGTTCGAGTAATTGCGCGTGATGCTATTAATGTAATGTCAATGGATGACGTTATGGCTGATGGAATGGACAGGACTGCCGATGGAGCGAGTGGTGCGAGCAACACAGCAAAAAGATCTCTAGAAAAAGATTGTCTGTGATGCCGCCAATGTTCAGAGTGACGAATAGGGCACCGACGACGACGGCTATTAATGTGGAAGTTTGTTTATGTACATGTAGGGTTTAGGTATAATAGTCGGTTAGCGATATGCCGGTGTCATGGTGTTCCATGGATGATGTAGACATTGTAGAGCATCTGCCATGGAAGGTATTGCTTGGGGAAAGCTACGAACAGCTGTTGTGTATAATTGCTATGGAAACGATGATCGAATGCAGTTGAGGAAATACGCTTTAATCCTGGATGAGGAGGATGTGTAAGTAACGCTAAGTATAGAGACCCTTGAACAGAACCTTTAACAACAAGTTTAATTTTATAGACCAATCATCGTCATCATTGCTATTTTTTAATGCTATAATAGACGTAACTATCGCTACATGTATACTAGCCTATTACTGATTGCTACTGTTGCGAAATGGACGGTTATGCATTCAAACGAAAAAGCGTCATGTAAAAAGTCTCTCAGTAAATTCCACGTTCACTAATCGATGTTGAGTTTTCGGAATGAAGCCGATGGAGCATCGTTGCTTGGCTTCTGAGCTTTGTCCACCTTCCACTTGTCACTGCTCAGGTACTGAAGTCTCGCGCGAACTTCAGGTCTCGTGAGATCTCGCTTCATGGACTCTGACAGCGTTTATAGAGAAAATCAGAATAAAGAATTATGCTTACATATACGAAAGTAGCAGCGCATTTTCTCATATCATGTGGGGAGAGCAAGAAGAAGGAGACGGAGATGCATCGTTGTACAATTTCGTTCATTAAACCTCAGTGACAAAGCGCATTCAATTAAAAATATGGAGATGGAGAAGAAGAACCACCACCACCACCACCACCACCACCACCACCACCACCACCACCACCACCACCACCACCACCACCACCACCACCACCACCACCACCACCACCACCACCACCACCACCACCACCACCACAACAACAACAACAACAACAGCAACAACAACGACGACGACAACAACAACAACGACGACAACAACAACAACAACAAGAGCACGAAGAAGATCTTAGATACGAAGATCAAGAACAAGAAAAAATAGAATGCCAAAAAGAAAGACTCCACAGAATGAGATGAAGTTGAAGGTAGCACGAGCTACAGGTGAAGGAGGAGAAAATAATAGCAAAGCAAGCAGTACAAGAAGATAAAAAGTAGAAGGAGGAGGAAGAGAAGAAGGTTTCAAAGAAGGTGAGCGAAAGAAAGAAAGGAGAAGATGAGGACAATGCTGAAGATGAACAGTAACTTAGCCAAGCTTTGAAACTCCGTCTGCGTGCGCCCTTAGCAAACTCAGTTCTAATGGGCATGCGTACTATGTAACCCATCCACTCACTCAGTCAACAAACGATTATTAGTGTATTCAATCAGTCGCTCATTCATTCACTTAATTACTTATTCAATCATTCATTCGGATGTAAAAGGAACATAGTCAATACGTACGTCAATCAGCCAATCATGAGTAAATTTAAAATAATAATACTAACCTATGATCTGTCTTTCAGTGCCAGCGTTTGGTCCCTTGTAATCGTCTGGCAGGTATTCAACAGGTAGACATCTCATCGGTATATCGTTGTAGACATTCTCCATAACCTGGCCTGCATTCTTTATCTAAAATAGCATGTAAATAGTTTCAATCTCAAAAGGTGTGAGAAGATCACTCCTCCACCTGCACCCATACTTTAGGCAGCTCAGCTTTATATGAGTGCACTGACCTTGCACTGTCAGTGGAAACACAAGATTGAACAACTGATCAGAAGGTTTGATGAAGACTCTGAAGACATTTTCCATGCTTACTGAAGTCGACGGACTACAGAAGTAAGCTCTGCATGCGATGGCAATTTCTGCCGGTCCCGACAATCTCAAAAATTAATGCACTCTGTTACAATTTGCTAGACTAGTGACATGCATGACAAAACTTAGCGGGTTAAGAGCAAATGCATTCGCTACAGCTTATCCAATTCTTTACTTGATCCGACAGTATTTTTATGCTTGAGGATAGTGAGACACCGCTAGAGTGCACATTGGGATGATTAACGTGAGCAGTGAACGCACTGGCAACTGCATAGATGCATTTATGGCGCAATTATAATATTTTTCGTCCTACAAGTCAATTCATATGATGATGACGATGGCGATGATGATGATGATGATGATGATGATGATGATGACGATGATGATGATGGTGATGATGACGATTTTAATGACGAAAGAGACACGATAGCTGCAACTTCTATTTACAAGTTGATCATGCTCAAATGCTGCGACGTAGACTCTGACGTCCTCTGACGTCATCACTCCTCAATCAATCCCAGCATTGACAGAAAGACAGACAGGACGACTCACAATGACACATCTAACTCACCTGCACCCGTTAAACCTCGGTCAGTAAAACTATAGGTCTACACCAATGCTTTGAACGTATCTAAAGTCAATGGAACCTCCAGAAATCCGTTTTGCATGCACGATAAAAAAACAGCATGGAATCAAAACAGAGTGTACTTGTACCAACCCTTTTCTGGACTTTTTCGGAAAAGATCAGCTTCAGCATTGCGAAGAAAATATCGATCATCGTTCCCCCGTTGTACAGCATAATCAGCTTCAAGCGAGCCGGAAAATTATTCTATTGAAACATAATAGAAACCGACATCTTATCTCATTTTCCATATCTAAATATAAGGCAAACGCCAAGTCAAGCGTTGGCCTTAGACCATTTAACGACCAAATTAACTCGTCATTCATGATAATAAAGATTGGAGATGTGCAACAGGATCGGAGATATTAACATTCCACAAATTCTAACAGATTTGTAAAACGCAGCCGGTGTCACTAAATAAAGTCTCCCCGATACAAAGTCTCCCCCGAAACAGAGTCTCTCCTGGCTGAAAATCTGTTTTGGAAGACATTTTTCTGGTGTAAAAGTATATGTATAATTATTTATGTTCGTGTTAAATAACGTTTTATCGTGTTAGAAACGTAAACTAACGGTTTGATATGCTTATCTATTAATTTTATGCGACTGTAGCCGATTTCACGATCAACGGGGTGGGGAGACTCTGTTTCGTGGGCCGAGGAAATATTCTCTTCCCCAGAGACTTTATTTCAGAATATAGTTTCCGGGGGACGAATTTATTCTAGAACAGATCCTCCGGGGAAGAATCTATTTTGAAATAAAGTCTCCGGGAGAGACTTTTAAGGGGAGACTCTGTCACGCGACACCGGCATCTAGTTAATCCAGTGTTGACTGTCCTAAATAATCTGCTATAATTATTTTCTTTAACACGCCACTAGGCTGCCTTTTTATATAGCCCAACGCTGCCTATTTACAGTAACTGACTGTTCTCTAGTTACCCGGTTATTAACATTTCTTCTTTTAAGCAATTGCAACATGATCGCATGTCTCCGATCCTGTAGCACATCTCCAACTGTATTGATTAATTGAAGATTTATGTTAAAAGCTCCTCCAATTTCTTTCCTCTCTTCAAGAACAATAATCATAGGCCTAGGATGCAGTTAATCATTTACGACAGTCTTCGAGTTATTAAAGGTTAGTGCTCAATCAATCAGCAACCAAACCGAGCAAAGAGACTAATAAACTGATTAAAGATTTATAAAACAAGTATAGACTAGTGATAGTTTATGGGTCTATCGACTTTGTTTTGATTGAGTGCCTGTGAATAAGCTGGTTCCCGTGACTTAGCTTTTGTGCTCGCTGTAGAAGTTCCGAGTTTACGATTCCGCTTAGGGTACAATGTGTTCTCCACGAAAGCGAATGCGAGCAATCGAACAACTTACTGATATTAGGTCTACTATTATTTAACAAGAAGCGGATAAAAAAAGTTCGCAACAGAGCAATTTTAATTATTCAGTAATTAAAATTGATTAATTTGTTAGCATTTACCTGCCAGGTCTCTCCAAGGATTCTGCGATCTTCCAGTGAAAGGGCTGCGTGCGTTTTGAGAGTGTAGTTAGTGAGGTCGATGAAGGTGACAGTGCCGTTGACGCAGGTATTCTCGTCCATCAAATAAATGTAATCAAAGAGACCAGCAATGGTTTGAAGCAGGTCGTCCTTTGAGAACGGTTTGCCACTGAACTCGAAGTGCTCTGAAAAAGTACAGAACGAAGAGATGATGAAGATGACAGAAGAACTGACCGAATACAATGAAGAAACAAGACTTATACATGTAGATAACGAAGCCTACGGTCAACTTAAGAAATGCCGCAATAGAAACACACACACACACACACGCGCGCGCGCGCACACACACACACCAAGATTAAAGTTTCGCAAACAATACTTTGAAAATCTATTGGGTGAAAAGTAAATGGTTTGGCCACAAAAGAGAAAATAAATGTTTCGATCACAAAAAAAATAAATGTTTCTGTCAGAAAGGAGAAAATACACAGTGAGAAAATTGCCAGCTTTGAAAACATTACAGAGAATAAAATGGCATAGGCCTAACCAGGAAAAAATCTCTATCTCAGACACCGTCTGATGATGGTCGAAATTTTCACACAAGCCAGATACCTGAGATTCAAAATTGAACCCTATAACGAACAGCGTGTACAAAAATGCATTGAAAACATATACACCTGGTCGTTAAAGGGTCAATATAATATTCACATTGTATAATAGTCCCATAGGCCTACCTGCTTTACAGATGAAGATTCTTCTACCTTCATCGTCTCTTTCAGGAAGAACCAACATAAATCTGAAAGAACAGATAAAGTGTGAAATTACATGACACTGAATAAAATCAAATCATATGATTCGTCATAGACGATGACGAAAAACGCAAAAATGTTGCAGATAAAAACAAACTTTTTACCCTGAATCGATGACAGCCATAATCTTCGGGTCACACGTGTCGAAGTTCATGTACAATTTGGGAAATTTCGCTCTGCGTAGAAGATATCTCTGAAGAAGTTCTCTGGCCTCCAGTTGAGAGAAGTATCTCGTCCTCAAGAAGCACAGCAAGAACACAGTGTCTGCACGAAATAAACAAAAAGTGTGATTTAAGCAAAGAATGTACTACTGCTCGAATTGTTACTTTTACTGGCGAATGTAGGCTACCCTATTTATTTTCAGAAACAACATTATCTACTATTATGGTTTACCCTTTCAATCTTCTGAGTTGAGCATATTTCCTAATTGTTGAGTCTTAGTTGACCTATGTAATTGCGAAGAGAAAAATAATCTCTATACCTTCAAGGAAAGCTTTAAGAAGTCTTTGTTTTTTAAAGTATTCTATGGTTGATAAACCATTCAGCCAATAAACTGCTCACTCTACATGCAGCTACTTGGTATACAGTAGACTATTAATAACCATGTTATTATTACTGGTGTATACATGTATGTATGCCTAGATGTTTGTGGTTTTGTTATCATTATTTTACTCTTGCTGTTATTGTTATTATAACTATTATCACAACTGTTGTTACTAGTTAAGTTCTAATAAGTATTAAGTAGGCCTATTCTATGAAACATGCATGACTTGTAATCAAGGCAGAGGGTCAAGCAGCTCAAGCTAATAATATAATCTATTAGTTTTTTCTGGCTCTTGTTGCCTGTGCGTAGTGGCCCCTGATTGTACAATAATTTATTAGCCTTTGTGTGCGATAAACAATAAATCATTGATCCTGCTTAATCTATATAGGCATACACTGACACCATAATTTTAGCAATGCGACCTGCCATCTCAATGTAGCATGGCAAAATTTATGCTATTCCTTCAATTTTTATTCGTTCTTTCTTAGTGCTCAGTTGGAAACTGCTATAAACAATAGGATAAGCAATCGAAAAACATAAAACAAGATACAAAATTGCCTCTCTCTTCACAAACGAACCTGTTGGACATTTTATGTGAGGCTGTTCCAGTATCCATTTACGAAAAGTCTCGACTGCTCCGAGTCTGTTCTTCGGATCTTCATTCAGTTCCTCCTTCGCCCTCTTTAGACTCTTTTCGTCCAACGTACACACGTACTTGTTATTATTTGACGTCATTGTTCTAAACGCAAGTAAGGCAGCAAATGAGCGAGTCAATCAGTGATGATGAAGCAATTTAGTCGCCAAAATATTTGAAAGATGTAGGCCCTACATTTATTTTGCTGCTTGGTCATCTTTAGAAGTAGATATCTGCCAACGTATAATAGACAAATAATTGCTTCCTCATTCTCTCTCTTCTGCCTTCTTTCTTTTTAAACGTTCTCTTTTCCGTCATATTCTCCAAAACGTTGGCCTACATAGTTGCCCAGAAAATGTCATTATGTCCTCCTACCATTACATTTACTCTTTAGACCTTTCGCAGGCTGTTTGTTCTGTTAGTAGCCTAATTAAGGCTTATATCTGCTGTCACATGAGCTATTGGGAATTGTTTCAATTGCATAAATGTAGCCTACACTGTAACCGAATGCGGTCTGTAATCCGGATTGTTCAATAAAGATGGGCTGATCCTAATACTGATAGGCCTACTACTACTACTACTAATAATATGATGATGATAATAATAATAATAATAATAGCATGAATGTTTTCAATAATTACAATAATAATGATAATAACTTCGGTGTTTGAATATTAAATAACTAGATGATCTTGAGATCTGGGTCGCTTGATCCTAGCCTGGGACTTCAGTCACTCAAAATTCTGGATCTTTACCAAGAAAGTTTGAGTGACCCTATAGTTAGTAACTATTGATCTATTTGTCTGTGGGAATGTGGGTTCAGCCCTCGCCTGTCTTCTTACCTCCTCAACTAAGTAGCTTAAAAGAGTTGCAATAAAAAACGAAAATATATTATGTCAGTTGTTTCGTTTGCAACAGAGTAGCAACGTTGAGATTTCGATGTGCGTCCGTGTTGGACTGCTTTTGTAACATACAACAAATTTTTTCCACATCTATTTTTGACAGCTAAACCCCTCGACTTTCATGGCGTGTATTGCACAATTGACAACATTCGCAGTTCAAACTTCTTACTCTAGACGTTGCTGATTATAGTAGGAATATGTGGCCTCAAGTGACAATATCCTTCGTCATCGCCTACGTGTAGGCCTATATCTCGATCGCACGCGATCTAGTTTATATGTTTTTACGAGCATCTAGGACATATAAAATTACTAAACCCTGGCATGCGCAACTCGTCGCGAGCTCTCTAGCCTAGATAGTGATTTACCTTTCAGCTAAGAGCTCTAACAATTAAGCGCGAGTCATTTTAGTTGTAGGCTACTCCGAATAGAAAAGGGTCGATGTATTAGGCCAACTATCAATACAAGAATCGAGAACTAAATTCTTTCTTGGTAAAGCGTAGGTTGTGGTTCGTTCGCTTTAAAATTGAGCAGAAACTCTGCCTAATAGGCACATGTTGAAAATAGCCTACTTCACCAAGGATTGTTCTGATTGAAGTAATAAAGGTCGTATATAGTATAGCATATATATATATATAATATATATATATATAGGACCTACACTGATACGGCTATAGTTTTCTATAGTCAGCCAATAAAAATATCACGATCCATTTTTGTTCATCTTCCACTGTTGACCACTGAAGTTTCGCGCGGACTTAGGTGTTTTGTAGTTTGGCTTGGAAGACTGGCGGGTTTAGGTAGGAACAACAGGCGCACCTGAAGGGTCTTTTGAGTAATTTTGAGTTAGGCTAATCGGTGACAAAAAGACTGCAATTGCAGAGGCGTGTTTAAGGTTCATCGAGTGTCGGTGCAAAGTGTTACAGCAGGGGCAAAGTGCCATTCAGCTGTCTTACAAGATTAGTCATTTTACAAAAATCCGCTGTTCGATAGGCTAGCCTCCGTGGTTTGTCGGCTGTGGCGGGTCAGTGAGCAAGCACGCAACGTCAGTGAACTTAGTGAAATTAATGTTTTCTTACACTTACTGATTTTACAAATGATTTAATTCAGTGCTCGAGAGTCACCTCCCAGCATCATAAAAGCGGGATATTGTTTTGTCTTTAAAAACTAGGTTACTTGAAATACTATTTGAAGACCTATTCCACAGTGTTAATATTGGCTCACTACACAGTGGCCAATTGTCTGATTTCTTGTGCAAAATTTGAGTATGTTGACCTAATTGAGGGAGAGTGCTCCAAGACGCCCATGAAAACGAAGATTGTGCTTTTCTTCTGTGTGGATTCCAAGAGAAATAGGCCACATCAAACACAAAGGATGATCAAAAACATTCAATGAGATAACAGGAAATTTTGACAAGGATGTCATGACGTCAAAATGATAGCCTAAGGTTCTACCATCGCAGTGTGACAATAAAAAAAATCGAAAATGGGGAGGAGCACATCCCGTTCCCAAACCCTACCCTGCTAGGCGCTGTGCTTCTCGGCGATCATACTTTGGCCGCGAGTTCGTCCCTTAAAACCAGGACCAAGTCTTCGCCTATGTGAACAGTGGTGATTTCAATAGGCCTAAGTCTCCTATAAAAAAGGGTCAAAAAAATTTTCGCGCGCTAACGCGCCCATATTTTCACACTCTTTCGGCACCCCCACTCTCCGGGTCAACTCGGCGCCTACGTATACATACATACATACATAGCCTATATATAATATATTATATTATAAAAGCTCGTATCGATCGCTGTTCGCTTCATATTATTTTGTGCAAGTTGTATTGTGCGTACAGAAAAAAAATCCTGGCGGCGCCGCTGGTCAACCTCTAGGCTCTTAGCCTATCTAGGTTTAGGCTCTAGCATAATATGGACATGAAACAATTCAGCGATCAATTGAGCAAGCACGAAAAATGATTTATATTGACGGCTAAGAACTACAAACAAGCATGAACGACAAATAAGTGATGATAAATGAAATCTAAATTGTGTGTCTACTGTGAATGTGTAGGCTATAGGCCTACCTGTCTTGAAGATGACGACTCTTCTGCCTTCGTCGTCTCTCTCAGGAAGAACTAAAATAAATCTGTAAGAAACAAAATCATAGTCGCATTTCATTGAATGAAACTAAATAGGGCTAATCAAATTCTAGCGATGGCAAAAACGATGACGAGGCAGATGAATACGAGGACAATTTTTACCTTGAATCGATGGCGGCCAATATCTTCGAGTCACAAGGGTCGATGTTCATGTACTGTTTGGGAAATTTTGATCTGCGCAAAAGGTATCTCTGAAGAAGTTCTCTGGCCTCCAACTGGGAAAAGTATCTCACCCGCAAGAAGCACAACAGGAACACAGTGTCTGCAGTAAATAACAGCAGATTGTGAAGTAAGCAAGGGGTATGCCACTATCCCAAACAATCTGTGTAGATCTATATAATTATACCATTTGGCAAAGCTACCCCGGTATAGTCAACCTTCGTGGACAGTTCGAAGTCATGCGGTCTGGACTCTGGAGCGCAGAGTAGGCTATAGCCTATATATTATGCATACGAACGCTGAGTAGAAACAAACCCCCGATGATTATGATTTATTAAATAGATATGTCATGCCTTTGAAAATTTCAAAAACAAACCCAGTTTTTATAATATTCATTAAACAGAAAAATTGGGATTATCAAAGTCCAAATATTCAGTTAGTGGGGCATTTGCCATAACCCCCGCCCCATAGAGCCACCACAGGCTAAGTATTATTGGCTACGGTAGGCTACCTATAGATACACGATCAGAGCCATCTTTCTTTTATGACGACAAACGTTTTAATCAGAGAGAGTCATTATGTCACTCCTTCGTTCAATCTTTGTTGATGCATCTGAAACCTATCACAAAATCTAAGCATACAAAAGTGTCTCGTTGATGCCAGGGCCGGATTAAGAAATGTGGGGGCCCTGTTCGGAATTTGTTGGGAGATCTTCGATCGAAAAAAATGATGACATTTTTTAGTTGTTTGGTCGAAATTTCGTCAAAATATACAAATTTTTTCTTACTGTGGGGCCCCCTAGAGAGTGGGGGCCCCTGTTCGGCCGAACATATTGAACATGCCTTAATCCGGCCCTGGTTGATGCAAACCGATAAACCAACCTGTGGGGCATTTAATATGAGGCTGTTGTAGAATCCACTTGCGGAACGCTTCAACTGCTCCGAGTCTGTTCTTCGGATCCTCCTTCAGTTCTTCCTTCGCCTTCTTCAGACTCTTCTCATCCAAAGTGCACACGTACTCCTTATCTGGTGACGCCATTGTGCTAAACGAAAAGGTTCACTTGCAAATAAGTGAGCGAGTAAGTCATATCATCGAAAAATGCATCTTCATTCAGAAAAATCTTTTTACTATTATTCTGCTGATGGAAGTCATGAGAAGCATACAAAAGAGAAAACAAATCAGAAAAAGAGACGAATACTAATAGAAACGATAAAACGGAATTTTTCTGGAAAAAAAACCCATAAACAACTATTTTATACATCTAGACATATATGGTAGCCTATAAATGAAGCCAAATGTGCCGAAATTCATCTATTTCTAAATTTATGCAGCGTCCATAAAGGGATACTTCGATCGAGGTTTTCTGAGTGCCGACTCTTGGATGTTTCGAGTAAATAAATTATACACCCGTAAGAGCCTAAGCCTAAGAGAGCAGGCGAGATTCTTGGTGAGTCCGTTTCCGATCGCTCTGCCACCACGGAAAAACACGAGGCAGAGTTGCAGTTCCTGCAAATTGGACAAAAGATAGGCCTACTCTTCTGTCTGCAGAGTGCACATGGGATGTTCGGCCTCTTGCCTAGACTGCTTATGGCGACAGATGACAAGGAGCTTCTGGAATTTGGAGTTTAGCAATTCACATGGTCAACAGGTAACGACTGTAGAACCGGAAATTTATGCTTTTCAAGAACTAAGAAAAGAAAGATTTGTCGATGGCATTGTTGATGTACATGTATAATTAAGTTATCCAGATACATGCGATTAAATGAGTTAATCCTTCTGTAATATATACATATATATAATATATATATATATATATAGCACTTATAATATCCCATCATGGAGGGCCCTATACTTGATCAACTTCCTTCAATTGGGAAATAAAAGCCAGTAATGTGCATGTTACAAGGATTGCACTTAACATTAATTATATCGGCCACCAAACCAAAAACGCTGAACTTATGTCAATCCATGCGGCGCTGTCCTTAGCTGCGATTTCCAACTGATCTTAAACTTACGAAATGTTTTAATGTCATGTCGGTGAGTTATCAAAATACAGTTTTAACAAAAGTTCACAAACTGTTCAATTGCTAAGTGGTCAGAGTTTACATAGGCCTATTAAGCTAAAATTTTTGTCAAGGTTTACCTCCAAGTCTCTGCGAAATCGTAGCAATTTTCCAGTAAAATTGCAGCGTGAAATTTGAGATCGTTGTGTGAGAATGTGACTGAGCAGTTGTGCTCATAGCACAGCACTGCACACAACCTATAAGAAGGGGGGGGGGATGAGAACAGGCTATCAGTTCTTTCTTGCCTGTGTAAGTCAGCTCTTAGATAAATAAATCATGGGTAGGCCTACCATTTTATCGCACAAATTTAAAGTGTATAAAACAGGTCTATCATATATAATTATATATTATGATAGATCTATTGTTATTTTTATTCAGCTGAACGTGGACACGGTCTGATTACTCGACAATTACTGTTTCTTTCATATGTGTAGTTTATTTTGTTCAACCTGGAGAATTTCGAGCAACTTACCATAATATATCATAAGCAAACTTACAGCAAAGTAAAGTAAAGGCAACTCCAACAGAAGCACAAAGAGCGAAGATTTTGAAAGACGCTCAGCTGAGATCTCACAAAAGCCTTTTTTTATATAAATAGCAGAAATAACTGTGTGCACATTCATTGGAGTGATATCAGAAGCGACGCCGAAAGTCTTTTATAGCCAGGGCATAGTCAGAATACTTGATAGTCATAGAAGTAGCCCAACCGGAGCAAATAAATTGTGGCCACAACTTTTGACAAGGGTAGGGCCTAACGGTTCTTTAACTAGAAGGACATAGCAAACACGATTAATGTAGTAGCCTAAGTAGGCCAAGTATAAGGTACGTCAGTTATAGGCGGGTCAGAAATATATCCAAGTTTTAATTGGGAGCGGCCCGTGGATTGAATTGAACCCTAAGGTGGACCATATTAATTTTGATCTTACCTATCTTTTAGCCGTGGCTGGGATGGGAGCGCCTCTGAGTAGGCTTCTTGAAGGGGCGCTATATAAGTTTTTTTAATGAATGAATGAATGATCAGAATAACTTTTTTAATTTGCAACTGTAGGCCTGTGTATGAGCAATTGTTATGACATCCCTTCAAGATTTGCACTCAGAGGCGCTCCAGACTACAGCGCGGACCCGCAATTTTATATCTTTTACAAAAGATATAAAGTGCATGTATGTAGGCTAATAGTATGCTTATGCACATTGTGTGCAAAGCCTATAGTAATGTATACATTACCATGCAGGTGATATACTTGAAGTTGGCTCCATTCTGTCTCCCTATTGGTCCCTTGAAGTTGATCTATTACTACCAGGTGTAATGTTCATGTTCACTTGTCTACCTTATTGCTATTTTAAAATGCTTTGCTTATTGCGAACAATAAAATTGGCTGTCCGATTGACTGACTGACAGAATGCATGAATATAATATTTTTATTATATAAACGCAGTGTATGCAGGCTCTATAGTCTATACATATTCATGTTTGTATGTGTATCTGCATTGCTGCATACAACTCGCAGCATCCTGAGTATCGATAGCCTAAATGTTGCCTAATTGTATTTCAAATGACAGGAGTTATTTGAGCATTTGCGTGAGCAATATATCCTACTTGACTCACTAGCTCTATTATTTTGTCGAACTTTTGCTTTTGAAAACGGATGTGAACGCTAACGAAAGAGAATTTGTAAAAATTTGCGCTGCAAGTATCAGAAAGCGTTCAGCTTTCTGGACCACGCTGTCTGTTCCAATGACCTGTCAATCATAATAGTGCAGGTGTACTAGGCCTATATGGCGGATGCGGTAGCGCAACATTTTAGTTCTGATTGCCCGAAGAAGCTTGTGTTGTCACGCACGTCATAAATCACCTTCTGCTCTGGTTGTATGCATGGCTGCACTTGATATAAAATTATGCGCAGGCTGCAAAAAATGCCTGGACCTGGCGCAGCCATTGTATACGCCAATTTTAGACATAATAGTTGGCCAGAAATTGGCATAGTAGCGCAGGAGAGAAGAAGGAATTGGATGGGGGGAGATAATGGGAGGAGAGTTGGGAATAAGTGTTGATCGTAAGAACAGTTGTGTAGGCCTATACGCCCTTTGCATAGCGTACTCCTAGACTATATATTTTAATAGTGGCACTCAGTCTGAGAAGAAACCCGCGCAAAGCCGAGTAAAAAACGCTATTGTAGGCCTATAAGTAAACGCAGCGTACATGTAGGCATAGATTGGTACCAACGTGAAAATGAACAAGTAGGTTAACCCTCGGGCTACCAGGGGGGTGGTATCCACCCCTAGGTTTTTTCGATTTCAAACTTTTTCCGTATGGAAAAAAAATTTGACCTTTAAGGTATCTGTAGGGAATTTATTTGCACACATTTTGAGGTAAATTGTGAGATGATACCTCACACCGTTCAAAAGTTATACCCATTATACCCGAGGCACCAGGGGGGGTGAATACTACCCCCCTAGATTTTCGTCTATATCTTATCCGTCAATTACCATTAAGAAAAACAATTTATACCATTCTATAGAGGAAATGTGGGGCTACATTTTGGTGGTCACGGAGTTGTCTTTTGACAACCGGAAGTGCTCAAAATAAATTAAATTATATAAAAAGGTGTTTTATATTCGTAAAATTTACATGTTTTTTCTATTATAACATATCCAAAATTTATTTTTTAAGATAAGTAAATTATGTCATTCTATAGAGGGGATTTAGGGCTATTTTTTCATACCAATCAATTTGTTTTTTGATGACCGGAAGTGCTCAAAATAAATTAAAATGTGTGAAAATGTCGATTTTTTGTTACGCAAACCGCCAATAGCATAATTTCTTTGTTTCCTATTGATTGTCGACAGATATTCATGTTTTTTGTTTTGTTTGTACCTAAAAAAGACATATAACTAGTTTTTATAGTTGAATATTTGACTTTATTATATATAAACTATTCTTGTATACATAAATCACACAGAATCCAACATTTTACTTATGCGTAAGTACACGTTCTGTGAAATCTACCGGTGCTCATGGAAAAAATTCATAATTTCGAGGTGCATTCATATATTTTAAACCTAAATATAACATATCATTTTGTGAAGAAATGAATGCTGAATCCATTGGTGTATTACAAGTTATGATATCTCAAACCAAACCCAAAATCCAGGGGGGTGGAAACCACCCCCCCCCTCTTGGTAGTCAGTGTTACAAAAATAGCGTGGTATAGCCCGAGGGTTAAAATCGCCATGTCAAAAACACAGAGGCTATTCTTACTTAAAGTAATATGACTTTATTATGCTTGAAATTCTTTGTTGAAATTTGGCTGTTTTCTGTAAGTACGAATTACCTTTATAACGTGTAGAATTTGATTTTAAAATTCTTATGTTTGACCTAAATATTGGCAAAATACCGTAAGGGATTACTTTTTGGCCCACGCTATACACACACACACCTACACGCAACACACATTTACATATATAAAACACACACACATAGGCAAATAATATTTTTGTGCATTTAGGCTAAGTTGAAAATAACGCAAATGTTTAATAAGTAAAGTCTTCGAGAATGTAATCCTGTCTTCACGGATCCCAATAGGGTTTAGCCTAATCAGAAACTAAGACAACAGTTACCGGTACTAAATTACACATTACTTTTTTGCTTATCATCATTGTTTCTGCTGTAGCTTTACCTGAAGTATTTGCAACTGATTTTATTGTTGTTTTTATTGTTGTTGTTGTTATTACCACTACTTCTATTATCGTTTTTATTATTACATTTTTTATTATTATTATTATCAATATCATTATCACAACCGTGTTGAACTTGATTCTTAAGCGTTCAGCAATGGTATGTGGTGTAAGCCGTCAATAAGAATTCTTTCAGCGAATTTCCTTGTAACTAATCGATGTTGAGTTTCCTGAATGATTCCGATGGAGCATCGTTGCTTGGCTTCTGAGCTTTGTCCACCTTCCACTTGTCACTGCTGATGTACTGAAGTCTCGCGCGAACTTCAGGTTTCGTGAGATCTCGCTTCATCGATTCTGACAGAGTTTGAACATAATGAAACATATCGCATTATTGCAAATTTAATATGCATTAACAATACTAGGTTAAATTTACGTCCATGGGTTGAATTCACGAATAATTTATTTTATGTGGCTGCCTCATGTCAATACTCATGTATATCGGGTGATAATTGTTGCTTACATAGGCGTAGGGGACATTTCAGCGTTGGGGGGGCAAAAATCTAATTTTTGCCCGAAATTTTTTTTGTCATCCGGCCGAAATCTTAAGAAAAATTTTCCTTACGTTTGCCCGAAAATTCTGACGACCTTTTTTAGTCATCCGGCCGAAATCTTCTGAAATTTCGGGTTTCTTTTTGCCCGAAAGGTCTGGCGACCATTTTTTGTTCGGGCAAATCGGATTTTTCGGGCAAGAAGAACCGAAAAAATAGAAAAAGTGAACAAATTTTAAAACTTTTATATATTTTTTCTGGTCTGCTTGCCCGAAAAATCAGACTTGCCCGAAATTTGGGGGGGCATTTGCCCCCCCTGGACCCCCGTCTCCTACGCCTATGGTTGCTTAGCTGTTGCAATGGCATCAATTGCTTTTCACTCAAAATATTATTCTTCAGAGGAGCATTGTTGTCTCAAGTGGCTGAGTATAATCTCTAATGAAGGGGTAAAGTTTAATAACACTCTGACACGAAGAGAAGATGGTCAGCATGGACGTCATCGCTTCCAAAATTTCACACGAAAAGCGATTAGCCAATAATTCGCCAGGTAGCGATGGTAAAAATTAATGAGAATTAGGACGCGATGGATGCCTGCCATGGCTGCCAAACAGTTAAAATGCACTTCTGTAATGATTTGTCATCACTCTTTCATACAAGTTTAGAACTATTCTTTAAAGTTTAAAACGACAAAGCTACCACGACTATTGCGGAAACTTTGGCATCATGTATGCTTTCACTTCAACTAGAGAACAATTTTAGACCCATACTGGGTAACATTGGCATCCTAAAATATTAAAAAAATTATTTTGCGCATGTGCTAAGTGCTATTTTTACAAATCCGAAATCCTTCCAAGTACCCAGTTTCTAGCAAGTACCAGGTACATTAAGCAATTAATATAAAACTCAATACAGTCAGATGCACAAAATCAAATTAACCTATGATCTGTTTTTCAGTGCCAGCGTTTGGTCCCTTGTAATCGTCTGGCAGGTATTCAACGGGTAGACATCTCATAGGTGTATCTTTGTAGACGTTCTCCAACATATGGCCGTGATTCTTAATCTGAAACAGTACGGTAAGTTGGTAGCATATAGATGCTAAAAAGTCAAACACCGACTAAAAACCCAGTAAAACGTCGTTTAAAAAACGAGAAAAAAAGGAAAATTTCAAGTTATTGGACTTTATTACATGCTGTAACTGTACTCAAAACTATGGTTAATAATATTAAAAGTATTCTTAATTTATTTATTTATTTATTTACTGAGAATTTGATATAGCGCTCCTTCAAGGTTACTACTCAGGAGCGCTCCCAGTCCAACCCCGGTCGAATAAGACAGTCTTGAGAAGAGAAAGAAATGAAGTAGAAGTAGAAAGGCTAATAGGTATTTGACGAAGGATAACAGGGAGCTCATTCCAGGTCGCAGGGCCAGCCACGGAGAAAGCACGGCGCTGCCTGATTGCAGTCCGTGAGCGTGGAACAATAAGTTCCGCTTGTGCAGCTGAGCGGAGAGAGCAGCGGCGTTGAACAAGCGTGGTCGAGCAACAGAGCTCCTGCAAGTATAAAGGAGCCAAACCATCTTAAGTGTTGTGTATAGAGACGACTGCTTCTCGTGCACCAACAAGTGCACATACAAACCAAATGCCAATTCCGCTGTAATGAGTTCACTTAACGTACCCTGTTAATAGAAAGACAAGATCGAACTATTTATTGATCCAGATGCGGACGCTTAAGGCATTTTTCATTTTTTCATGCTCACAAAGATCGACGGTCAACAGAAGTAAACTTTGCTTGCGATATCAATGAATGCATGCCCACAGAAACCTAAATGCGCAAGTATAAGCGAACCAAGGACAACGACACTCACAGCAACTGACCATCGATCTGTTCCAAAAGTATTTTTGCGACAGAGTCGGAGCAGACTGGACTCATTAATTAAATTTTGTGCAGTCTTATTAGCAGGTGTCTTGATGCAAATTTATTGTGGCGTGAACAGAGCCGTTCTGCATGCACGCAATGAAACAGCATGGCATCAGTCAGAGTGGGCCTATTTAAGCATAATTATAGGCATATAGGCTACCAACCCTTTTCTGAAGTTTTTCGGAAAAGGTTAGTCTGAGCACCGTCATGAGCACATCAACCATCGCTCCTCCGTTGTACACGAGCAACATTTTCAGGCGAGTCGGATAATTGTTCTGTTAAAACATAGTAACGGATATTTTTAAATTTTTCTATTTCTATTTCTAATAGCAACTTCAAGAGCAATTAAGCCTTTTTGACGCTACGTAGATCTAATTATTTGGGCAAGACGTGAACGATTTCCGCATAATAATATTTGGAAACATACCGGTAACCGATGATGAATAGTCTGTGTTAGAACAAAGTTCTGGAAGTCAACTGGAATGTATTATTCTGATTTAGGATCATTAAATGTTATAAAAGAAGCATAGATTGATGATAGTCTATTTGTTTAGAACTCTTAAGAACGAATTTAGGCTGATAAAACATTTACCAACTTTTCAGCAATTTCACAAGAAAGTGTTTGAAATTGCCAGTGATTAAAATTAATTAATCTGTCACAATTTACCTGCCAGGTCTCTGCCACAACTTTGCGATCTTCGAATGGAATTGCTGAGTGAATCTTGAGCGAGTAGTTAGACAGGTCGACGAATAACACAATGCCGTTAACGCAGACGTTCTCGTCCAGAAAATTCATGTAATCAAAGAGACATGCAAAGACTCGAAGTGCGTCGTCCTTTGAAAAACGGTTTGCCACTGAACTCCATGAACTCTGTAAAGGTAAAGTAATAAAAAAACCTCCCGCTTTCGCTTAAAAGATAATGACAATTTTATTAAGCAGATAATGTCGGCTATCATATAAAGAACTGCAGATAATAATTATATGTACTATCTGAATGCTCTGGATGTTCTTTATCTCATTTGCATCTTTTGATGTTTATCATGGCTACTTCGATATAGCCACAGCGACAGCAACACCCTAAACGTAATTACGATCAATTAAAAAAAATTATTTTTCGAATAAAACTGAAAGAGAGTGGACTGGAGAAGATGATGTAGAGAACATTATCATCCAGGCTTACCCTCCAGACATTCAGGCTTGTGTAGCCTACACTGTCTGGCGCCGGATAATCCTAGCTATACCGCGATACGTTGCATGGGTATGGCTATGGATACCGGGCCCACGAAACAGTCTTTCAATTATATAGAACACTGCATACCTGTTTTACAGATGATGACTCTTCTGCCTTCGTCATCTCTCTCCGGAAGAACTAGAACTAATCTACCAGAAAACCAATAAAATTCGTGTGTCATTGAAACAAACTAAATAAGTTAAAATAACCAAACACTAGCGATGGTAAAATAGACATGATGCAGCTGACGAATACGAAGATAATATTTTACCCTGAATCAATGGCGGCCAATATCTTTGGATCACACGGGTCGATGTTGATGTTCAATTTGGGAAATTTTGCTCTGCGCAGAAGGTATCTTTCGAGAAGTTCTCTGGCTTCCAACTGAGAAAAGTATCTCACCCTCAGGAAGCACAACAGGAACGCTGTGTCTGCAGTAGATAACAGCAACTTGTGAAGCAAGCAAAGAATACACCATTATCCGAGACAATCGATGTCACTCACGCTTCATGCCATCTTTACTGTGCCATAATTATAGCCAATGCCACTCCTTCGTTCATTCCGTTAATGCATCTGGAGGTTGTCATAAAATAAGACACATAAATGCACAACCTAAACCCACGAACGAACCTGTTGGACATTTAATATGCGGCTGTTGTAGAATCCAATTACGTAGGGTCTCGACAGCTCCAATCCTATTGGCTGGATCCTCATTCAGTTCCTCCTTCGCCCTTTTCAGACTCTTTTCGTCCAAAGTGCACACGTACCCGGCATCTTGTGACATCGTTGTGCTAAACAAAAGTTAGCTCACAAATGAGTATGCGAGTTAGCCTACTTATACATGCTGAGTCATGATGAAATAATCCAATAAGCAAATAATAAGAAATACGTGGGGGTGGAGATGGGGTAGTATGCGTCTCAAACAGCCTCTGCTACCCAATTGCCCACCAAGCCACCTACACGAGGTCCCCCTGTTGGAAGCAGAGCGCGCGGTGGTCGACCGCATAATCGGCGGTATATGCGATGCCCTTAGGCGAAGAAACCGAAGGACGAAGGATAGAAGATATCGACGCTAGGAGATGGTGTCTCCAGAAAAAAACACAGAGAGAAAAGCAACGGGAAACCACCTCTCTACACCTGCCAAGAAAAAGTATCAATGGAACAATTAAACATTGGACGTTTGGACTTGCCGCTTGGTAGAGAACCTAAAGAAGAAAGAAGAAGAAGAATACGTAATTCATTTAGTTGCTTGGTTACTTTAGAAGAGGAGCAGACACCACTGTGGCTATTGGCCTAGAGCTAACCACCGCCTTCGCTTTCGGATACATACTATGCAGTTGACAAGTTTCCATTTACTCGTTCGACTATATCTTTGATGTCTCCTCAGCCTTTAACATGGTTGACCATGATATTCTGCTACAACGCCTTAAGTAAGGCATCCTGTGGATTTAAGGTTACCGGGTACCCCTCTCTTTTGACTTTGGTCCTACCTGTATGACCGCAGCCAAATGAATATCTCTCGTGACTTTAAGATTCTGGTTTTAGTGGGGGCTCCTCACTGTCCTCAGGATTCTGTCCAAGGCCCACTCTTATTCATCTTATACGCGGCTGATGGTCCGTCTCTTCTACCTAACTATTCGGCAGCTTGCCACCTTTTTACTGACGAAGTCCAAGGTTATGTTCATGGGGTCCCCGTTCTGCGCAACTCCTTCTGGCCAGGCAACTGAGGGACTCTCATAAAATCTTCATATTTAGAAGTCTTCGAATTTCCTTTCCTTAGACACTTCTAAATTCCAGCTGATTGGTTTGGCCCTACTCAACAATTCCACAAACTTGACCTTGATGAGACAAAAGAATTGGGTTGGACATTTGCTGCGAGGTAAGATTGGATGGAAAGAGGTGCAGAGGAAGACCTAGACAAAAACTGCTGAACGGAATGATGGAGGAGGGATACAGAGAACTTAAGGACATGGCACACCAGCGAGAAAGGTGGAGACATTGAACGTTTGGACCTGCAACTTGGCAGAAAATCTAAAGAGAAAAAGACCATTCATTACTCTCCGAAAAGTTTCCTTACATTATTTTTCGTCTTGTAGGCCTATGCGAGATTTAGGAATCGCAATAAATAGTCCTCTTACCTTTCCTGGACACAATTTCAAGTTTACTCATTCATCCCCACTTCCAGCTAAGACGTCTCAGGACTATTCGCAGATCTGTTTAATCTTCGACCTTTACCTCAATCGTCAATGCATTTTGTCTTTCACAGATAGACTACTGTAACTGCCTCCTCTTTGGCCTTCATAGGGCTCGTCTATTACCGGTACCTCTATAGCTGATGCTAGACTGACGTCTCAATGTGATGCTATACCGATGTCTTCCTCGATTCTCCCACATCTCTGCATTCTTCTCTGAACAACTTCAATGGCTTTCTCGCTATGCCCGAATACAATTCAAAGTTCTTGTTTTGGGGTTTTAAGTCTCAATTGGGTCTTGCTCCGAAGTATCTCTGTGATCTCATGTTTCGCCCCAACCCCACTCTGCCACGTCGCTGTGTACTCTTCTATAGATCCTCTGATGGGCATGACCTCTTTCTGTCTTTCAAGCTCTTTGTCTCCCCTCCCGCATCAGGACTATCATGGCTCAATCCGGATCATTTGACTGCATTTCGTCCCTCTCTCTGTGGAATGGACTTCCACCACCAGTTCGCTCCGCCTTTCTCTCTGGCAGTTTTCCTCGTCTTTCTCTCGCCTCAAGTCCTGCCTCTTCTCTTGTGGGCGATCGCTTTATAGGAGGACTTCCGAAAGGCTCCTGCTGAGAAAACCACTTTATAAATGGTCAATACAATTATACCGGTACCGTATGTATAATATATAGGCCTTATCATGCCCCATGTGGACTAGACTAAGTATGTGCACACCTGCATGGTTCTTGCATACGCTTAGTCATGCCATGCCATTGTTCGCAACTACTAGAATACTAGTACTCATTGGAGCGTCATTGACGAGTAAGCCCAATTATTTCGAAACACAGCTAACAAAAATCCAATACCTTCAGTGTGCAAGATTTTCCATCGATGACCTACTATTCTGACTATCTCTTAGAACACGGCCTTTCAGTCTGAGTGTTAATACTTATCTACCTCTGTTCTCTCTCTCTCTCTCTCTCTCTCTCTCTCTCTCTCTCTCTCTCTCTCTCTCTCTCTCTCTCTCTCTCTCTCTCTCTCTCTCTCTCTCTCTCTCTCTCTCTCTCTCTTTCTCTCTCTTTCTCTTTCTCTCTCTCTGTGTGTGTCTGTCTGTCTGTCTGTCTCTCTCTGTCTGTCTCTCTGTCTCTCTTTCTCTCTGTCTGTTTGTCTGTCTGTCTGTCTGTCTATCTGCCTAGATCTAAAGAACTTCATTGTCCACAAATCATAAATTGCCCACACCGTCAGTGGCCTGTGGTTATAATATTATGTGTACTGTAGGGTCCATAATGTATTCGACTGCGTACATGTACGTAGCTGCTGTCGGGGCTACTACTTATACTGCAAGCCGCTGCCTACATTCGTCCAGCACAGAGACTTCGCGTGTACTTTGTTCCTCATGATAGCAAAATGCAAAATTCTCTGCTGATCATTTTTATCGCAATTCGTCTATACATTTACTTTGCATAGTTTCCTTATAAAAAAACTTGCTCAGCTGCACAGTTGTTGACTGTACGCCAACAGAAGCCCAGCATGGGCGGAGACCTAGGGGGGCTAGGGGGGACGGTCCCCCGATGCAGGGGTTGGGGGGGGGGACGGCCCATGCATTCGTCCCTTCCAATAATTGAGCGCGAGGACTAAAAAAAGGTCATCAACTTTTTGGGCGGCGAAAATAGACAATTTTCTTCACTTTTCGAACTTTTTTGGACAACTGACTAAAAAAAAAAGGTCATCAACTTTTTTGGGCGGCGAAAATAGAAAATTTTCTTGACTTTTCGGCCGTATCATGAGAAAACAAAATTTCTTTCCTTCAGCCATTCCTTCGTCCCCCCCCCCCCCCAACTCTCCGGCCAGGTCTCCGCCACTGAAGCCCAGTGTTTATTAGACGCACGACTCTGTAGGCCCAATAGCTACTGTAAGAAGTAGCGATTCATTTCGAAACAACTTAGCTTAGAATCAAACCTGTCATTAGATTTTATGACACTGTATATATTTATTTATTCAAGAAATTTATGTAGCGCCTCTTCAAGGTAGGTTACTCAGAAGCGCTCCCGCCCAACCACGGATAAATAGTACAGTTGTTAGGTTCTTAAGGAACAGAGTGGAGTGAATCGTGGGAATTAAGCGCAATGTAACAGGGAGACCTTCCAGGTTGTAAGACCAGAAACAGAAAATGAACGACGCTGTTGGATAGCAGTCTATAATGAATTGCAAACGTTGCAGAAAGTGCCAGGGCCGGATTAACAAATATGCAGGCCAGTTCAGTAAAACGTTGGAAGGCCAACCACACGGAATGACGGCAAAAGGGCATACAGAAACGTGTTATTATTATCAGCGACTCGACATTCGTCTATTAGTAATTCGTTCCTTAATTTTTTACAATATCAACAGGTCTTTTAATATTCCAGTCTAGTGTTAAAGTAATACAATACCATACAACTGAGATAATTTTATGATAATGATCTCCTTACAAAACTCATAAGTGCACATTGAAGTTCGGCAGACCATTTAGAACTACGTGTAGACATGGAAAAGGTACATTTTCAGTCTATAGTGAAAGACATCTTCGCTAATGGCGTTACGAACAAGAGGAGTCAGATAGTTCCAGATAAGGAAACAGCAAAACGCATAGCCTATACAATATACATCTTTTACTGCTTAAGAATATTAGAGTGATTCGTGGTCACACCTCTTTGTTACAAGGGCATGGCCCTCGTACAAGTAAACAGTGCAGAGGCGATTCATGTCTCAAATACGGTAAATTCTTGGTAACGAAAAATTCCGGAAGTCTTGTAGACCCACGTAGCAGGACAGCGACCAGGGCAAAGGGTTTCATCAGGACATTTGCCTTGATTTTCCCTGGTGTAGTGCCGCCACTGGTTACAAGCTAACGAACATTTTTACGCCAGTAGTAGACCTAATTCGTAAAAAGCAAGGATTGTATAAACTGTATTCTGTACACAGTGTACACTGTATTTGTACACAATAATTAGACAATCATGCAATTTCATAATGCGTCGCATAGCAGTCTTGAGCCCCGATGAGGTAAGGTATTAAGTTTTAAAATACATGAAAGTTTGTAAACAAACGATTAAAATTGATGGCTCTTACTAGCATTTCTGGCTGATTTTAACATTTATCCGCCTGGTAATGGAATCCACTAACAGGGGCCCCACACATGTGCGAAAGTTAGGCCTATATAATTATGTTGAAATCAGTAGTTTTCGAATAATTTGGATAATTTGTTCTGAGATTGTGTTTTACTCATTTTCACTATTAGTAGCAACAATGCTGAAAAATATATTCCTACTGAATGTGTGGGTGCCCCTAAAGTGTGGGCCTCCTGTTCGGCCGAACGTGTTGAGCATGCTTTGATCCGGGTCTGGTTGCTATAAGTGAAGTGATTTACTACTGTTATTATTATTATTACTACCATTGATAATTTATTAGATTCTCAAGTATTCATCGATTAAAATGCCCTTAATTTAACGAAGGCAATCCGAATTATTTCGTGCTGCTGTGCACTAATCGATGTTGAGTTTCCTGAATGAAGCCGATGGAGCATCGTTGCTTGGCTTCTGAGCTTTGTCAACCTTCCACTTGTCACTGCTGAGTAACTGAAGTCTCTCGCGAACTTCAGGTCTCGTGAGATCTCGCTTCATGGACTCTAGCAGCATTTGAACACAATGAACATTAAATGGTAAATATGCATTAACGATGCTATGCCAAACGTTTCGTCTCGAATACTTGGCTGCCTCGTGTTAATGCTCATGTACATACGGAGCTAATTGTTCGGTTATTGCAGTGGCATCAGTTGCTTTTCACTCAAAATATTATTCCGCGAAGGAGTAGGCTATGCCTATGCCTATTGCTCTGTCATGTGGTTGAAGATATCTTGCGCTCTTTTAGTTGAGGAGTAACACAGTGTGAGAATCGTGGAAAAATAACTGGGGTTGGACAATGATCAACTTGAAATTGGGGTGTGAAAAACACACTTTACCATGGGGCTCTAAGAAAGACTAGAAGGTTGAAACCTAAACCCCCAGCAATTCTCGCCCTGGGGCAATATTAGTAAAGGTATGGTAAAAGTCTAGAACAAACAGCAGAAGCTCAGTATGGATCGCCTTCCAAACGTCGATCAACAAATACAACAGGCGTCATCGTTCAGTTTACTGAACACGATTCGTACGAGTAGTCGGACTAAGTCGGTACATTGGAAAAACGCCGGAATTGGCTAGGGAGAGCTCGTGGGACCTAGATCTAGATTATTTTACTTGTTATGGCATCGATCTTCCACGACAACATTAATGTTTTTATTCAGGATGAGTAGAGACAGGGATAGCATAGAACACAGTCCCTGAAGTCTGTATCAGAAACCACTGAGCAGGTAGGCTATAATTGTAAGCGCTGTGTCTTGTTTTAATTTATTCAGTGCCATGCAATGAAACGTACACGACTAAAATAATAACAATTCAAACTATTCATCACTCACTCAACCAGTCGTTTAGCCGCGTAACAAGTAAGCACATCAAACTGCCAAGTAGACACAATGGCAATAAACAAACCTATGATATGTTTTTCAGTGCCAGCGTTTGGTCCCTTGTAATCGTCTGGCAGGTATTCAACAGGTAGACATCTCATGGGAATCTCCTTGTAGACGTTTTCCATAGCCTGGCCTGCATTCTTTATCTAAAGTAATAAGTTAATAGTATTTTCCCCCTTTAGTTTGTGCATAATTTTATGTAGCCTACCCCTGCTCCACGTGCATGCATCACATGCCAATTATTATTCAGCACTAACACTGTGGGAACAAAGACAAAATTTTTCAACTGATAAGCTTATAGGTTGTGGACGCTTACATCATTTTCATGCATACAAAAGTCGACGGCCGACAGAAGTCATTAATGATGATGATGGTGATGACAACGACGACGACGACGACGATGATGATGATGATGATGACGACGAGGATGTTTACGACAATAGATATATGACATCTGCGTCTTCTATTCGCCATTATTTTGACGACGCTCAAATGCTGCAGTGCATTGAATCATCTTCATTCCCAGTATTGACAAAAATACCAACAGCAGGACTCACAGTGAAGCAACCGTCTGACCTGCACCTCGATGAAACCTGAAGCGAATATCATCGTTCCGTAGGCAACGGATTAAACAGCAAGGCATAAATACAGAGTACCGGTATATTCTACTACCAACCCTTTTCTGGATTTTTTCTGTAAAAAGTAGTTTGAGCAGCGCGAAGAACATATCAACCATCGCTCCTCCGTTGTATATCAGAAGCAGTTTCAGGCGAACCGGAAAATTGTTCTGCTCATACATTGTAACGAATGTAATCGTTAAAATTCAATTTCTAAGCTTACTTCCATTTCTAATAGCTACTAGAACCCAATCGCAGACCTTAAGCCTTTTTTGAGGCAGTGCAATTATTTGTGCATGGCGTGCACAATTTCCCTATAATATTTGGGAATAACTACATAGCGCAACATAACAGAAGATGAAGATGAGTTTTCGGTTATAGGCTATGTTAAAACAACTGCAATTCAAGCTGGAATGTGTAACAGCCCAACTATAAGCTATAGCTAACTCTTAAAAGCCGCAATAGTGTAGCCTACACTGAGACATCGCTATCTTCAAGGCAATTCCACAAGTGCACAACTCTAGCACTGCAGAATTTATGCCCTAATGTTCCATTCGGTGTCCTAAATAACTTTAACAAGGAAACACAATGTCATATCACTTTATCCGTGCAACAGTTCCAAATAACAGTCTAGAAAGTACAGTAGCAACAGTTAGACTACTTTTAGACCAATATTAGAGCAGTTAATTTTAAATGAATCTGCTGGAGGTGATGCTAGTCTATGCGTTGTCCTTAGCAACCCAGTTCGTCTTAATCAAACAATTTACTGTCGGTCAAGCAATTTAATAAAAAAGTTATAAAAAGTCGCAGCTGTTCAAAATTGTTAGTAATCAAAACTGAGCAATTTATTTGTTCATGTTCACCTGCCAAGTCTCCGCCAGAACCTTGCGATCTTCAAGTGGAAGTGCTGCGTGAATTTTGAGCGAGTAGTTAGAAAGGTCGACCAATATCGCTATGCCGTTAACGCAGGAGTTCTCGTCCAGAAAATTCATGTAATCAAAGAGACAAGCAAAGACGCGAAGTGAGTCGTCCTTTGAAAACTTCTTGGCACTGAACTCCATGAACTCTGCAAAGTAAAAGCTCATAGAACAGTCTTGTATTTGCTTATATAGAAAATTGTAATCAGGCATGCAAACAATTTAGCATACCGTAGTCTACATGTAGGGTACAATTGATAGGCTAATTCTTGTTCACCATTTAGTTTTGAAACGGCCTGTTTCTGCAATTGATCATGAAGGTCTACTTGGAAGTACAAACAACCAAAAAATAAAAACTAATTAAAAGCATAATAGAGAGTAATATTTTGAGAATCGCTCAGGTGAAACATAAATGCTTCGGTCACAACATAAGAATTGCGGGGCGCGGTGGTCTAGTGGTGGCGTCGTTGCCTTGGAGCCGAAAGGTCCGAGGTTCGAATCCACCTCCCCGCGTAAGGACCTTGGGCAAGTCCTTCACTTACAATTGCTCAGCGCTTCGGCGTGAAACTCCGATGCAGTGTCCGCTCTGCATCGGGAGCGCCTCTGAATAGAGAGAGCTTGAAGGTGCGCTATAACAAGTGCACATACAAACAAAAGATATTTCACCAATTGTAAGTTTTGAAGAGATGCTGGGATTGAAACGGCAAAAGCGAGAGAACAAGCACTCTCTGGATCTCCGGCACCGTGCCGATTATGAATATTATTGTGGTGACGGTTTAAAACGATAAACAAGCTAGAACAACGGATAATTAATTAACTGATGACACCTGAAATTTAAATCGTCTGTCTACTCTGAATATGATACCTCCTTTGAAGATGAAGATTCTTCTGCCTTCATCGTCTCTCCCCGGCGGAACTAAAGCATACCTGCAAGAAAAATCAAACTAGGATGTCACTGAATTAAACTAACAAAACTACGGCGACGGTAAAATGGTACAAAAAACAAAACATGATGATTCTGACGAATACTATGACGTTCTTTACCCTGCGTCGATGGCAGCCAAAATCTTCGGGTCACATGGGTCGATATTCATTTGCACTTTGGGAAATTTCGCTCTGTTTAGAAGGTATCTCTGAAGAAGTTCTCTGGCTTCCAGTTGGGAGAAGTATCTTACTCTCAAGAAGCACAACAAGAACACAGTGTCTGCAGAAAATAACAGCATATTGCGAATTAAGCAAAGCATGCAAACGACTATGATTAGAGCGGGGACACTGCATTGGAGTCTCACACCGAAGAGCACGAGCATGTGCAAGTGAAGGACTTGGTCCTTACGCGGAGGTGGGTTCGAACCTGGAAGCCTCCAGCTCCAAAACACCGAAACCAGTACTACACCATATATCGCATCACTAGGTCTAATAACTGGGTAACTTCCACAATCCGAATACTGAGATTATGGAAGTTTTCCAGTAATTATTTTGGGGCTTTTAATGAGCAGTTAAAAATGCGGTTTGGAACGCAGAGTATAGCTAAATGCCTATATACGAACAATATATAGGCCTATTATAATAGGTGCAGAGAAGCTCCGAAGTACATGATTTAAACAAATAAGTAAGCAGTGCTTTTGAAAATCTCAACCAAACACCGAATTTCACAATATATTGGACAAAAATAGTGGGAACCTAGAGTACATATTTTATTCAGTTAGGTACCACCCCTATTGAGCCTCCACTGGCTACGTATGTAGCCTAACTATAGGTCATAATCTTTCTCTGTAGGCCTAATTATAGGCTAATGGCAAAGTTGTGATTAGAGAACACACTTCATGCCATTTCTTAGTTTAATTAATCTTTGTGAATGCATCTGGAAACTGTAAAAACTGTCCTGAAATCTAAACATGCAAAATTACCTCGTTGATACAAACCAACAAACGAACCTGTCGGACATTTAATATGAGGCTGTTCCAGGATCCATTTGCGAAAAGTCTCCACTGCTCCGAGTCTGTTCTTTGGATCCTCCTTCAGTTCCTCCTTCGCCTTCTTCAGACTCTTCTCATCCAAAGTACACACGTAACCTTTATCTGGTGACGCCATTGAGCTAAACAAAAGTTAGCTAGCAAATAAGTGTACGATTACGTCAGTCAGGAAGTAAATGAATAGGCAATAATTATTATTATTATTATGAATAAGCTTAATTATATATAGGCCTAATCATATTATTTATGTTGTCACTGTCTTAGCTGCTTTGGAAGTAAATCGATTGTATAAAGGCTACATGTGGCAATTGTTGCACCTTTCTGTTCTGCCTTCCTGTCATATTTCCGAGAAAATACATGTTCATTGAGACAAAGCGCCTCACTACTATTCTGCCTGATAGTCATGAGAAGTTTTGGGGAAAATCGATGTAATCGTTCATGTCAGCCAACTCCTGTTCCTTATATAAAATCGCACCACACCTTCGCAGTTCATTGTAGCTTACTCTTCATACTACTTTACTCTTCTTACTACATATGTAAGCCTAGCTGATTCTAGTATAACCTCATGACTTTGTACCAACGCTTTCTCGCAGTCTATTTCTTGGCGAGTGCAATCTAGAGAGATTTTTAGAAAATTCACAAAATGTTCAATTACAAAGCGGTAAAATGTACTCATTAAATTTTGCCAAAGTTTACCTCCAAATCTCTGCAAAATTCAGCGATCTTCCAGTGAAATTATAACGTAATATTTGAGATCGTTGTGAGAAACCTACTGTTCATGTGACTGTGCCCTTGACGATAAATGCGTCATAAAGCACAGAGCTGACAACCTATACACGGGGGACAGCCTCTCAGTTCTTTCTTGCCCGTTAAGTCAGCTTTGAGGTAAGTAAATCATGGGTGCAGCTTCTATTAGGCTACGCAGATGAACAAGCATTAATTTTGCAGAAGACATGCAGGTCTATTGTACTATTTTCAGGTGAACGTGGACACGGTCTGATTACTCCAAAACTATTTCTTTATCTCTTTAAATAGTGTGTTTTCAACCGAGGATATCTCAAACAATTAACCATAATCTATCAACATCAACCTTGCAGCGAAGAAAAGCAAAGAAAAAAGCAAAACCTCAACAGAAGCAACAATAGCGATGATAGCCAGATGCTCAGTCGAGTTCTCACGAATGCCTATATATATATATATAATATATATATATATATATATATATATATATAGTGCATACTGTATGGAAATAGCATAGGCCCTAAATAATTTTGTAGGCTAGAGCCTACATTCAGTGAAGCGATTGCTGAATCGGCGCATGAAATATTTTGTTGCCAGGGCACTGGTCGGAATAGTCACACAAGTAATATAGGGCCAAGGTTTTTTCTCTCAGCAAATTGTCACGACGGTGACGGTCCTTTTACCAGGGCATCGCTACGTGTCTTGCCCTGCATGCTGTAAAATATGCCACCCCTGAGCATGTACATGTAGTAGGGTATGATAATTATCCTATATTTACATAGCTCCCTTCAAGAAATCTACTCAACCGAAGTAATGTTAAGTGACATAACAATAAGAAAATTTAATCAATTAGCAAAATAAGTTACAGTGAGCCGGAAACAGTCATCAGTGGCGATCCCTCGCAAAAACACGTAGAATCATCCAACGGAATCAGCCTTCAGATGGTGTGAATGTTCAGAGTCTCTGGTACAGGTTGCGTCGATAGAGTAGAGCGGCGACAGTTGACAGGACTATGAGTTAGGCAGATCATTAATATATATATATATATATATATATATATATACAACTGTCAAAAAACAGTATGACGGACATTCAGACTTATGGTAGAGACTAGTGGTTTTACTGCGACTTTGCCTATATAGATTTGTCTGATTCGTGAGTTTATAGACTACCGGTAATTTATAGTAACTATAATCTAAGGATCATAATGTAGGCCTAAATACAAAGCACAATCCCCATTAAAGTCAACCCTCTCTCTCCCAACTTCGACTCCATCAATCCTCTTGCCTCAATACTTGCAGTCATAGAAGATAGGGCCTGCTCATTTTCATATTATGTTAACATGACTAAGCATACATGTATATGTAAGATTTATGTATATTGAAACTCAAGTAGAATTACAGCTGGTATGTTGGTGACCTTCCGAATGGTGAGTAGGCCTATGCACTATGTCTGATGGACCTAAATGGCAAAATTTACAAAGTCGTGGACGATTAGGAATATTACTCGAGAATTTATCTGGACCTGACAAAGGCCTTTGATACGGTCGTTTGGGGGATCATGGCATATAAGCACTATAGACTGTTTAAAAGTCAACTGCATGAGTGATCACCAACAACAGATTTCATTCAATGGCAATAATAATATAATTTATCAAAATTTCTGCCTATCAGTTATATGGTGCACCTCAGGTTCTATTCATTTACCCCTTCTATTTATACTATTATATATATATATATATATATATATATATATATATAGGGCAGGCCATAACAAAGTAATCCCGTACAGGTTTGCCCATAAAATTATAGACTATTGGTCAAAAATTAGAATTTTTCATGTCTATTTTACGAGCTTAGGTCTAAAGGTAATTCATATCTACGTGCTATAGCCAAATTCTACCCAAAAAATTAAAAACAGAACAAAAGTTATTTCACTTTTAGTGAGTCCACCCACCGTTTGTTTGACAATAATCCAAAAACGAGACAAACAAAATGTAGCAAAAAACGATTTTATTAAGTCAACTCTCAAATAATTGCTATAAAATTAACTTGATATTGCGTCACAACTTGTATTCAATTGTGTCCACCACTAGTGCTCATGCTTGTTCTCAGTCTCTTTGCAAAGTTCTTGATGGCCTTGTTGATGTGTTCCAGAAGTAAGTCTTCCTATAATTATCAACTCCATTGCGACCATCAATATTATGAAAATAAAAACAGAACAACAGTTTTTACTTTTAGTGAGTCCACCCACCGTTTTTTGACGATCCAAAAACGGAACGCAACAAAATGTAACAAAAACGATTTTATTAAGTCACATCTCAAATAATAATTGCCATAAAGTTAACTTGATATTGCATCACAACTTGTATTCAATTGTGTCCACCACCAGTGACCATAGGCTACTTGTTCTCAGTCCCTTTGTAAAATTCTTGATGGTCTTGTTGATGTGTTCCAGAGGTAAGTCTTCCTATAATTATCAACTCCATTGCGACCATCAATATTCTCTTACCACTCTTGGTTTTAGCCGCAGATTGTGGTATTTCTACGGCTTAGCTATCCACTCATGATAATCTATCGGGTAGAAATCCGGAGATGAGGGCGCTTATTGGTTCTTCTCGATGAAACCAGTACGATAAGCTAATAATGATGTTGAGATGATTGCCTTTCGTCAACGGGATATCTCGTAACTCTCAACAATATTGTATGCGAATACATACTGTACAAATACAGGCACAAATCAATACATATTTATTCATAAAATTATTGTAAGAAAGCAGAGTGAAATGGAACGCACCATGGGCGCCCGCACATAGGGGCAAGGGGGCACTTGTCCCCCTGGAAACCGAAGCTTATTTTTTAACTACTACTTTTGAGTTTTTAACAAATTTCTTCGCATTGAAGCACTAGGCCTAATGATACGAATGATATACACAGTGAAAGGTCAGAAATCTATGTTTAGAAATATCTGTAGAAATAAACATTCTCTTAATTTTCTAATTTTTACGTTTTTAATAGCATTCTGACTCGATGCAGCTTGTGAATAATCTGGAGCTTTGCGATCGGCTTTCGAGTGGCGCTTTAGAAGTTTAGAAATTATTATTACATTAAAGAAGTAGCTAGAGGAACACTTGCACGTTGAAAACGGACACCTATTTTTGTTAATTTATTCATTCATTCAGTGGACTAATAATATTACAGCGCCGCTTCAGGAACCCACTTTTAACATCTACTTTTTTTTATTTCTTCGCACTAAAGAAACTATTCATATTAAAGCTGATACACAAAATGAAACTGACAAATTTGCATTAAGAAACCTCATTGAAAAATACTCGTGTTCTTAATTTCCAACTTTGCATTTTTCAAGCTCTTGCCACTAAAACATCTACGGTAACTGTGATCATCGATAAAATTTTGCCCCCCTCCCTGCAAAAATTTCTGCGGGCGCCCATGGAACGCACGTCAATTTCTGAGAGTATTTTGGTCTGTTTCGGGGGGAGACTTTATTTCGTGACCCCGGCGAGAAAGTGTTTGAGAAAAAAGAGATTGTGTTTTACTCATTTTCACTATTAGTAGTAACAATGCTGAAAAATATTCATATTGAATGTGTGGGTGCTCCTAAAGTTTGGGGCCCCTGTTCGGCCGAACATGTTGAACATGTCTTGATGCGGGTCTGGTTGCTATAAGTGAAGTGATTACTAATGGTATTATTATTACTACAACCATTGATAATTAGATTCTCAAGCATTTAGCAATTAAAATGCCATTTACGAAGGCAATCGGAATTCTCTCGTTCACTAATCGATGTTGAGTTTCCTGAATGAAGCCGATGGAGCATCGTTGCTTGGCTTCTGAGCTTTGTCCACCTTCCACTTGTCACTGCTCAGGTACTGAAGTCTCGCGCGAACTTCAGGTTTCGAAAGATCTCGCTTCATGGACTCTGACAGCGATTGAACATAATGAAACATATCGCATCATTGTAAATACGCATCACAATACTAAGTAAAACATTTCGTCTATGGTTGAGTTCTCGAATACTTAGCTGCCTCGCGTAAAATATGGTGTATGCTTACATACATGTAGGGTGCTAAAAAAGACTTTTGTTTGACATTTGCAGTGGCATCAACTTTAACTCAAAATATAGGCTAATTCCTCCGAAGAGAATTCGGTTAACTCATTCTTGCACTTAACTTTCTACTTTTCTCTCCCCAGTGCTTATATACTTGTTACCATTTATATGTTTTTTCATCTTCTTGCTTCTGCTAATGTAAAAGAGCTCGCGATCAGTAGTATGTTTGTGTTTTGTGCATGGGCGGAGTTTATCAGGGGCTAGGGGGAGCTAAGCCCCCCCTTCCCCAAGAAGGCCCAGATTCAACTTTTTTGCCATGAAAATTGTATCCTTTTTCGGGGTTAGGCCCCCTAAGAAGGCCCAGACTCGGGGTTAACCCTCCCAAGAACGGAAACCAAACTCCGCCCATGGAACTTTTGTGTTTACTGAATCGATTCAATAAATTTGATTTGATTTGAATTCTTCTATGATGTGGCTGAATATATCTGGCGCCCTTTTAATGGAGAATGGAGGAATAGGTTATGGGCAACTTCCAGTATCACTTCCGAAGGTCGATGAGCCAATCGCTCGCACGAGTTCGATGGTAAAAGGAGCAGTAGGACGCGATTGGTGCATTTCATGGCTACCAAAGAATTAAATTCCACGTCTCTAATGACTTGCGATCATTCTTCCAGACAATAAATTAAGTTTGTTATGATACTACGGCGTTGCAGTTATAAACAACAAACAAAGAATATTGCCATCGTCACAAAATTACTTATCGGAGGTGCTCATAACGTAACAGCTCGTATAGGGAAATACGTGCATACCAATGCAGCAGGTACAAGTCTACAATTATACTGCAGTTAGAATATATTGGGCCCATGTTATAAGTTTGCCTATTATACGCCCGATAATAATTTTTTCCAGTCTTGGTTTTTCATAAAGCATCCTTAAATTGTAAGAATGGAAAGTTGGAAACAACCATGGAACAGAAAAGAATCAAGAAGTCTGCATTATTTAGGTATCACGTATAAGCCTATAAGGTATAAGAGCAGTCCATTACTTTAATTTACGCTGTACAATTAAATAGAACACGTTCGTCGTCAATTGTAGCTGTTCAATCATGAGCGGAGACTTAGGAGAACAGAGGGGACGGTCCCCCAATGTTTGTAGTGTGGGGACCGTCCATGGTCATGCCCCCAACTTTAAGAACAGAAATATTCCTAAACAGCATCGTAGATTTTGACAGTGGGTAGCCTAACTGGTTACGGTAATTGTGGTAATATTACAAGAAATAAAGACTATAAAGACTAGAATAGGCCTACGGGGGAAAAATTGAATGACCAAAAAACAGAAGAAAAAAATTTCAGGGAAACTGGTATTTTTCTGGAAATTTCGATAAATGACTAAAAAGGTCGTCAAAAATTTTGGTCGGCCAAAATTTAAACTTTCGTCGGTGACTCAGCCGTTCGTCCGCCCAAAATGTCGCATCTTCCTCGGCACCTCGTTCGTCCCCGCAACTTGTAGACCAAGTCTCCCCCATGTGTTCAATCATTTCAATTATTCACCTAAGCCACGTATACTGCTCAGTCATCCAGCCAATCAATCATTCGGCCATGTAATCAGTAAGAAAACCAAGCAGTCATCCAGACACACTGAAAATAACTCAACCTATGATCTGTCTTTCAGTGCCAGCATTTGGTCCCTTGTAATCGTCTGGCAGGTATTCAACCGGTAGACATCTCTTAGGTATATCTTTGTAGACGCTCTCCAACACCTGGCCGTGATTCTTTATCTGAAACAGTTAGTTATTAGCATCGATGTTAAAAACTATAAGAACCGAATACAAATGGAATAAAACGTCGGTTTAAATAAATGGAAAAACTGGGAGGAAACGATGAGTCATTCTACTTTCTACTTTACTTCATCTTGTATTACACCTTATACGTAAAGACTTTGTTTACGCAATTTAATTTCATTCAGCTAGCAAATAACACAGCTGTATTTAGCAAACGCTAAGTAAACAGTCAAATAGTGACCTGAGTAAGCGGAATCCCTAAAAGTATGGAGACAGCGTAAAGAATATTAGACGAAAACAGAATTAAGGAATATAATAATTATTTATAGACAGTAAATAACCAAATATGGTCACATGCAAAAAAACTTTAAAAAGCACACACAAAACCCAGAAAAACGGAAATTTTTTTAGAAGAAAAAAAAACGAAAAACCTTTCTTGCAACTATGGTCAATATCAACATTCTCCACGTGCACCACATGCCAATTCAGTTCTAATGGGTACATCTACCGTACATTGTCAGAGAATGGACAAGATTTAACAACTGATCAACAGATATGTTGTGGATTCTGACAGCATTTTTAATGCTTGCAAAGGTCTACAGTCAGCAGAAGCAAACTCTGCGATTGCAGTCAATCATGGCTGGCCTAATTTTGTAATCTCAAATGCGCTCTATTACATTTTGCCTGGGAAATTCAGTGAATTAAGAACAACGACTTTCGCAAGGCTGTTTTTAAGGAATTTATAAAACTGCACAACTCCTTCCTTCCTTTCCCATCCTCCATGGTAAATTACTTCCAATCGGAGGACAATGACCATTTTTGCTAGTTTTAGCTGTACAGAAGTTCTTCAACAACAGTACTGCACAAATCCATTTAGAACTACACATTCTGTGTACAACTGCACGTTAAAAAAGCCTTAGACTTTCGCTCCAAATGATCATCGATCTGGTTCAACAGTATAATTATTGCACCAGATTCGGAGCAGGTTGCAGGACTCTTTAACTTGTGCAGTCTTAATTGACGAAAATTTTATGGCGCAATTATGATCATTCGCTGTATACAAATAAACTTGATAACAAAGATATAATGTTATTGACGACGACGAAGATAGGATGATTGATGATGACAAAAGAGACAAGGAGGCGTCTGCATCTTCAAGTCACCAACCATTTTCTTCTTCTTCTTCTTTTCCTTCAGGCTTGAATTAATCCCTCTCAACGGAGGGGTCAGCCACTCGGATCCTCCTCTTCCACTTTCCTCTGTCTTTGGTGTCTTCATTTTTCAGTTTGAGTTGTTTCATGTCCTCCCGTATCGCATCCTCCCATCTCTTCTTTTGTCGTCCCCGACTGCGTCGTCCATAGACATTCGCCTTCATGATTCTTTTAAGGCAGCTGTTTTCCTCTCTTCTCATCACATGACCGTACCATCGCAACCTGGCTTCTCGTATCTTGTCCGAAATACACGCCACTCCGAGTTTCTTTCGGATGTCCTCATTCCTGTTTCTGTCCCTGAGTGAAATTCCCAGCATCCACCGTAGCATTCTCATCTCCGTCCTCTCCAGCAATCCCTCTCCTTTTCTGGTCATCGTCCAAGCCTCTGCCCCATACATCATCACAGGTCTAACCATTGTTTTATATACCTTTCCTTTAAGTTGTATTGGCATTTTGGCATCACATAGAACTGCAGTCAACTCCCTCCACTTCTGCCAAGCCAACTTGATCCTGTTTCTGATGTCGACCTCACAGCCACCTTGAGCATTCATTGTTGAACCAAGATATTTAAAAGTCTCCGTCTGTTTCAGTTCCTTTCCTGTGTTGTCCATAATCCTGACTGCCTCAGCTGTTTTTGAGCAGACCATAGTTTCTGTCTTGGCGATGTTCACCTTCAGACCTTTGCTTTCTAATGCCGTCTGCCAGTCCGTAAACCGTGTCTGCATCTTCTCCCCTGATTCATCTGCCACAATAAGATCGTTCGCATACAGCATGTCCCATGGCACCTCTCTTCTTACATGCTCTGATACTGCGTCCATTACTATAATAAATAGCAATGGGCTTAGGCATGATCCTTGATGCACCCCCACCCGAATCTCGAAAAAGCCTGAGTTTCCTAGGCCGCTCCTCACCGTTGTCCTTGCACCCTCATACATTGATTTCACCAGCCGTACCATCTTTTCTGAGACTCCCTTCTTCCTCAGGCTCCAGTAGACGACTTCCCGTGGTACTCTGTCGAATGCCTTTTCCATATCCACAAAGGTCCAGTATCTTTTGTTGTTTCCTTCCAGTATTTTTTCTTGCACCTGTCTTAGTATAAACACTGCATCTGTTGTACCCCTCCCTGGTCTAAAACCGAACTGATTATCATGCAACTCGACTTGTTCCCTGATGCGCTTCTCAATCACCTTTTCATACACTTTTAATCCGACCTCCAACAATTTTATACCTCTGTAGTTCCCGCACTCCATCACATCTCCTTTATGCTTGTATAATGTTACAATTTCGCTTTCTTTTAGGTCTTGAGGTAGTATTTCCTGCCTCATGAAATCATTCAGGATGACATATAACCACTCAATTCCTATTTGGTCAAGTGCTTTAAACATTTCGGCTGTCATTCCAGATGGTCCCGATGCTTTGTTATTTTTCATCGATGCAACTGCTGCCTCAATCTCCTTGCTGGTGATTTCCTTTTCCGGTCCGGCAACTGGGTTGACCAACTGCAGAGGCTCCCTTGGGTTTTCTTCATTAAGTAGTTCTTTGAAGTATGTTTTCCATCGATTTCTAATCGCTTCTTCATCAACCAATATCTTACCGTCTTTGTCCTTTATGATGTTTACCGATTGCTTATCCTGTCTGCTTCTTTGTCTTGCTCTTGCTATTTTATATATTTTGTCCTCCCCCTCTTTGGTGTTTAGTTCTTGATATACACTTTGCAATGCCCTACTTTTGGCTACTGCCACAGCTCTTTTAGTCTCCTTGCAAGCTGTCTTGTACGCTGTCCTCAGCTCACCATCTTGTCGCTTATTCTGCCATATCTTGAAGGCAGTCTTCTTATTCTTTACTGCTGCTTGTACCTCTTCGTCCCACCACCAAGTGTCTCTCTCCTTTCTCTTCTGACCTCTCGTTGTACCACACACCTGCTCTGCGGCTTTCAACATGCCATTTTTCAATTTATCCCATGTCATCTCCTCTGTCCCAGCAAGTCTTGATTGTACCTCCAGCCTGTAGACGTCTGTTGTTTCCCCCTTAAGTTTCCACGTTCTAATGCGCTTCTTTTGGCTGCCACTTTTTCCTTTATGTTGAGCATGTACCATCATGTCCATGATCAGAACCCTGTGTTGGCTGACCACTGCCTCTCCTGGTATAACTTTACAGTCACGTACAGGGTGGGCCAAAAGTATTTGTTCAACTTTGAAGGCCTATAACTTAGGCAGTTTAGCAAGTAAGTGTATGCTTAATGTATCAAATTAAAGGTCGTTATATCAGCTATAAGTCCGACAAATTTCATTACGGTAGCTTGCACTACGCGCTATACAATTATTGTGTACCGCACCTACCTTGTTTTCTGACGTAAACAATAATTTCATCATTGTGCCGTTAACAGAAGATGACAGCTTTGAAAGCCTATAACTTAGGCAGTTTAGCAAGTAAGTGTATGCTTAATGCATCAAATTAAAGGTCGTTATATCAGCTACAACTGGTCAAAAATTTACATTGTTAGCTTTAATAATAATTGCGTAAAACTACTGTACTGGATATGTATCAGATTACAATGATTTTAATTCGTCTATCTTGCAAAACACAATACTTGGAAAATTAGTCTTTGCAAGTTTGCATTATTGATAGCCATTAAGAAATCCAAGAATTATTTAGTCAAATAAATATTCAATGTGTCTTCCACAAGCTCGAATGACTGCATGAATGCGACGTGCCCATTGATCTATGGCTCCATTGATGAGTTCCTGGCTGATCTCAGTCCAGCAACGAGTGATGACACGCGTTTCAGATGCTCGACGTTTACTATCCGTTCACAATAAACCCGTTGCTGCAAAGCACCCCAGATTGAGTAATCAACGGGGTTTAAGTCGTGTCTATTAGGCGGCCAGTTATGTGGTTCGATGAACTCAGGAACGTTCGCGTTCAAAAACTCCACGGTATGACGAGAACGATGAGCGATGTTGTCAGCGGTACGTGCCGAACGAGGACGGCCAGTAACAGGTTTACGTTTAGAACTTGCACTCGCGTCAATTTGTCTATTTAATCGGTTGAGATTGTTTTTACTCCAGTTTCTAGCAGGAAATTCATTCATCATTTGATAATTATGCATTTAAATGTTTTTCAATTCTTAAAATTCGAATCAAAGTCCTGTCATCTTCTATTAACGGCGCAATGATGAAATTATTGTTTACGTCAGAAAACAAGGTAGGTGCGGTACACAATAATTATATGGCGCGTAGTGCAAGCTACCGTAATGAAATTTGTCGGACTTATAGCTGATATAACGACCTTTAATTCGATGCATTAAGCAAACACTTACTTGCTAAACTGCCTAAGTTATAGGCCTTCAAAGTTGAACAAATACTTTTGGCCCACCCTGTATATGTTTCCTATCCTCCCTTCTCACCAGCATGTAATCAATCTGACTTGCACTTCTACCACTGCGGTATGTTATTCTATGCTCTTCGGACTTCTTGAAGTATGTGTTCATGACTGCCAAGTCCAATCCTTGTGCCATTTCCAGCAATCTTTCTCCCTCCTCATTTCTGCTTCCAAAACCCTGACCTCCATGTATTTCCTCAAGTCACCAACCATTTTATCACTCCCAAATGCAACGGTGTATTGCCTTCTTTATCAATAACACCATTGACAGACGGTAGGCCTACATCATTGGACTCACAGTCGCACAACCGTCTGACCCGCATGTTCCCATAAAGTCTCGACTTACAAAGTCAAGGACACCTACTGGTTTGAGCGAGCCTGGAGCAACTAGAATCATTATGCATAGGCCTACACAGCATAAGCAGAGCTCTTCAGAGCATCAATTAAGAGTATTCCTACCCTTTTCTGAAGTTTTTCGGAAAAGACCATTTTGAGCAACGCGAAGAAAATATCAATCATCGCTCCTCCGTTGTACATTGTAATCAGTTTAATGCGAATCGGATAATTGTTCTGTTAAAACATAGCAACGGACATTTCTTAAATTTAAGTTTCTATTAACTTTTCTATTCTGATGGCAACATCAATTGACGGCCTTAATAAGTCTTTTTGGACGCTTAGCAATTATTCGTGCAAGACGAGCACAATTTCTCCCCATAAGGCTACATTTGGAAACCTGACAGAAGATGAAATACATGCACTGGAATAACTGCAGAAGTCAAGGTGGAATGTATAACAGCCCACCATTAGCTTAATCGAAAAAGCGGTTGAATTGACCTCTGGAACAGTAGCCTAGTATCATCTAAGCAACTCCGCATTTTCTCAGCTTTCGCACTACAGAATTTTTGCCCTAATGTGCCGTACGGTTTTAAAAAAATTTGCACCAATATAATCGTCTCATTTGGCTTTAATTCAAGGAACCCCTCCAACTGTACCCCATCACTTCCAGTGAAACCTGCATGCATTCTATCTAGATTTTCCAAGGTATTTGGCAAAGTAGCCTACCTCAATAAGGGTGGGACAAAAAGTTGCAAGAAACTACGATTGGAATCCATGTATTAACATTGATTCACGGTTGGTTAGGCCTATCAGCTAGAAAAGAATTTCCGAATAAAATGCAAATTGTAAAGCTGAAGAACAGTGGTTAGCTTTCTCTCATCTCATGGGGCGCGGTGATGTAATGTGCATGTTCGTTGACTTGCAGACTGAGGGCTTCAGGTCCGAATCCACCTCAAGCCGCCGCGCAGATACCTTGGGCAAGTCCATCACTTGCTGAGTGCTTTGGCGTGAAACTCCGATTCAGTGTCTGCGCTGTAGTCGGGAGCGCTTCTGAGTAGTTTTCTTGAAGGGGCGCTATAACAAGTGCACATGCATCATCCATGATCTCGTGAACATCCCTAGACATTCTAACAGATTTGTCAACCAAAAAGAACATATCTAGTCAGTCCAATGTTGACTGCTCTTATTCGTAGGCCTATTATAGCCATTTAAATGCCCAACTGTATTGTCCTGAGCAATCCTCTTCTTGGCCTTTCACACAACACTAGTGAAACTGACTGGTCTATATAGTTACACGGTTTGCTTCTGTTTCCCTTGGCAACATATTAAGTGCATGTCTCCAGAATATCCACAAGGACAAGTGTTGTAGGGCAAGCGTTTAACCAATCAAAAATCAGGTCGAGCAAAGACGCTATTACTCTGACTAAGGATTATATTTTAGAAAAACAAGCATAGACTGATGCCAATCTATTTTGGTTCTTAACAACAAATTTAATGTGATCAGAGAATTTACTGTCATTCCAGTAATTTCACAAGAACGCGATAAACATTTTTCGCAACTGTTCGAAATTGCAAAGTGATTAAAATCAATCAATTTGTGTGATTTTACCTGCCAGGTCTCTACTATAGCTCTGCGATCTTCAAGTGGAATTGCTGCTTGAATTTTCAGCGAGTAGTTGGAGAGGTCCATCATCATCACAATGCCGTTAACGCAGACGTTCTCGTCCATAAAATTCAAGTAATCGAAGAGACATACAAAGGTTCGAAGTGCGTCGTCCTTTGAAAACGGTTTACCACTGTACTCCATGAACTCTGCAAGGTAAAAGTCATACACAAAGTAAAACCGTCTTGGCGTCGCTTAGAAGATTATAATTAGCATGCAATTAGTGTATCATTTTAAACTACTAGTGTATCATTTTAAACTACTGCAGATATTATGTGAATGCTCTGGGTGGTCTTTATCTCCGATGCATCTTTTAAATACTGATTATGACTACTTCGATAGCAGCGGCGACAGAGACACACTAAACGCAAGCACAGACAATTTTCAAAATTAACTGTAGTCCTACATTATAAGTCTGAAAGTTTGTCTCTCTGTTTGCATCACAAATGATAAAAAATTATGGTAGATAGGACTGAAGACTCTTCCACGCACATAATTGATCTAAATAAAAATGCAAACTATGGTAACAGCGCACTTTTTCAGAACAACAACTATACTAGAGTGAAGTATCTTTTATTTGACTCGCTAAGTATGAGTAAAATTTTTTAAAATGGAGTTGTTATATGCATACAAAGTTGGTTCATTTATGTAGGACCACCCTGTAGCCTACTGTTAAGTTTGAATAACTAAAACATACTAAATAATTTTAAAAATAATAAATTTAAGAAACGTAAATGCTTCGGTCATTTAAAAGGAAAAATATTTGACCAAATTGCAAGTCTTAAATAGATGACTGGAATGAAGTGCCAAAACGAGGTTGTAAGAGCTCTCTGGATCTAATCTCCCGCTCCGTGCCGATCATGTTGACGGTTAAATACTACCAACAAGCAAGATCATGGACAACTCATGCATATAGGGCAGATAGGCATGCCTGAAATTTAAATTTCATATATAGGCCTATTATATATAGGCCTATATTGATTCTTGAGCGTGTATCCCCCCTCAAAGTCCGATCCTCACCTAAAAGCGGTGAGGGGGTGTAACCGCTAAGTAGGGTATTGCCTTCTAGGGTTATGTCATCAGTGGTGAAGGCCTCGGCCGAAGTACTACCCTGGGCGCTACACGAGGTGGAACCCCGAACAGCTGGATAACGTGGACGGCAATTGTCTTGCGCTAGACATGAAATTGCATCCGAAATTTTGGGCAGCAGCAAGATTCCTATCGTAAGTCGGTGAAAGAAACATCCGATGTTCAACGGCGATTTTCGACTTCAGGGGTCGACGTTCGTCGAGTCCCACTGCGATTTCGATCAAAGATTGAGGAGCTTAAATCGAATTCATCTCCTTTCCCTCGACGAACATGTATGGACACAGCTGCTGCTTGGTCCCGTCTTTCCGGATCCCATCTACTCGCCGCTGCACGCGATAGGAGGCAGTGGAGAGCTCTATAGTTCATGCATGTGACAAACCGTCGCGCGGCGACGTCGGTGATTGACATGACATGACATTACATGAACGTGTACCGTATATGCTACCTGTTTTGAGGATGATGATTTTTCTGCCCTCGTCATCTCTCTCCGGAAGAACTAAGGCAGATCTGCAAGAAGATGAAAATAAATTCGTATGTATTTGAATTAAACTAATAACAAAACTACAGCGATGGTTAAAAATAACGTGACGAGGCTGATTAATATTAACGTGTACTTTACCCTGAGTCGAGGGCAGCCATGATCTTTGGATCACATGGGTCGATGTTTATTTGAAATTTCGGAAACTTCGCTCTGCGCAGAAGGTATCTCTCCAGAAGTTCTCTGGCCTCCAGTTGAGAGAAGTATCTCGTCCTCAAGAAGCACAACAAGAACAGAGTGTCTGCATACACAATAACAGAAAATTGTAAAGAAAGCAAAGAATGCACCACTATCCACTAGTCTAGGCAATCTATGTCCATGCACTGACACTAGGGCTGCACCAAACTTCATATTAGATTCGAGACCGAATATTTATTCGGTATCCTACTTTATCTAGGCTTGGGAGAGCTGGCAGAGATCAACCAGTGGCGGAAGGGAGAACTCCGCCACTGGTTGAGCTCTGCCAGCTCTCCCAAGCCTGGATAAAGGAGGAGGGCGACACTAATCATCTTTGATATGGCAGTGTCGTTAAACATGTAACAAGCCCAATTGTAGCGGTCGGACCAGAAACGAACAATGATCATGTGACATCCATTTCTGCATATGCGGCTGCCTTAGAGAGTGGACTTAGGTGAATCTCTAATTTACTTTGATTCTATGTATTAACTTCACTGAATCGAAATTTACTTATAAGTTATATTGAAGTTTTTAATGTTGCCGGTAGAACTATATTGATTTCTTAATGCATCCTGTTTGAGCAAAGAGCCCACATGTAAGTTAGTCAGGTTCTTTAAAAATTTAAACATGAATACAGGATTCCAAGACTTGTGGGACACATGGGGATATACTCAGAGGAGCACTGTAGAGCCGCCACTGGATACATGCTATCATTTTTTTTGTATAAAGGCAAATGCTATTCCTTCGTTCTATATATATTTTTTGATGGATGCATTTGGAACCTGTCACAAAACCTAAGCTTAAAAATTGTCTCGTTGATGCAAACCGAATAACTGACCTGTGGGGCATTTAATATGAGACTGCTGTAGAATCCATTTGCGAAAAGTCTCGACAGCTCCAATCCTGTTCTTCGGATCCTCCTTCAGTTCCTCCTTCGCCCTCTTCAGACTCTTCTCGTCCAAAGTGCACACGTACCCTTTATCTGGTGATGCCATTGTGCTAAACGAGAGTGAGCAAGCAAACAAGTAGTTAGGGGGATGTTTTGGGGGTTTGAACACCCCCGAAATGAAATAATGCAAAAATGAAATAATTATGCATTTGCTAGCACATGACAGTGTGTAGGCCAAATGTAATTTTGAGCAGAAAATAGTCGAAAATCGCGGAAAATTGTTTTTGGACGTCAGAAAATTCGACGACTAACAAAAGTCGTCAGAAAATTTCGCCCAAAAAGTCGGCCGCAGCGTGTACGTGCCTCAAAATTCACGATCAAGAAAACATCCTCTGAATAAAATCCTGGCTATGATGAAACATTTCCTTTATACATGTAAAATGTCTTGAAGATGCACTGAAGGTCAGAAACTACCATCACGGTCCATCAGCCGTCTTTTAATCGGGTTTTGTCCTCGCCCACTGATCAATTTATAATTACCCGAACTTTCCGTGTCCACTAGCAATCCCTTTACTATTAAATTTTATAGGCTTCACTGCTGGGAGTTAAGAAGGTGAGAGCTGTAAATCTGAACAGGGAGGTAGGCGAATGGTTCCGTGGCCGAAAAAGTTTGGGAAACGCTGCCCTAGACGATCTAGGGCACTGTAGCCTATACGTGAAAGATACAGTGAGAAAAACTGAGCCTTTCTTGTAACAAGAGAGCGCATAATTTACCGCTCACCAAAACGCTAAGCTTATGCCGTCCATGCGGAGCAGTACTTAATTGCGAATTTCAACTGATCTAAATACCGAATGATTTTCTGTCATTCTAGCATAAGTTACCAAGAGAGTTAATGCAAAACTTCACAATGCGTTAAATTGCTAAACGGTAATAATAGATTCTAATTGTCATTTGTCAGAGTTTACCTCCAAGTCTCTGCGGAATTTTAGCGATCTTCCAGTAAAATTCCAACGTGATAATTATTTGAGATCGCTGTGAGAAGCGTAAGTAGGCCTACTGTTAACGTTTACTGTGCCGCTGACGACATTAAATTTTGTGTCATAAAGCACAGAGCTGACAACCTATAGGGCCTACATGGGAGACAATCTCTCGGTTCTTTTTTGCCCGTGTAAGTCAGCTTTGAGGAAAGTAAATCATGGGTGCAGTTTTTATTACGCAGACGAACATGCATTTGCAGAAGACAGGTCTATATTGCTATTTTCAGGTGAACGTAGACGCGGTCTGATTACTCCAAAACTGCTTCTTTTATCTCTACATAGGGGCCTATAGTTTGTTTTCAACCGAGGGAATCTCAAACAATTAACCATAATCTATCAACATCAACCTTGCAGCAAAGAAAAGCAAAGAAAAAAGCAAAGCCTCAACAGAACGAACAATAGCGATGATATTGCCAGATGCTCAGTCGAGTTCCTCACGACTGCCTATAGGAGTGAGTAGGCTATAGGACCTACTGTGTGGAAATAGCATAGATAACTTTCTAGGCTATAGCCTACATTCAGTAGAGTGATATAGGCCTATATATTTATATATAGGCCTAAGCGGCGCCGGAAATCTTGTGTAGCCATGGCATGACGGAATAGTCACGCAAGTAACCAGAGAAATACTTTTTTCAGCAAATTGTCACGACGTTGACGGTCCTTTTACCAGGGCATCGCTACGTGTCTTGCCCTACATGATGTAATGCCACCACTGAGCAGCATGTACATGTAGTTGGACCTAGGGTATAATAATTATGAGTTAGGCAGATCATTAATATAATATATATTATAATATAATATATTACGGATAGGAGAGGTAAATGAAAAGGGTTTGGGTCCGCTATTCCGAGGGTCCACTATTTCGAGGGTCATAATATTCCGAAGGTCTACTATTCCGAAGGTCCACTATTCCGAAGGTCCTCTATTCCGAGGATTGTACTGTTATACGCCCATTATGATAAATCAGTCATGTTTGGGTCCACTATTCCAAAGGTCCAATATTCCGAACCCTAAACTTAACCCTAACCCACCGTAATCCTATAACCACCAAGGATGCAGAACAAAATATAGGGGATATTCGGAATAGTGGACCCTTGGAATAGTGGGCCTTCGGAATAGTGGACCTTCGGAATAGTGGACCCTCGGAATAGTGGGCCGTTACCCATGAAAAGAACCTTGAGACTCACCATATACTTGATAAGCAGAAATTTGGATATATTGCCATTGAATGAAATCTTTGTTGGTAAAATAATCACCCATGCAGTTGGCTTTTAAACAGTCGAGCGCTCATAGGCCTATGTCATGATGCCCCAGTTTAGCAAGGAGAATCTTTTGAACGACCATAGGCTATCAAAGGCCTTTGCCACAGCACTGATGGCAGGTCCAGATAAATGCTCGAGTGGTATTCATAATCGTCCACGGCTTTGTAAATTTTGTCATTTAGGTCCATCAGTCATTGCGCAAACTCACAATCACGAAGGTCACCAACATACCAAGCTGTAATTTTACTTGAGTCTCAATGTACATAAATCTTATACGCTTAATCATGGTAACACAATATGAAAACAAGTAGGCCTATTTTCTATGACTGCAAATATTGAGGCAAGAGAATTGAAGAGGTGGTAGTTGGGAGACAGAAGGTTTACTTTAATGGGGATTGTGCTTTATATTTGCATTATGATCCTTAGCTATTATTTTGTTACTATAAATTAGTCTATAAACTCACGAATCAGAAAAAACAGGCACAATCGCAGTAAAACCGCTAGTCTCTACTATAAGTCTAAATGTCGGTCATACTGTTTCGACGGTCGTATATATATATATAATATATAGGATGGGCCATAAAAAGTAATTCCTACAGTTTTTGCCAATATTTTGACCCAAAATATTTGAATTTTCATATCAATTTCTACAAGCTTAAAGGTAGGCTAATTCATATCTACGCACAGTAGCCAAATTCTACCCAAAAAATAAAAACAGAACAAAAGTTATTTCACTTTTAGTGAGTCCACCCACCGTTTTTTGACGATCTAAAAACGAAACGCAACAAAATGTAACTAAAACGATTTTATTAAGTCACATCTAAAATAATTACCATAAAATTAACTTGATATTGCTTCACAACTTGTATTCAATTTTGTCCATGCTTGTTCTCAATCCCTATGTAAAATTCTTGATGGCCTTATTGATGTGTTCCAGAGGTAAATCTTCCCATATCGACTTCATTGCGACCATCAGTTCTCTTATCACTTTTGGTTGTGACCGCAGATTGTGGTTTGTTTCCCGCACAGCTCCCCACTCATGATAATCTATCGGGTAAAAATCAGGAGATGAGGAGGCTATTGGTTCTTCTCGATGAAACCAGTACGATAAGCTAATAATGATGTTGAGACGATCTTCCTTCGTCAACGGAATATCTCGTAACTCTCAATAATATTAGCCTATATGCGAACACATACTGTACAAATACAGGTACGAATCAATACAGATCGATTCATAAAATTATTGTAAGAAAGCAGAGTGAATTGGAATGCACGTCAATTTTTTGAAAGTATTTTGGTCAAGGTCTGCGAGAAAGTCATCACGATCATGAGATTGGTTCGTCGCCACTCGCCTGTTCATGGAACTAAAAGGGTCTTAATCAGAAACTTACATTTACTATAATGCATTATATAATTATGTTGTACATAAAATTCAATTTTTTTACACTTAATACGTTGTAATTATCGATATATCTGTTGATGTCAATGCAATGATTAGGCCTACTAATTATATATATGATTTTGTTTATGTCTATGTATTGTATACTGCTAGGCTAACGTTGCGAACTGGACTAATGGTCCTTCAGACGAAAAGATGCCCATAATAATTATAATAAATTATAAGAAATCAATTGGATTTCTTTCAACGAATTGTCCTGTTACTAATCGATGTTGAGTTTGCGGAATGAAGCCGATGGAGCATCGTTGTTTGGCTTCTGAGCTTTGTCCACCTTCCACTTGTCACTGCTGATGTACTGAAGTCTCGCGCGAACTTCAGGCCTCGCGAGATCTCGCTTCATGGACTCTGGCACATCATAAAACATATAAGATTATAGGCAATGATATATATGTATAATTGTATATATATATTATCACAGAATAGATAAAGCGTATGCTTTATCTATTCTGTGATATATATTATCTATATAATATATAGATAATATCACAGAATAGATAAAGATAATATTTTATATATTATATATATTATATATATATATATATATATACATATATATATATATATACGCGGAGATATGAGGCTATAAACTACAGTTTACGGTGCACGACTTATAGCAGACCAGTAGAAACAATCGTGAAAAAGAATAGAAGAAGAAACTGATCAGGCATAAGCGCAGTCCATAGCTTTAATTTACCAAGTGAGATGTTGTAGAACATGCAGGCTACAACAGAAGCCATTCAATCACTACTCAATCATTTGGCAATTTTAACGAGTAAGAACATTCAACAGTCAGCCAGACACACCAAAAATAAATTTACCTCTGATCTGTCTTTCAGTGCCAGGGTTTGGTCCCTTGTAATCGTCTGGCAGGTATTCAGAAGGCAGACATCTCATTGGTATGTCTTTGTAGACGTTCTCCAACACCTGGCCTGCATTCTTTATCTAAAACATCAAGCTAATAGTACTTTCTTTAATGTGTGTAGGCCTACTTCTACTTCTGCTTCACGCACCATAATTATGCCAATTCAGCTCTAGTGGTGCACTTACAGTGGAAAGACTTAATTGACCTATTGATCGAGAGATACGGACGCAGAAGGTATTTTTCATGCACGCACAACTCGATGTTCCGTGAACACTCTAAACAGCATTCACTACTCGCGATGGCAAAACAATTGTCTGCCCATGTAATCTCAAATTCGCTCCGACAGAATGTGCAGTGGAGCATGGATGGAAGATTTAGCGGAACAATGGCGGCGACATTCGCTGCATCTGATCGTCGAAATGGTCCAACAGCATAACGCGCTGAATCAGATATATCGCTAGAGATCTTTCGGAGCAGGTTGAACTCAGTAATATATATATGCAGTCTTATTAGCTAGCCTAGTTAGCTACACCGGTAAGCGAGAGCGGCATACGTCTGTTGATTGCAACGGACTGCGGTTCAAGCCTAGCCCCGGGCTAGGAGTTGACATTTAGATATATAGATATCTCGGGCTAGCGCGTGTGGGACGCACTGGCGCAAGCTGCTGCAGAGTGACCTTAGGCAAGTTGCCTACCCATCATTATATGTGGGGAGGGCAACGGGAAACCACCTCACTCATCTCATCCCCGGGTGGCGAAAGCCATAGAACCTGCCTACGGGCAGAGAACCATCATCATCTTATTAGCAGCCGTCTTGATGCAAATTTTATGGTGCCATTAGAATCATTCGCTATACAAATAAACTTATAAGACTATGAATTTGATGACGACGACGCTGATGACAACAAGTGCCATGACATGCATAATTCTGCATTTTCTATTCGTCATTTGGTCACGCTCAAATGCTGCGGTGTATTGTGTCTTCCATTGATCCCAGCATTGACTGAAAGACCGACAATATTGTAGTAGCCTACCCAGTGACACAAACGTTTGATCTGTGCCGGTGTCACGAAATAGAGTATCCCCCGTATTAACCCCCCCCTCCAATGAAGACACCGGCTAAAATATCGGCCAGCAAAGTCATGGACAAGCCGCTAGATTCTATTAGTTTGAGCGAACCTTGCGTGATTAGAAGCGTTCTGCATGCACGGAGAAAAGCAGCATGACATCGAGTCAAAGTATTCCTATACCAACCCTTTGCTGCATTTTTTCGGACAGGATAATCTTGAGCAACGTGAGGAACAAATCGACCATTGCTCCTCCGTTGTACATTGTAATCAGTTTGAAGCGAGACGGATAGGTGTTCTGTTAAAGCATAGTAACAGACATTTTTTCAATAGGCTAATTTAAATTTATAATTTTTATTTATAGCCTAGCTATATCTAATAGCAACAGCACGCGAATCATTGGTAGCACGACATTTAATCCCGCGACACTTAGTACCACGACAGTGAGGTGCGGTGGTGCAGTGGTGGCGTCGGTGCCCGGGAGCCGGAAGGTTCGAGGTTCGAATCCATCTCGCCGCTTAAGGACCTTGGGCAAGTCCTTCACTCACATTTGCTCAGCGCTTCGGCGTGAAACTCCGATGCAGTGTCCGCTCTGAATTCGGGAGCGCCTCTGAGTAGAAAGAGCTTGAAGGGGCGCTATAAAACGTGCACATACAAACAAACAAACAGACAAGTTAATCATCATCATCATAAACCATAGGCGCAACGCCCGTAGGTGTCCGACGCCACTCTCTGTCTGAGTCTGTCTCGTGTCATCTCCCAGTTTCTACAATCTACAGGCTAGCAGGTCTACTTCATACCATTATATCTTGAAGCAGCTGGACCACCTTGTCTGCTTGAAGAGAATGTTAGGAAAGAGGCATGAAGGACAACCATTTGGAGAAGCCCGTTTTGTGTCCAATGCCCTTTCCACCGACTCCCTCCACCAGTCTGTCCTGACCGACCTGTTCATGTCTGCTCCACATCATGACACCTTGAAGCATCTGGGTCGCGATGTCACTTGTGTCAGGGTTTTTGCGGATTTCAATCGTCTTGGTCTTCTACTGCCAGAGTATCGCCACCCATCTGGCAAACCTTCCTTCTTTATCCGGACTTAGGACCGGCACAGGGAGGTTGATGGTCCCCTGTGGCGGAGGATGGATGCAGTTTAACGTCATGCCCAGGACCAAGCCTGACAGTTAATACCGGACACTTAGTCTCGGAGACATTTAATCCCGCGTTAGTTAATCCCGCGACTGTTAATCCTGGCGACATGAGAGCCTGGCAACACTTAATCCCGAGACATTTGATACTGCGACACTTAATACCTGTACACACGTGAGTACGAATATTTGTACGACTAGGCTATTGTTGTCCACATATATCCAATTAGGTAGGACGACCTCTCTGTCGAGTGTTCACTGTTCAGGTTTTCTGCTGTAGGCTACCTCATTCTGTAAATATTTTGATCATTATAAAGGATTTTAAACAGGATTTTCGAAGCTTAGTCTACGATAGGGCAGTGATCGACATGAAGGTGAATTTCGATTTCAGTGGCAAAGGCAAATAAACTGTGATACATGGAAGTTATGAATAGGCCTACATTAAACATCGCGACAATGCCAACGGAGCTCTTCTTTATCACAAACAGTCAATATTATAATATTTAACTGCAAAGTTTCGAACAATAGTGAATATTTATGTGAATATTGCTTTTATGGAATTTAGCTTTTTCTTAGATGTTATTGTACTTTCTCGGTATTAAGTGTCGCGGGATAAAATGTCGCCGAGATTAACTGTCGCGAAATCAAAAATTATTTGGTCGCAGGATTGAGTGTCGCGGGATTAACTGTCCGGTGCTAAATGTCGCGGTATAAAATGTCGTGGGATTAAGTGTCATGGAACCGAATCACTGACCTTAAGCCTTTTTGACGATACGCAATTATTCGTAATCGTAATCGTAAACTCGAAATTTCTAAAGCGCTACTACAAAGCCAAGCGCGGGGCACCAGCTTATTCACGAGCGCTGCGTTGAGTCAAAAGGGTTGTCCGTAAGAGTAGTCCGAGGTGGTCCGGGTCGAGTTACCATAGGATCAGAGGGGCGGAACAGCTACTAAGGCGGGTGTCGTCTGGGCCGAGAATTGGAGGGTACAGGATCAGATGAGACAGGGTAAGAGTTCTTGAAAAGAAGTGTCTTAAGTTTCGAATGAAAAGCCCGAGGAGTGATTGATAGAGGAGCGTGAGGAAGGTGATGATGGTGGGTGATTAATAATGATGGTGGAGGAACTGATAAAGATCTGAATTCAACAGGCACGTCATTCCAAAGGCGTGGTGCTGTGTTGGAAATGGCTCGGTTGGAAAACTTGAGATGACTTGTGACCGGCGGTCGAGAGAGAGTAAGGCAGGCGGGTGATCGGGTAGAACGGATAGGTTGGATGGTGAACAGTTCGCAAAGATATCTGGGCTGGGAGCATTGTAAGGAGTTGTAGGTTAAGGAGAGAACTTTGAAGTGGATTCGCTCTGGGATTTTCAACCAGTGAAGGGACTTGAGGATATGGGTGATGTGATGATGTCTGGGTGTTCTGGTGACGGCTCTAGCAAGAGAATTTTGAATCAGTTGGAGGCGCTTAAGTTGTGTGGAATCAAGGTTTAAGAACAGGAGGCGCTAGGCGTGCACAATTTTCCCATAATATTTGGAAACTGCATTGTCTAACAAAACAGAAGAGGAGTAGGCCCTAGTCTGAATAAGAAAAACTGCAAGTCAGGCTAGAATGTACAAGGCTGGTCAGAAAAAGACCCCTTAAAGGATTTTTACCTATAATCTTGGCCCGTAACTAAGAATTTCTCCATCCAAATTTGCCAACTTAAAGACAAATCATATCAACGTACATTGGTCAAATTTAACCGAAATATTTCGAATAGACCAAGGGCACCCACTGTTCCTGACGATTCCAAAACATAGCGCAACAAAAACTAGAAAAAACGATTTCATTAGCTCACATCTTAATTGTTATAAAATATCATGGCAGTTGGAAAGTGGCAACAATTATAGCAAATTAGTTATAAACTTTAACTACCTATGATAGAAACTACAAATTGATGCAGTAGTTTTCCTATCGTTGTAGCAGAATGAATTGATATAAATGCCAACTCAGGAAATAGCAGTGCAAGATTACAAGCAAAATTTAACCTGTTATCAACATATTAGGCGCATTGCCGATTTAAATTATGCCCTACCCTTAATGCGGGTGAATATTATGGAGACATGGACCTACAGAAACCTAAACTGCTTTACCGGGTAGCATTGTGGCTTCGATGGTTCACTTTAATTTGTGAACGAATATTTTAAAATATTTACGAATATTAAAATATCTTAATCACGAATATTTAGGCCAACGAATATTGAAACCTCATGTCATGAAAACTCAATCGATGCACGTGACTAAGAAGGTGAATAGACAGCGAAAAACTCCTGCTGGTAGAAGTGCGAACCCTGTTCTGGGACAGACAATCCTCAGGACGTTGCCAATCCGGCGATCGCGAAAGACGCCGGATCGGACTGAAGCTGTTTACTGTGTTTAGTGATACCCGAGGTTTCCAAAACCTCTTCTTAGCAGAACGGTCAATCCTAGTAGAGTCAGAGAACAGTCATTCTATGTTGGAAGTAGACAAGATAGTCACTCGGGTGGCTCCAGACGGAGAGTGGATTGGAGCCGACGCTGTCCCGTGAGCAGCACGGTAGCTTCTTGGGCGGCCGGTCGATATTTTTCCTGCTATGTGCGCCTCTGCTTAGTTATTCGCAAGAGGCGCTATATAAATTTTTAAATACATTATAAAGTATTTAAAAATTTATATTTAAATAAATTTAAATTTATTTATTTTTCAAAGAATAATTATTCTTTGTAGCGCTCCTGAGTAGTAACCTTGAAGGAGCGCTATATCAAATTCTCAAATAAATAAATAAATAAATAAAAAATATAAGGCGGGGTTCAACCAATCGTGAACCGAACCAGGCAAAGAGGGTATTATTCTGATTAACGATTATATGGAAGAACAAGCATAGACTGACGCCAATCAATGTATTGTTCTTAACAGCAAATTTCGACTGATCAAACAATCTACGGTCTTTCCATCAATTAAACAGCAACTTACAGCAATTTAGCAAGAAATTGTTAAAAATGCGCAGCTGTTCAACACTGACCAGTGTTTAAGAGTGATTAATTTGCTAAAGTTAACCTGCCAAGTCTCCGCCAGAACCTTGCGATCTTCGAGTGGAAATGCTAAGTGAATTTTGAGCGAGTAGTTAGATAGGTCGACCAACATCGCTATGCCGTTAACGCAGGAGTTCTCGTCCAGAAAATCCATGTAATCAAAGAGACATGCCCAGACTCGAAGTGCGTCGTCCTTTGAGAACTTTTTGCTACTGAACTCCATTAACCCTGCAAAAGCAAAGGTCATAAACCTGGAATTAGGCCTATCTACCTTTAGCCGTCCGGAATACTCCATGCCTCTCTACAGGGTGGGAAATAAATGACCATTCGCAAGCTTTTGAGAATATTTTGGCCAGAAGTAAGATTTTCTAAATCAAATTTTGCAAACTTAGGCCTAAATGTAAATCATAGGCCTATAAATTATACGCACAAAGCCAAATTCCGAACAAAAGTTACAATAGATCTAGCCTACTATTGGTGAATAGGCCTACACCCACTGGTTCTTGACGATTCAAAAACACAACGCAATAAAAAAAAGTAACAAAAAGAGATTTTATTAAGTCTCATCTTAAATAATAATTAGCCTATTGTTATCAAATAGTATTGATATTACAAGATAATCTTTATTATTATTTGTTTATTTTATTTTATTATAACCGTTATTTAGGCCTATTTCCGTTTCAAACTGTGCAACGCCAACTTGCTGTGCGTGCTGAACAGTGAACGCTTTGCAAAACATGACGATTATGATAGGCTAATGGTTATTATTATTGTTGTGGTTGTTCTTGTGGTTGTTATTTAGAAAGGAAACAGACTACCAGCGTATCTGCACATCACTGTGAAGTAACTTAGCAAGACGAAGATCAAGTTGGCAAATAAATAATCTTTCCAATTAATAATTTTTTAATTTAAGCAATAAAATTGAAATGTCTAAAAATTTATATTTCCCAAGGTGTCAACCGCAGACAAAATGTATATTCAGACATTTCATGAGCAAGGCCATGGAGCCAAAGCTATAATTACCGCTTTCTCTGATAAGCAGTGAGAGGAAAAAATTAATTTGGCTCATTTGTAGGCCAGGCATGAGTCTTGAAGACAAGCTGGGAATGAAACGGGAAAAGGAGGAAATAAGCGCTTTTAACTCCAGCGCCGTGCTGTTTATGATAATGGTTATCATAGGCGTACGAGGCGGGGGTGCAGGGGGCAATTGCCCAAATTCGGGCAAGTTTGGTGGTTTTTTCGGGCAAAAAGTCGCGGACGACTAAAAAAAAAAAAAAAAAAAAAAGGTCGTCAAGTTTCGGGCAAGTCTGGTTTTTTGGGCAAAAAAATCGCGGACGACTAAAAAAAAAAAAGAAAAAAAAGGTCGTCAAGTTTTGGGCAAGTCTGGTTTTTCGGGCAAAAATAGTCGCGGACGACCAACTTTTTGGCCGGATAAATTTTTCGGGCAGAAGTTCAATCTTTGCCCCCCCCCACTTCTGAAACCTCCCGTACGCCTATGATGGTTATTAACTGCCAACAATCTGGAACAACGGATAACTGATAATAATAATTTTCGTTTATTGAACAATACGGTTGACAGACCGCAATCGGTTAGGCTAGGGTGCTCAGTTATCTTAACTAAATTTTAACTACATGTACTAGCAGAACAGGCTGCAATACAAGGGCGCTAACAGCAGCTTACAAAGCACGTCTATCCTACTGGGGTGCCTATGATTTCGGAAATTTACTGTCTGTCTACTGCGTAGGCTATATGTCTAGGCCTACCTGCTTTGAAGAGCAGGATTCTTCTGCCCTCTTCGTCTCTCTCGGGAAGAACTAAAAGAAATCTGCAAAAAATCACATTCGTATGTCATTTAAATACAACGATAGCTATACTCGTAATAGTAAAAAGTATGACGATGCTGATGAATACTGTGACGTCCTTTACCCTGCGTCGATGGCGGCCAAGAGTTTCGTGTCACATGGGTCGATGTTCATTTGTACTTTGGCAAATTTTGCTCTGTGTAGAAGGTATCTCTGAAGAAGTTCTCTGGCCTCCAGTTGAGAGAAGTACCTCACTCTCAAGAAGCACAACAAGAAAACAGTCTGCGGAAAATAACAGCATATTGTGAATTAAACACCGCTAATCTGCAGTGTGTATTATGTGCACTGACTTCATTCATTAAATCTACATGCAGAAGCGTTTCTAGATCTTTTAAGTTCTAAACAGAGGTATCATGGAGGGCCGAAAAAACTTTTGGAGGGTGAGTTGGATGTCTGGTTTCGTCAAAATTGAGAGCCTGGTAAGAGATCTTTATTGAAGGTGCAGGAATTTTGAATTTATTTATATCAACAACCTCAACTCAATAAAAAAAAATGGAAACAAAATTACTTTCATAAAGAGACACCTATAATCTACAAGCAATAGGCTACATGCGCTTCTGTCCTTTTAATAAGCGTGAATGCAAGTTTTCGACTAGCAATGCCTAGTCTCAACCTTGTCTATACAAAGCATCCGTGTAAATTTGACTCCCCACAAACAGATTCAACTGACAGCATTCCTAAACTGCTCGATCGAATATTAGACAAGTGCTTCGCATATAGCCCACGTCTTTATCAATTTCAGGTTAGTAAAGATAAGTTATCAGGCTTCTGACGTTACTGATAAACTAAATAGGCTCCCCTATCTATTGTTCAGGCTCTTCAGCTGTCTGTTTAATTATTTCATGGCAAGTAAATTTGTCTTGCTCCAGAAACATAACGAGTCTTTTAAGCAACATTGTAGCTACATGTTAGTTGCAAATGAACCTGAACGTTGTAAACAAAGTCTAACTTGCATGGGTAATTTCATGGCTGAGGTATTCATCATTACTGCAATGAAATTATCATAGACCTAGTACAAGGCTTTAGTACTCTGATCACAACTTGTTTATAGCAAAATTGAGGATCAAAATAATGCAAAAAAGAGGAATGCGGTCCAGACAATAAGCCTGAACATCGAGGAGCTATATACGGGCAAAAGGCAGAGGAATGCAGAGTGGAAGTCAAAAACAGATTACGATATAGGCTTAAACTGAACAACTTCTATAATCAGAGTACTCAGATTATGTAAGTTATCCAGTAATTAGTTTTTAGATTTTTTGTGGGCAGTTCAAAGCCTATCGATCGCCCAATGTGCGCACAGCACGTGGAGGGACTAAGGTCTAAGGTAAGGTTCAAAGCCATGAAGTCTTGCGCGCAGAGTATAGCCAATTGCCTACGAACAAGTGGTGGAAACGAGCCGGAAGTATATGATTTAAGCAAATAAGTAAGTCGTGTTTCGAAAATCTCAAAAACTAACACCGGATTTCATAATAGATTGGACAAAAAATGGGGGTCCGGGAGTCCACATATTTAGCTAGTGTAGCACTTTCCATTGCGCCCTGTAAAGCCACCACTGGCTACATGTATTGATCTACATGTACAGTCGTTCTTGTATGATAGCAAAATGTCATTTCTTCGTTCCATCTTTGTGAATGCATCTGGAAACTGTCACAAAATCTAAACATGCAAAATAATTATTTCCTAGATACAAACCAGCAAACGAACCTGTTGGACATTTTATGTGAGGCTGTTCCAGTATCCATTTGCGGAACGTTTCGACTGCTCCGAGTCGGTTCTTCGGATCTTCATTCAGTTCCTCCTTCGCCTTTTTCAGACTCTTCTCATCCAAAGTACAAACGTACCCGCTATCTTGTGACGCCATTGTGCTAAACGAAAAGGTTCGCTTGCAAATAAGTGAGCGAGCAAGTCTTCGTGAAGCAATTGAATAGCTACAAAATAGCTGTTAAAATTTTTTATTTTATAACTTAATTACTGCATGCAGAATTGAATCACCACTTAGATCATTGTATACAGATAGTAATAATAATTGTAACTACGTCGTTCGGGAGCGCCTCTGAGTGAACTTCTTGAAGCGGTCCGACATGAAATATTTATATGAATGATTGAACTTAGGCAGTGGCCTATACGTGAAAGGTTTTTTTAAAATCAGATTCCTTCAATTTAGATTTTAAAAAACCGCTTACCAATACACTTCTAGCAAAAGTTCAAAAACTGCTCAATTGCTAAACGGAAAAAATACTCTTTTGACAAAGTTTACCTCCAAGTCTATGCGAAATCGTAGCGATTCTATGAAAATTTTAACGTGAAATCTGAGATCGTTGTGTGAGAAGTGTCAGTTAGTGTGACTGTGACGTTATGTTTAGAGCACAGAACTGCATTCAACGTGCAAGGGGAACAGGCCATCAGTTATTCTTTGCCTTTGTAAGTTAGCTTTGACGTAAAATAATAATTCATTGGTGCGGTATTTATTAGCTATCGCAGATGAACAAGCATACCTGGTATACGCATGAGCCAGGAATATATATCATCGTTACTTGCAGATGAATGTGGACGCGGTCTGATTACTCGAAAACTGACAAATTTATATGATGCCCATAGTTACGCCTATATTCTCAATCTGGATAAACTCCAACAACTAGCTATAATATATCAACTGCAACGTAAAAGCGAATGAAGGCAACGGTAACTTCAACAGCAGCAACAAAGCGAAGATTTTGTTAAATAGGCTTTAGCCTACCGTGTATGCTTGTTCATCTGCGTAGGCTCTCACGAATGTCTACTGCATTGAAATAGTATTAAAAAAACTTTACATACATTGAGTAGAGCGATAGCAGAAACAGCGCATAAATCTTTTGCAGCCAAGGCATAGGTAGAATAGTCATACAAGTAACCATGTAGGCTACCAGAGCAAAACATTTTGGCAACAAATTTTGACGATGTTGTAAGGTCCTTTTGTCAGGGCATTTGCAACGATCACCCAGCTGTGGCAAATTCCCAGGTTAGAGGATCTTTGCAGCAGGGCATGTTGTAACGCAACCATTGCGCTAATACGACTAATATCAGTTAGGCAGATCAGTAGAATCGCAAATACGACAAATATTACTTAGGCAGATCATTAGGATAAATTATATACTGTGAATCAATCAATCAATCAATCAATCAATCAATCAATCAATCACATAAATTTATATAGCGCCCCTTCAAGATCTCTACTCAGAGGCGCTCCCAACCCAGGCCTAGTCAAAAAGAAAGGTATTGAAAAGACTGTAGAAAGAGCCAGCAGAGTCACGGGGAAGAGAACGGAGGGCCGCAGGGAGGCCATTCCAGATAGCTGGACCCACCACGGAATAAGCTCTTCGCTGCATAGTAGCGGTACGACAAAAAGGGACAAGATAGTCACCGCGGGCAGCTGACTGCAGCGAACGGTGGCCCAGAGAAACGGAGACAAGAGTAAAAAGTGCACATAGGTAGGATGGAGCTTGAACCAGGAATTGGAGGGGTCCATGAATAGAACCCTTGAGCAGTTGCATCATATTTGAAAGGTAAAGATTTTGATTTTAAAAAAACTGAATGAGACCTGTTGTTGGTGATTACTCATGCAGTTGACTTTAAAGCAGTCTAGTGCTTGTCTCTTATGTACAGAGTGGGCCAAAAAGTAGGATAAATTGCCATTGGCTGCTGTCTTGATGATCTCTCATGAAGTTGGCTGCCTTTCAATTGTTTTTAAACCGTCTAGTGCGTGTTTCAGATGCCAATTTAGATAATAAAATCTTTTGATCGACTGTGTCAAAGGCCTTTGTCTTGTCCAGACAAATTCCCAAGTAATATTCATAATCGTCCACGGCTTGAAAGAGGTGATTCTGTTTCCACCCATTTTGTAATTATTATTCGAACGGCGCACCTTCAAGCTAACTATTCAAAGGCACGTGTAACACATCTTAAATTGCTTTTTATTTAAGTCATATTTTTTTAATCATCGGTATCTCTGTTGATGTTAATGCAATGACTAATAATTGTATGATTTTGATTAGGCCTATACTGCTACCGTTGCGAGCTAGACTATTGGGCTTTCATACGAAAATGTGCTCATAATTATAAGAAATCAATTGGATTTCTCTAAGCGAATTGCACTGTCACTAATCGATGTTGAGTTTCCTGAACGAAGCCGATGGAGCATCGTTGCTTTGCTTCTGAGCTTTCTCCATCTTCCACTTGTCACTGCTGAGTAACTGAAGTCTCGCGCGAACTTCAGGTCTCGCGAGATCTCGCTTCATGGACTCTAGCAGCGTTTGAACATCATGAAACATAAAAGATTATAAGCAATGACATCATGACATAGGCCTATTATATATAAATAGGCTTACATTATAATATAATATTGAATATATTATATATAATATATATATACACCGTGCCTCAAAAAAGTAAAAAAATTGTTTGGCTTACTTTTTATTGAATCTGACAGAAAATTGCTTGTAAACTGCAATTTCGGTATATGAAGTTTAAATATTCATATCTTTTTATCCGTTCAACTTTATTTCATGAAATTTTGGAATCATATTCATTCTTGGTCCACTTCTATAAATATTTGGAAAATTTTAGCTTGATATGTCATCAGGTGTTAGAGATATATGCAAAACAATTTGGCTTACTTTTTTGAGTCACGGTGTATATTACGCATGACGAGCAGTAGGACACGATGAGTGACTTTAAGTTTATTGCAAATAGAGAATTAAATTCCACTCCTGACCATCCTTCCATTCAATGAATTGTTATCATACTGCGGTGTTGTAGCTTGGAATATCAAACTGAGATCATTACCATCATCACAAAATGAATCCACGGAGGAGGTTCTATAACGACTGTTCAGTCCATACTGAGATACGAGACTACAAACTACAGTTACTGCGCACGATTTGTAGAAGATATAATATTATTATTACAAGCTTGCATATTACGCAAGTTGTAGAATAAGAATAAGAGCAAGAAGAACAAGAACAACAAGAAGAACAAGAACAGGACAAGAAGAATAATAAGAACAAGAGGTAGACGAAGAATAACAAGGAGACGAAAAAAAGAAGAAGGTGAGGCCGAGAAGTTGGAGCAGTCCGAAGTGCAGACGTGGTAGCATGATGTGTTGTCGACTTTCAGTTCGACTGACTTCGGCATGATATGCGTGTGGCTTCTCAATTTATTCCATCGCAGTCTGATCTATACGCAGTCAGTGCATTCGTTCAGCTCATTTGGCTAGAGGGCGCTTGTATAATTTTTTTATCTGGCATTTTCTGTAGCGCCCCTTCAAGATCACTGCTCAGAGGCGCTCCCGACCACAGCGCGGACATTGCATCAAAATTTCACGCCGAAACGCACGAGCAATTGTGAGAGAATGATATGCTCAAGGTCAGATAATATATATTATATATATATATTATGCATGACGAGCAGATACAGTATAAAATTATGGCAGAAAACTAAATCCAGATCTTTGCTCCTAAGTCGGTTCTCTAGATTAGACAAGTTAGAACATCCCTATAATCGGACGGGTAGAAACAGCCATGAAAAAGAACAGAATCAAAAGTTTGTAATTATTAGGTATCACTATTGATCAGTTAAAGCGCAGTCTATTGCTTTACTTTACCAAGTGCGATGTTATAGAACATGCAGGCTACGACAGAAATAATAGCCATTCAATCATTCACCGGCCCGCTCACTCATTCACGCACTCGGCAATCATTTGACACTTTTAGGGAGTAAGCACATCAAACAGGCGGCCAGATACACACTAAAAATTAAATCAACCTCTGATCTGTTTCTCAGTGCCAGCGTTTGGTCCCTTGTAATCGTCTGGCAGGTACTCAGCAGGTAGACATCTCATCGGTATATCTTTGTAGACGTTCTCCAACACCTGGCCGTGATTCTTGATCTAAAACAGTAAGTTGGTAGCATTTTCTTTAATGTGTTTAGGCCTATAGATACTTCTGCTTAGCGTGCACCACATGTTATGCCAATTCAGGTTTAATGGTGCACTTGCAGTGGAAAGACAAAATTGAACTAATGGCCAAGAGATTTGATGCGGACGATGAAGGCATTTTCAAGCTTGAAAAAGTCGATGCTCAACACTCCACATAGTATTCAGCTGCTTGCGATGACAAATTGACAATGAATGCACGCCCATGTAATCTCAAATGCGCTGTATATCAGAATGTGCAGTGGAGAATGCATGGATAACTTAGCGGAACAATGGCGGCAACACTCACTGCATCTGATCATCGATCTGGTCCAACAGCATTTTGCCTCTGAGCATGGTCATAAATTATAGGATTAATATCGCTAGAAAGCTTTCGTAGCAAGTTGGACTCATTAATTTATGCAGTCTTATTAACAACATTTGTGGGGCGCGGTGGTCTAGTGGTGGCGTCGTTGCCTTGGAGCCGGAAGGTCCGAGGTTCGAATCCACCTCGCCGCGTAAGGACCTTGGGCAAGTCCTTCACTCACAATTGCTCAGCGCTTCGGCGTGAAACTCCGATGCAGTGTCCACTCTGCATCGGGAGCGCCTCTGAGTAGCGAGAACTTGAAGGGGCGCTATAACAAGTGCACATATAAACAAACAAACAGACAAACAACCGTGTTGACGGAAATTTTGTGGTGCAATTATAATCTGTCGCTGTACAAATGAACTTACAAGACGATGATAATGACGACGACGATGGTGATGACGACAAGAGGCACGACATCTACAATTCTGCATTTTCTATTCGCCAGTTGGTCACGTTCAAATGCTGGCGTGTATTGCGTCCACCAGTAATCCCAGCATTGAAATGAAGACCGACAATGTATTATTACAGTAGGCTACTTTGTCACAAGCGTCTGACCTGTAGGGGCGTAGGCTACCCGCTAAAACCTCGGCCAGCAAAGCCAGTGACGCGTGGTGTGTGCGAACCTGGCGCGAAAAAACCCATTCTGCATGCACGGAGAAAAGCATCATGACATCGAGACAGAGCATGCTTGTACCAACCCTTTTCTGGATTTTTTCTGAAAAGATCATTTTGAGCACCGTGAAGAACATATCAATCATCGCTCCTCCGTTGTACATTGTAATCAGTTTCAAGCGAGTCGGATAATTGTTCTGTTAAAACATGACGACAGATAATTTTCAACTTCAATTTTTGCAGACCTTGTGCTTTTATGTTCTTTTCGGATTCTTAAATAATTGGTGCCAATGGCATCGCCTCAGTTGGTGCTAATTCAAAGGACTTCTTCAACTGCACAGACTCTGTTCCCTTGAAAACCAGTTGATTTAATCTATCTAAATTTGCCAGGGCATTTGGCAAAGCACCGCATTAAAGACGGGCCTAACAGCTGCAAGAAACCGGGATTCAAGTATCCATGGCATCCATGTACTATCATATATGCAAGGCTGGGTTTTAGCTATAAAAATGTTGGAATAGGCTGCAAATAGTATAGCTGATGTGCATTTGTTTGTTTGTTTTTCCTCATTCTTGACTTCATAACTTCCACCATCGTAAAAGTGAGCGCAGAACATTTACATATGGACAATAAAACTTAAGAGAAGATCCTGTCTGTGTGTCTGTTTGTTCTGGATACATTTCAACAATTTTGAAGCTGTTCACTCCAAACCTCCACTACTGTGTCCGTGTGGGCATGGGACACACAGTTGAGGGGTTGTCGAATCTCTCCCATTATGGGAGGCCAGGGTGGGTGAGGCGGGGTGGGGTGGGGTGAGGGTGGGATGGGATTGGTGGGGCGGAGAGCCGTTAGTGAGGATGGGGAAGTAAGGAATGACGGGCGAATCCTAAATTTTTCGGGCAACGCCGGGTACCCGATCTAGAGACGCTAGGCATCAAGCATACGGTATTTCGGAATAGAGAAATCTGTGCTGTTTTTGCGTGTGTCACAGGTAACTGTTCGAGAGGAATAAGTCTGGAGGAATAATTATGTCCAGGCAGTAAAATATCCGTGCCCCTAAAATTGTAACAGATTTTTTAGCAAAGGAACGTCCTGTTAGTCCAATATTGACTGCCCTTAACACCACAATAGCCATTTAAATGCTCACCAAGCCAGTAAAAGACGCTATTATTCTGACCAACCATTATTTAGAAAAACAAGCATAGAGACTGATGCCAATCTATATATTGCCTATAACAACGAATTTCGACTGATCAAACAATTTACTGACTTTCCAGCTATTTAACCAGAAATTCATTTTTGAAATTTGCAGCTGTGATTAAAATTTATTATTTTGTTAAAGCTTACCTGCCACGTCTCTGCTACAGCTTTGCGATCTTCAAGTGGAACTGCTGAGTGAATTTTGAGCGAGTAGTTAGAGAGGTCGATCAATAACGATATGCCGTTAACGCAGGAGTTCTCGTCCAGAAAATTCATGTAATCAAAGAGACATGCCCAGAGTCGAAGAATGTCATCCTTTGAGAACGGTTTGCCACTGTACTCCATGAACTCTGCAAAAGTTGAGTTCATAAACTTGGAATTATCTACCCTTAACCATAGACATCTAGATAGGCCTACAACATTGCGCTAATGTATCTAGAATGTTTATGTCTTAACTAGGGCTGTTGTTCGATTAAAATTTTTAATCGAAATTAATCTCGCGATTAATTTTTTTAATCGCAATTAACTGCAAATTAATCGCAATACATTTTCTTCAAATATATTAATCTAACTATTTTCTAAGGACCCCTGAGGCATAATATTTTAATGACTGAATGCATTCTTTCTATAGTGTATACTCTATGTGATAGGTAGGCTACTCTCTGCCTGGCTCTGAACTAGAGGCTCGTATCACAGGGACCTTATGTACGATTAGTCTTGTTTAATAATAAACCTGGATCAGTATTAAATATTAATATTATTTAGTTTTAGAAGTCCAATCTTACAACTAATGATCTCTCCTCTGGTTTCTGGCATGTTGAACTTGATCATGAGTCAAGTTTCCTGACAACGTTTCAGACTTGTTATGGACGTTACAGATGGTTGCGTCTGCCCTTTGGCACATCGGTATCGTCTGAGATTTTTGGAAAGAAGCTGCGTGACGCGCTTGACAATCTTCCGGGTGTGGTCTGCATTGCCGATGACGTCGTCATCCATGGACGTACGGAAGAGCAACATGATCGGCACCTTGATCAATTCCTGGCTCGTTGCCAAGAACGAGTCATCCGGTTGAACAAGGATAAATTCGAGCTGAAACTGAGTGAAATTGTGTTCATGGGACACAAAATATCTGCTGCCGGTCTGCAGGCTGACCCTCAAAAAGTCAGAGCAATAACGGAGATGCGACCACCAGAAAACACAGAAGAACTGCGACGATTCTTGGGTATCGTTAACTATTTGGGAAAATTCCTTCCCCATCTGTCCTCTCTCACAGAACCGCTGAGAAATCTGACGAAAAAAGACACTCCTTGGAATTGGTCTGTTTCACAAGAGGATGCATTCAACACAATAAAGCATATTGTCACAGAAACGCCTGTTTTGGCTTTCTATGATCCTGCCAAAGAACTGATTTTGGAAAATGATGCCTGTGAGTACGGTCTGGGTTCTGCACTGATGCAGCAGGGCAGACCAATTGCGTATGCTAGCCGCTCGCTATCTGAGACAGAGACACGATATGCCCAGATCGAGAAAGAGATGCTCGCCATAGTCTTTGGACTCGAGAAATTCAACCATTTCACCTATGGTCGACCTGTGTCTGTCATAACTGACCACAAACCATTGACAGCCATCGTTTCCAAGCCATTGTCAAAGGCTCCTAAGAGACTTCAATCCCTCCTTCTAAGAACTCAAAAATATGATTTCTCACTGGAATACCGACCAGGAACCTCTATACCTATTGCTGATGCACTCTCTCGGGCACCCCTGGGAAGACAACCGGAGCAAGACATTCAGACAGTGAGCAATCTGACCTTCAGTGCTATCAATGACAGTCGACTATCAGAAATAAGGGATGCCACAGAGCAGGACGAGTCTTTGAGAATTCTGCGTGATGTCGTTGTCAAGGGTTGGCCTCAGAACAAAGCAACACTACCTCAAGCGGCTGCAGTCTACTACAGCTATCGCGATGAACTGTCAGTACAGGACGGTATCATATTGCGAGGAGAACGAGTTGTCATACCTCGATCAATGCGGGAGGACATGAAGAAAAGACTCCATGCAGGACATTTAGGCATCAACTCATGTTTGCGGAGAGCACGTGATGTTATTTTCTGGCCTGGCATGACACAGGATATTAGACAGTACATTGAAGGTTGCACAGTATGTGCCACTTTCAGTGACAGACAAGCTCCGGAACCTCTGCTTGTCCATGAAGTATGCAATCGACCATGGGAGAAAGTAGGTTCTGACATTTTCTCAATAAATGAGAGGAACTACCTTGTAACAGTCGATTACTGCAGCCATTTCTTTGAGGTTGATTTCCTACCGGACACACTCTCTGAAACAGTGATCACAAAACTGAAGCATCATTTCGCACGACATGGAATACCTGACACTCTGATCAGTGATGGTGGACCACAATACACCTCAAATGCATTCCAGACATTCAGCCAACAGTGGCAGTTTCAACATGTGATCACCTCTCCAGGTAACAGTAAGGCCAATGGAGCTGCTGAAGCTGCAGTGAAGGTTGCAAAGCGTCTGATGCGGAAATGCCATGCTGCTAATGAAGACCCTTATCTTGGACTCTTAAACCTGAGAAATACTCCCACAGAAGGTTTGGATATCAGCCCTGCACAGCGCCTATTTGGTAGGCGCACTAAAACCATTATGCCGACTACTTACAGCAATCTACGACCTTCGTTTGAAAATCGAGAAACAAAAGAACTCCAAGAAAACAGACGAGCAAAATGGGCAGAACGCACAGGACACCATAGGCGTGAGCTTCGTCCTCTGGCTGTTGGGGAACCAGTGCGTTTGCAACCAGTTGCACCTCATCAGCGTGAGTGGAGACCAGCGACAATTACTAGAAAGCTACCATACAGGACATATGAGGTCAGAACACCTGAAGGCCGAACAATGAGACGAAATCGACAACTGATACGACCTGCACAAGCGTCACATCATCTGGAGGTTGATGCAGAACCTGCTGACATCCATGACCCTTCCATGACTCCAGATGAGGATGAAAACCGGGACTACTCACCAGATGCACGGTGCCGATTCAAAAGTCCTGTCATTCCTCTGCCTCTGACTCACATGCAACAACCTACACCTGCACCAGCAGATACACATGAGTCGGAGTCACATACTGCCACAGTGGACTACCCTCGGACAAGATCGGGACGAATATCAAAACCTGTTGTCAAACTTGATTTGTAGTTGCTCCCCATTTGAGACTGTTTGTTAGACTATAAACTTAGACTATAAATAGTAAATGTAAGATTGGACTTTTCAAACTTAGAACAAACTATTAGCTTAGACTATAAACATTAGTTGTAAGATTGGACTTCTAAAACTAAATAACAAAAGGGAAGATGTTACGTGATAAGTTAGTGTATACTCTATGTGATAGGTACTCTCTGCCTGGCTCTGAACTAGAGGCTCGTATCACAGGGACCTTATGTACGATTAGTCTTGTTTAATAATAAACCTGGATCAGTATTAAATATTAACACGAAACATATTGCAAACATATTTAATAACCTTTGGCTTAGGCATATTGAATTTCTGTATTTAGTTTATTGAACAGTTTTGTATGACAGACATAATTGAAATACTGTTCAAATCAGTCAACTGCTCAAAATCCATTAGGCCTAATTATTTTCATTTGAGCCACCTTTAGCCTAATTAAAAAGCCTATAGACCTAAATGTGCAACTAGACCACCGTTTTCTGACTATGAAAATTAATTATTTATTAAGCCATTTGTATAAATTCATTGGTCTTGAGGCTCTTGCCATCTCATGGAGTTCAACCAATGCAGCTAGTCTAACGCCTGACGGGGTGAGGAAAGAGGAAACAACCTTAGTGGACTGGACGATGCGATATGCGGCCGATATCGACGGCTCATCGTTAGCGTTTAACGCAGGTTTTGGTTCGCATGCAGGTGAAAATTGAGCAAAGAATTGCTACGATAATACTCAAATTATTGTTTTGGAATATTTGCCAAGGAATGTATCACAGCTTAAGTATGAGCCGTCCGTTTAAAACGAGTTTTTCTGCCTCTGGTTCCATTTTAATCAGATCTAATTAACGCGTGCGATTAATGCGTTAAAAATTTTAATCGCAAACTTTTTTAACGCGTTAATCGCACGCGTTAACGCGATTAAATCAACAGCCCTAGTCTTAACCCTTCGGAATACTTCCTGTCTCTCTATATGCAAGGCTGCAAGCGTAAGCTCCGCTCCTTTGGAATCCACAGTTCCACACAAAAACATTACGCAACAAAATGTAGGCTAACAAAAACGCGTTTTAAGTCGCATCTCATATAATTGTTGTCAAATGAACTTGATATGCTTCACAACTTGTATTCGATATGTCCATCACCAATTGTTATGAATCTCTTTGTAAAATTCTTGATGACCTTGTTGATGTGTTCCACTTCCAAAGGTACATCGTCTCATATAAACTCCAGTGCCATCTTCAATTTTCGTATCGCTCTTGGTTTTGGCCGCAGATTGTGGTATTTCTCCAGCATAGTGAAATGTCTTCCAGTGCAGACTACAGTGGCTCTGGCATAGCCTACATGTAAACTATTTAGCATGCAATTAATCAATATTGTTGGTCATAAAGTTATGTCTGTTTACACAACCCTAGTATCGGCAATTGCTCGTGCACTTTTGAGCGCAAATAACTAAAAGCATTTTAAAAAATAAAAAAGTTCTAATCAATAAAAAATATCTTAGAATTGCTTAGGTGAACGTAGGCTATGCAAATGCCTGAATCACAATATGAAAACTATTAAACCAAATTGTAAATCTAGAAGACAAGCTGGGAAAGAACGGCAAAAACGAGGAACAATCGCTTGTAGGCTAAATTCCGGTTCCCCGCACATTGTGATGACGTCTAAAAACTACAAACAAGCAAGAGCAATGGATAACTAAAATTAATGTTAGGCTACTTGAAATTTAAATGGCTCGTCTACTTTGAATATGTAGCCTATACCTGCTTTGTAGATAATGATTCTTCTGCCCTCGTCATCTCTCTGCGGAAGAACTAAGGCAAATCTGCAACAAAAATGAAATTCGTATGTCATTGAATTAAACTAATAACAAAACTACAGCGATGATAAAACAAAAGCATAACGATGCTAATGAATACGAAGGTGTTCGTTACCCTGCGTCGATGGCAGCCAAAATCTTGGGGTCACATGGATCGATGTTCATTTGCACTTTGGGAAACTTCGCTCTGCGCAAAAGGTATCTCTGAAGAAGTTCTCTGGCCTCCAATTGAGAGAAGTATCTCACCCTCAAGAAGCACAACAGGAACACAGTGTCTGCAGAAAATAACAGAAATTGTGAATTTAGCACAGAATACACCATTATTCTGAATGTCTATTTGCACTCGTACCATTCAACAAAGCTACAATATAAAATTCTTTTTCTCGCCTATAAGATGTTTTTGGGTCCAGCGCGTCGCTACCTTTGTGATCTCATTAGGAAGCCTTTCTCAGCTACCGTTGGCCGTCCTCTCCGCTCTTTAGACCGTCATGATCTTCTTGTTCCACGATCTCGGACTGCCACAGCCCAACACCGCGCCTTTGCCTCTGTCTGCCCTTTACTGTGGAATGGCCTTCCTACTATTATTCGTGCTCAAATTTTATCTGGAGGCTTTACTTTTTCTGCCAGATGTCTCAAGACTTTTCTTTTTCCAGGAGTTCTTCGCACTGGGAGCGCCTCTGATTAGGTTGTACTGTGAGAGGCGCTTTATAAATCCAAAAATAGAATAGAAAAACTGTATGCACTCTAGCGGTTCAAAACTTTTTAATGGCCTGGAGGGCCAGGAAACCTTACGGACGATCCAGTTGGATTGGATGTCTGGTTTCATCAAAACTGAGAGCCTTATAAGAGATAGGCTATGCATTTTAGGTGCATTAAATTTTTTTATGTTTTCACCAACAGCCTAAATTCAAGAACAATAATATTTGAGAATAGAATCACTTTAACAAAGAAACAACTATATGCCTATATAAGACTAAGAGCTATACAAACAATACATACCACTCTGTCCTTCTGATTACCGAAAGCGCAAGTTTTTTTTTCGACTGGCGTGCTTAGTGTTAACCTTTTAAAGTCTATACAAAAGCATCCATGCTGATAGACTCCGCATGAACAGATTCAACTGGCAGCATTCGTAAACTGCTGGAACTCTTCGTTAATACGGTAGGCCTACGTCTTAATTAATTTCAGGTCAGTAAATATTCGTTCATGGGCTGCAGCTGACGTTACTGACAAAACAAAATGGCTGTATTCAGCAGTCTGTATAGGCCTATTTCATGGCAAGAATAAATAATTATTGGTCTTGTTTCACAAAACAAAACGGGCGCAAAGACCATATTATAATATTATAGCCTAGCTACATAAGTTATTAGTCGCAAATGAACCTGAACGTTGTAAAAAAAAGCTTAACTTGAATGGGGAATTTCATGGCAGAGGCCTTCAACATTACTGAAATAGGTCTACAATTTATTATAATTATTATAGTGTAATAAAATAATTTTTTACTTTATTGAAACGCCTGCAAATGCACGGCACTGTACTACAGTACTTTCACATTGTTCAGGCTCTGTAACTACCTTAATTATTAACATAAATCGTAGCTGCAAACAGAACAGACAGCCTGCAATACACGGCCCTAATAGCAGCCTACAAAGCACGTCCATCTTAATAAATGGATTTAACCTCTTCCATAATCTGATTCTTAACGTTCTCTGTCCGATTTAGGCTGACCAAGATTTCACTTACTACAGGTTACCAAACCTTCGATAAAATCGCTCATCAAAAACTAATACTGAATTTCATAAAAAATAATATTGGACAAAAGCTGGCGGCACCGGGAGTCCACATATTCTGAGTTAGGGGCACTTGCCACGGCCTTCTGTAGAGCCACCACTGGTTACCCGTATAGGCCCTACTAGATCTGCCATCTTTCTTGCACATATCATTCCTTCATTCAATCATTGTTGATGCATTTTGGAAACTGTCACAAGACTTAAACATGCAAAAATAATTAGGTCTACCTCGTTGATAGCCTATAAGCCAGCAAACTAACCTGTTGGGCATTTAATATGAGGTTGCTCCAGTATCCATTTGCGGAAGGCTTCGACTGCTCCGAGTCTGTTCTTTGGATCTTCCTTCAGTTCCTCCTTCGCCGTCTTCAGACTCTTCTCATCCAAAGTACACACGTAACCTTTATCTGGTGACGCCATTGTTCTAAAAGAAAAAGCAAGCTAGCAAATAAGTGAGCGATTACGTCAGTCACGGAGTAATTGAATAGCCAATAATTATTGCTATGATTATGAATAATTAGCCTACGTAAGCGATTCACAAGTTCACAGTTCATAAGCGAACTACATAAGCGATTCACTTTTCAAGCAGCTAAGTTTCAAAATAAATTGTATGATTATATTATAATCATACAATTTATTTTGAAACTTAGTTGCTTGAAAAGTGAATCGCTAATTACGATTGTACACAGTCTAACACAGACAACAATAATTTTATAACTGCGTCGTCCTTTTCTGCATTCCTGTCATCTTATCATATCTGACCATTTATAAAGCGATTCTCGCAGCAAGAGCCTTTCAGAAGCGCTCCCAGTGCGTTCAACCCCCCAAAAAAGACAAGTTTTTAGACGAGAGAAAGACGAGGATACACTACCATAGAGGAAGACAGAGCGAACTGATGGGGGAAGCCCATTCCATAGGGAGGCACCAATGCAGGCAAATGATCTGGATTGAGCCATGGCGGTCCTGACTCGCGGGACAAAGAGGTCAAGCCGATCAGAGGACCTAAGAGGACGCAGCGAAGTGGCAGAAAGGGGCGAAGTATCTGATCGCACAGATACTTCGGAGCAAGACCTGTTTGAGATTTAAGGACCAAAATCAGGACTTTAAATTGTATACGGGCCGAAAGTGGATGCCAGTGAAGCCATATTCTCGAGAAAAAACATCTTCACTCGGAGATGTCTCCTCACTACTATTTTGCCTCATTTTAAGTCGTGAGAAGTATTTTGAACTGTCCTAAGTTGCGAATCTTAACAGATCTAAAACTTACGGAATGCTTACTGTAAGCATGACAGTAGTGACTTATCACGACAGTTCAAACAAAGTTCACAATCTGTTCAATTGTTAAACGACAAAAATTTACTCAATGTGTCATATAGTTTACCTTCAAGTCTCTGCGAAACCGTAGCAATCTTCCAGTGAAATTGCAACGTGAAGTCTGAGGTCGCTGTGTGAGAAGTGTCAGTTAGGGGGACCGTGACGTTGTGTTTTGAGCATAGAACTGCATGCAACCTGCAAGGGGGTGGCATGCCATCAGTTCTTTTTTTGCCTGTGCAAGTAAACGTTGGCGTAAATAATTCAAGGTGTTAACCTACGCAGAAGAACAAGCATATAGGCCTACCGGGTATGCATAGATCTAACCCAGGTCTAAATAATTATTGTCATATTCAAGAGAATCAACAAAAGCCAAGATTTTATCAGACGTTCAGTCGGGCTCTCACGAAACCCTATTGTATTGAAATAGCAAAAATAACTTTGTACGGCTACATTCAGTGGAGCGACAGCAGAAGCGGCGCTGGAAATCTGTTGTATACCCAGGGTCTAGACACAAATAGTCATAGCCTACAAGTAACCTGAGCAAATTCAGTTTGGCCGCATTTTACGAGGGCCAGGGCATTGCTAACAGTCTTATTATTAGGCCTATACCCTGCACGCTGTGATGCGACCACTGAGCAAGTAGGCCTACGGAATATGTATAGGTATATATATTATATATATATGCAATGAAAAGGAGATGACTTATGAATAGATCCCTTAGGTGCACCATACTTTGAAAGGTAAATTTTTAAACATTGCAATTAAATGAATCTGTTGTTGGTGATCACTCTTGCATTTGACTTTTAAAAAGTCTAGTGCGAGTCTTTTGTGAACAGGGTGGGTCAAAATATGTAGCCTACCCATTTAGGTTTTTCCACAATATCTTAGTTAAAAGCATGAATTATTAAATCACATTTTAAGGCTCAAAGTCAATTTATATTTACAGGCATTTGCAAATTTCAACAAAAATATGACAAACGGATCAAAAGTTACATCGCTTTTAGTGAGATCACCACTGTTTGTAACGACTCAGAAACATAACGCAACAAAAAGTAACATAAACGCGATTTTATAAAGCCACATCTTAAAGAATTTCTATCAAGTGAACTTGCCAGATAATCCTATTGTTATTATTAAGAAAAGAAAGATGGTACCATCGTAGCTGCACGTCACTGTAAAGTCACTTAGCAAGATGACGATCAAGTTGGCAAATAAGGAATGTGTCAGATTAATAATTATGTTATTAAAGCAATGAAATTCAAATTTCTAAAATCAAAATGGTGAAGGTGCATGTCAATGACAGACAATAATGTACATCTATATTCAGTCACTTTGAGACCAAGGCCTGGAGCTAAAGTTATTATTACCGCTTACGAAGCCTTACTCTGATAAACAGTGACAACGCAGGAAATTAAGAGTAGGCCCTAGGCTATTAAGTATTGATAGTTCTAGTTTCATTAAGAAGAGGCAATGATCCTCAAATCTATAGATTTGAACCGATCAAGTGTATAAGAATTCAGATCTTTATCAGTTCCTCCACCATCATTACTAATCACACACTATCATCTTCCTAAGGCTTCTCTATCAATCACTCCTCGGGCTTTTCATTCGAAACTGAAGACACCCCTTTTCAGGAACTCTTACCCTGTATCATCTGATCCTCCACTCTCCAATTCCTGGCCCAGAATACACCCAACTTAGTAGCTGTTCCACCCCTCTGATCCTATAGTAGCTCGACCTGGACCACTTCGGACTACTCTTACGGACAACCCGTTTGACCCAACGCAGCGCTCGTGAATAAGCAGGTGCCCCGCGCTTGGCTTTCAAGTAGCGCTTTAGAAATTTGGAGATTACGATTACGATTACGAAGACACAACCTACATTGAAGTCGGCCCTCCCTCTCTATCTACTTCCAACCCTTTCCGCTCTCCATGCCTCAATAATTGCTGTCACGCAAGAGACTCGTTTTCCCATTGTGTCACCATGACTAAGCGTAGCCTATGTAAGATTTATGGGTCTTAAAACTCAAGACAAAATGCATCTTGTTGTGTTGGTGACCTTCTGAATTGTGAGTCAACGATAATGGCTGATGTACTTAACTGAATAGTTAACTTGAACGGGCGCTGTATATATTGCCAAAATAGATTGGAACCTAATTACGTCTATCAAGTATCAACATCATTCTTTTTAAACCCATAGGTTTTCGTTTAGATGCCATCTGTGCGAATAGGCCCATAGTTTATCGACCGTTAACAATTGCAATGCAGTATATAGGGCACATATAGGCCCTATCGGTCTATATAGCCTACATTCATATGTAGGCTACATGACTAAACACTGTAAACAGTGCATAAATGAAAACATGAATAGGCCTATAGGGTGTGATATATGCTGAAATGGTAGTTTTTCTCATACCATCGCATATGCTCAAATAAAATTCGGGGGGTTGACGTTGATTGGATTGCCATAGAAAAACACGCGGCCAATTAAACCTAAATCGCATCAATGATAGCAAAGTAATTATTATTATAATATTAGAGTAGCCTTATGGCACGAACTGCATTCATTTTACCCACTGGCATTAGGATTAGGCCTAAGCTCTACTAGGCCCTATATACTACTAGCCTACTCGTTAGCATATCTATACATCTCTTGCTGCAGCACTGTATTGCCTTCTACATTTGTCACGAAATTACATAGATTTTCTTGTATATCGTGTAAGCCCTAGTCCGATCGCAGGGACTCAATAAATGGCCCTGACGAGTAGCATCTTCAACACCCTTAAGATATAGAAAATCTTCAGATTGAGATTCTTTTGAATTACATATACGGTATCGATTTTGACCGAGACTTCCTGCCTTCTGTTTACAACTTACATCTTTCGTATTTCACCAGAAACTCCAGCCGTACATTGTTTTCCTCTATTAATTTAAATCAGTTGAAGCGAAACGATTCTTATAAAAATACTCTTATCCTCCGGCATCTCCAAAAATAAATGAAGTAGGCCTACCGAGCTGATGAAGGGCATTGTAGGCCTATAAAGGGCCTTGTCTAACACAAATTCCACCCTTTATGTGCACTGTGGTATCTAATCTCTTAGAGATTGCTTAACACTGTTGAGTCATGAATTAATTAGAGTTTAAAAAACACATGTCTACAAACTAGAGATTATCTCTAGTTTGTAGACAAGTGTTTTTTTAACTCTAATTAATTCATGACTCGACAGTGTTAAGCAATTGTTCCAATTTAATTTTCTTTCCTTCCCGTTACAAACATATTTTATTTTATTTCTGTTTTAGCTTTAATTGTCGTCATCTCATAGAGCACCGAGTATTTTGCAATCGCAAACTTTAGGCTACTTATGGCCACCATGTAAGCTTAGTTTACAATTTCAACGGTTATTAACTTATTTGGTGCCCCACTTAGCGGAATCCATTTATCCTCTACGACTTCCTTTCTGTGGCGGAATTGCAATTGCATGTAAACCTGACGATTTTGTTGAATTTGCTTGCAAAAAGAGTTTAAAAGACCTTTATTCGCCGATTGCCTGTTTATGGGCCAAACGGGATGTTAGGACTAGGCCTAATTAGAAACTTACACAACTACACTACATAGGCCTATATAATTTATATAAATAAAAATGGAACTTCACAACCGTATGTTATGAGTGTTCTCGGAAAGTTACGGAGCGTATGTTTTGAAAAATTTACCAAAACCTTCCATTCCAATCGCACCGTGTTGTAAGATGCTTTTCTCCGGACAAAACGCAATCTTTTCCACAAAAAGAGAACTTTGCATTCTAATCGACCGATTTCCATTTCAAATTCAACACATCCGCCCGTCGATCAGGATTGTCAGATTTCGGAAACCCTTTGTCGCGAAATCACGTTGTACAGTCGCCCAAAAGTCGCGAGATGACCAACTTACTGGAAGATTATCGCTGTCGGGAAGGAACGGTGTGGGGGAGGAAAGAAGGAAGAGGGAGCGGGACGAAGAGGGAGGGAGGGACCGGAGGGGAGAGATGGAGGCAGAAGGAGGGAGTGGAATGGGACTGGGAGGGGGAGGGAAGGAGGAGAGGGTGGAGGGTAGGGTGAGGGGAGGGGAGGTGGGACGGAAACGGGGAGTGGAGGGAACGGGGAGGGGTGGGGGAGGAGGGGAAGGAGAAGTGGAGGGGAGGGGAGGGGGAATTTAAGCAGGGATGGATGGTTGGACGCTCTTTTCAGCCACAGCAACGCGTGGCCGGGTACAGCTAGTTACATATAGGCCTAATTCTATATATATATTACACATAAAGTCTAATTTTGTAGGTCTTTTGCTTTATACATTGTAATAATCGGTACCACTGTTGATGTCCATTACAAATGATTATACTAATTATATGATTTTGATTAGACCCTACTACTCCCGTTGCGAACTGGACTATCGAGCATTCAGAAGAGAAAGTGCTCATGTAGAAAGACAATTGGAATTCCTCAGCGAATTCCACGTTTACTAATCGATGTTGAGTTTTCGGAATGAAGCAGATGCAGCATCGTCGCTTGGCTTTTGAGCTTTGTCCACCTTCCACTTGTCACTGCTCAGGTACTGAAGTCTCGCGCGAACTTCAGGTCTCGCGAGATCTCGCTTCATAGACTCTGTCATGCCAGCGATTGAACATAAATAAACATATTAGATGATAGGTAACAGGCTATGTATTATCGTCATTGGGTATAACTTTTAATCTAGTTTGAATCATCGAATTCGTGGCTGCATCGTGTAAAAGCTCGAGCACAATTGTTTGCCTGTTGCAGTGACATCGACTTCCTTTCACTCAAAATATCATTTCTCCTAGAAGCATTGTTCGCTCAAGTGGCTGAATATAGGCTATCTAGCGCCCTTTTAATGGGGAATCACTGATCAGGTTTAAGCGCATTCCATTGCCTTAATTTACCAAGTGCAATGTTATAGAACACGTAAGGCGAAAATTGTAGCTATTCAATCCTGTCAGTCATTCACCTACCCGCTTACTCTTTCATTCAAACAGTCATTCGCCACAGTGTGAGCACGCACAGCAAGCAGTCAGCCAGATACACCAAAAATAAATTTACCTATGATCTGCTTTTCAGTGCCAGCGTTTGGTCCCTTGTAATCGTCTGGAAGGTATTCAACAGGTAGACATCTCATCGGTATATCTTTGTAGACGTTCTCCATAGCCTGGCCTGCATTCTTTATCTAAAGCAATAAGTTAATAGTATTTTCTTTAATGTGTGCATACACTGCATAGATAGCGTACCTCTTTTCCACGTGCACCACATGCTAATACAGCCCCAATGGGTGCACCTAACTTACACTGTCAGTAAGAAGACAAGATTGAACCATTGATCAAAAGATTTGATGAGGATGCTGAGGACATTTTTCATGTTTACAAAAGTCGATCGACTGTCCATAGAAGAAAGATGAAGCTCTACTTCGATGGCAATGAATGCCTACCCAGAATGATAATCTTAAACACAGATTGTCACATTTTGCTGTGGTGCAAGCATGGGCGAATCAGCGAAGCAATTAAGGGCAACGACACGCTGAACCTGATTGTCGATTTTGCATATGTACGTTCCGGTTATAGTCAGATATCGCAAGAGAACTTTCGGAGCTAGAGCTGAACTCATTAGGCATAATTTATGCAGTCTTATTAGCAGACGTCTTGTCTCAAATTTTACGGTGCAACAGTAGTCTTTCGTTGCGCAAATGAACTTTTAAGAAAGATGATGATGGTGTTTACGACGAGGGTGATGACGACAAGAGACAATTCAGCATTTTTTATTTCTACATTATTTTGATCACGCTCAAATGTTGTCGTGTATTGCGTCCTCCATTAATCCCAGCATTAACAGAAATAGTTATAGAAATAGAAATATTACCGATAGTCATAGGCCTACATAGGAGTCAGTTACACAACCATCTTATCTGCATCCGATTAAACCTCGGCCTGCAAAGTCATGGATATTGGACACAGTGGACAGTGTGTAGCCTACACGCACTGGTGTGAGTGAATCTGGAGCAAATAGAACCCTTCTGCATGCATGGAGAAAAACAGCATGGCATCAATACAGAGTCTTCCTATAATAGGCCTACCAACCCTTTTCTGGATTTTTTCGGAAACGACTAATTTCAGCAACGTGAAGAACACGTCAACCATCGCTCCTCCGTTGTACACGATCAACAGTTTCATGCGAGTCGGATAATTGTTCTGTTAAAAACATAGTAATAGACATTTTTCAATGATTTAAATTTCAATCTATTATTTACAATTTATCATAACAACAGCACACGAATCATTGACCTGAAGCCTTTTTGACGATACAAAATTATTCGTGCTAGACGTGCACATGCAATTTCCCCATAATATTTGAAAACTGCATAGAAGTGTAACATAAAAGAAGATGAGTAGTCTGTGTTAATTAGAACAACTACGAATCAAGCTGGAATGTACGTTTTCATAATACAGTTTCAGTGACGTTACCAGATGTAGCCTAGTAGCACGACACTTAATCCCACGACATTTGATACCGCGACACTTAATACCTGACAAATAGTCCCGGCAACATTTAATCCCGCGTCAGTTAATCCCGCGACAGTTAATCCCGACGACATTTAATCCCGGCGACACGTAATCCCGCGATATATTTTGATACCGTGACACTTAATACCTGTACACACGTGAGTACGAATATTTGTATGAATATTGCTGTACACATAGCCAATTAGGTAGGCCTACCTCTCTGTTCATGTTTTCTGTTGTACATCTGTATATAAAACGATCACTGTAAAGGATTTTAAACAGAGTTTGCGAAGTTCAGTCCTCGGTAGGGCAGTGACAACAAACTGTTGTCCATAACAACGAATTTTGACTGATCAAATAACTTACTGACTTTCCAGCAATTTGCAGCAATTTAGCAAGTAATTATAAAAACATTCGCAGCTGTTCAAAATTGCCCAGTGTTTAAAATTGATTAATTTGCTAAAGATTAGGGCCTACCTGCCAGGTCTCTGCCAGAACCTTGCGATCTTCGAATGGAAATGCTGAGTGAACTTTGAGCGAGTAGTTAGATAGGTCGACCAGTACCGCTATGCCGTTAACGCATGTGTTTTCGTCCAGAAAATCCATGTAATCAAGGAGACATGCCCAGACTCGAAGTGCTTCGTCCAGTGAGAACTTTTTGCTACTGAACTCCATTAGGCTAACCCTGCAAAAGTAAAGGTCGTGAAACAGGAATTATCTACCCCCTAACCGTCCGAAATACTTCATGTTTCTCTACATGGTGGCGATAAAAGACTCCCTAAAGGATTTTTGCAAATATCTTGGCCAGAAGTAGGAATTTCTAAATATAGTTTTACAGGTTTAAAGGCATTCCATAGGCTATATGCGTAGGCCTACATCGTACAATTTTAGCCAAATAATTTCAAAGAAAATTTATATTACTTTTAGTGAGTCCACCCCCTTTTTCAAATAATTCGGTTAAATTTAGCCATTGTACGTTGTTATTTGAGATGTGACTTGATAAATCTGGGTTTTTTCACTTTTTTGCGTTATGTTTTCGAAACATCGAAAAACAGTGGTTGGTCTCACTAAATGTGATATAACTTTTATATAACTTTTATATGACGTTCTCCACTGGCTCACACTCAAGCAGTGAATTGAGTATAGGATATCTACTCTAGTCTGGCGCTGCTTGCTCCTGCCTACCTTTGTGAGGTCTGTAGCCCTTCTTAATTCTCACCATTTCCGCTCCCTTCGTTCGACTGAACAAAGTATGCTCTCAATCCCTTTTGCTCGTACTTCCACTATACAGATCCGTGCTTTCTCGGAGGTATACAGGACCCTCAACCTGGAATAGTCTTCCTCTGACACTCCGCTCTTTTTCTAAACAAAATTCTCACGCTTTCCTCTATATCTTAAGACAGTTTTATTTGGCCGCGCTGAGGTTGGGAGCGCTTCTGAGTAGCCCCCTTGAAGAGGCGCTATATAAACACATCTAATAAATAAATGAATCTAATGAATAACTACATTGACCATTCTCTTTTTCAGGTCCTTATTTAATATTTCTGTAAAGAGTTCCCCTCTTTAGTAGAATGCTGCTTTTTCCATGGATATTGCACTAGACATACTCATAACCATGGATCTGACTGAGACTGGTATGATTGACGCTAGAGCGGCTAGATGTTTTTCTGTTACATGTAGACTAAGAGGGCCGCAGTTTGTGGAGCTTTATTGGCCTATCTACAAGAGAGCTGCCGTTATTATATTAATTGCATTTGAGTGTGTTTGCAAAACTTCGCTGATCAACCAGTTAGCCTACTGGTTCATTAACATTGATCATGGGCATGCTCTTGTTATCGTGCACCTATGAACAATAGACTGCATTTCATACCGGATGGTTGCCATAGCTCCACGATCTTAGTAAATTTTAACGATAGCTTTGTGACCTTGTGATTGGTGGCTATGGGGAAGAATATAATTATAGTAGATAGCCCCTAAGATGTTTCAGCTTAAACTATTTAGCATGCAATTAGTTATTCCCTGTTAATGATTTTCTAGCCTGAGACTCAAAGTTAATTGTCTTCCATAGCGTAGGCTGCGTCAGACAAACTATTTAGCATGCTGGCCATTTGTTTGCGTAAATAGGCATATTTCCGGCAATTGCTCATATATATAGGCCAACTAAAATACCTAACATAATACCAGATGACTAAAAAACAATGTAGGTCTAAAGTAAAACATAAATAAATACAAATGTTTTGAGAAGCGTAAAATACTTTGGTCACAAAGGACTTTTTTCTCCCGAATTGCAAGTAGGCCTCAGGGCCGGAGTAAGGCATGTTCAACATGTTCGGCCGAACAGGGCCCCACACTTTTAACACTTTAGGGGGGCCCCCACAAATGCAAGAAAAATTGCACATTGCTTAATCCGGCCCTGGTAGGCCTATTGAAGATATGCTGGGAACGAAACGCCAATTCGATGGAACAAACGATTGCAACGTCCTGCACCGCATCAATTAATATGATATTTAAAAACGACCAACAAGCCAGAACAACGATAACTGATAATAATAATAATAGTAACAATAATAATAATAAGATCCCATTTGCAGTATTGGCCTCGACTTTTTGTCTGATTTAGGCCGCATCCTAACATTGTCTTCCGGTGATATGTGTCCTGGGCATGACGTTAAACTGCATCTATCCTCCGCCACAGGGGACCATCAACTTCCCTGTGCCGGTCCTAAGCCCGGATAAAGGAGGAAGGTTTGCCAGATGGGTGTCGATACTCTGGCAGTAGAAGACCAAGGCGATTGAAAACCGCAAAAACCACGACACAAGTGACATACGGGCCCAGTTGCTTCAAGTTGTCATGATGTGAAGCAGACATGCACATGTCGGTCAGGACAGACCGGTGGAGAGTCGGTGGAGAGGGCATTGGACACAAACGGGCTTGTTCCACTGGTTGTCCTTCATGCCTCTTTCCTAACATTCTCTTCAAGCAGACAAGGCGGTCCAGCTGCTTCAAGACACAGATTCTCTTAAATTTGTACAAGATCTAGGTCGAAAGATTTCAGCGGCCAAAGGTGACCAGCGTGAGACGAGTCATCTGCTCCAGCGCCTTTCAGTCGCTTTACAAATAGGGAACTCTTTGTCGGTTTTGGGAACGACAGACTCGAACAGTCAAGACACATGGAGGTCTTGCACTGAAGGACTACGTTAGCTCTTATTGTGAACAGGAGCATTTCCATTAGATTGTAAATGATTTTGTCAGTTTCTTTGAAAAAATAAATGTGTGTTATTATAATAATGGTGACGATAATAATAATAATAATAATAATAATAATAATAATAATAATAATAATTATGATTTTCGTTTATTGAACAATCCGGTTGACAGACCGCAATTGGTTATAGTGTGCAGTTAGGCCCTATGCATTTTATCTTAACTAAAATCTTAACTACTGACAGAACAGAGCCTTGCAATACAAGAGCGCTACCGTAATAGCAGCCTACAAAGACGTCTATTCCACGGTGGGGGGGGGGGGTACGGATTATTGATTATTATACCTGAAATTTGAATAATTGTCTGTTTACTGAGAATAAGCATAGGCCCTACCAGCTTTGAAGATCATGATTCTTCTGCCCTCTTCGTCTCTCTCCGGAAGAACTAAAAGAAATCTGCAAGAAAAAAAATCAAATTCGTATGTCATTGAATTAAACTAATAACGAAACTACGGCAATTGTGAAAAAAACATGACGATACTGATGAAGATCAGTGGCGGCGCCAGGATTTCAGGTTTGGGGGGGCTGAAGCCCCAAGCCCACTTAGAGGATTTTTTATGAAGCGCCGAAGGCGCGTTGCTGCGAGTGCCGAAGGCACGAAGTCATACCGACTAGGGGGTCTGGGGGAGCGTCGTAAGCCAACGCATTTTTAGCTCTGTTGACCTCAACTAGAGCCCTTTTTAGGCTAATTTTGCCAGCTATTTATGAACGATAAAATAATGAAAACTTGAATAAGAAGTCGTTTTGCAGAGTCGCAGACTAGCTACCAGTATAAGAATGTCAAAATTTTATTGGAAAAGTAATGGGCTTAGTCTTTACTATAATCACAAAAGTTAAACGTTTAGGCCTAAAGCCTAACAAGTTTATAAGTATACTGTCGTATGGGTAGACCTACTATATAGAAAAAACATTGGGGCATGTCATATGTAGGGAGTTTTACGGGTAGCCTACAACCAGTGGCGGCGCCAGGATTTAAGTTTCTAGGGGCTGAAACCCAAGCCCTTCCTCCCAGGGACGCAAGTAGAACGTTTGCCTTAAGGGCGGTAATTTTGCATGCGCTGGAGACGCGAAGTTGCAAGTGCCGAATGCACGAAGCTGATACCGACTAGGGGGTCTGGGGGAGCGTCGTAAGCTCCCCAGCGGGGTCTGGGGCGGAGCCCCAGAAACCAGCGCGTTTTTCGCTATGGACATCGACAGGAGCACGTTTCAGGCTCTTGTTTGCCAACTATTTATGAACGATAAAGTCATGAAAAGTTTTGAATTTCCACATTGCAATAATAGCATTTTGGGCTGTCATTTTTACTAAATAGCTCATCATTTCAATGCTGAAACTTGAAAGTCGTGGATTATGACTTCAAAAGTGTCCCCTTGTAGGTAATTGTTTAATTTTTTGGATATCAGCACTTAAAATTAATGGTAACATTCTAAGCTGTCATCTCAACAAATTTATCATAATTATTTCATTGCTGAAAGAAATGGTTTATGAGTTCAATAATGTTCCGCCACGTTGTATAAATTATCCAATTCCACACTGCAAAGGTATACCAGTTTTCCTCTCGTCCTAGCAAAAATTGTTCGTGATGGATAAACAGTAGATAACACTATAGAAATTTACAATGTTACTTCTGAGATATTTATGAAATATTGGGGAGAACAGCATCTCCGTCAACAACCACAAACTTCGGGGTCTCGTGGACAGTCCCTTGGCCCCCAAGTCTTCGCCCATGACTCATCATCATCATCATCAATATCATCGGGCTCAATGCCCGTATGAGTCCGACGCCACTCTCTGTCTGAGTCTGTCTCGTGTCATGCTGCCCAGCTTTAACCGGTCCGGTCAGCAGGTCTGCTCCATACCATTAACATCTTGGAGCACCTAGACCACCTTGTCTGATTGAAGAGAATCGTGGGAAAGAGGCATGAAGGACAACATGGGTCAATGCCCGTATGTGTCCCACGCTCTTCCCCCGACTCTCTCCACCGGTCTGTCCTGACCGGGCTGTGCATGTCTGCTCCACATCATGACACCTTGAAGCATCTGGGCCGCTCAGTCACTTGTGTCGTGGTTTTTGCGGATTTCAATCGTCTTGGTCTTTTCCTGCCAGTGTATCGCCACCCATCTGGCAAACCTTCCTCCTTTGTCCGGGCTTAGGATCGGCACAGGGACATAGTTGGTTCCCTGTGGCGGAGGATGGATGCAGTTTAACGTCGTGCCCAGGACACTCGCCCATGACTGCTGTTGCTAAATGAACACCCCTTTTCCCAATGCATAGTTGTGTAGAACTACCCGCCGGTACTGGCGTAGCCCCTCTGGAGGCCGGCGGGCCGAACATGGTGCACATAACCTCATCACGGTCTGCGGCCCATTCTATTTGCATAAGCATCGACGCGCTATTGTAGTGAAATTCAAAATTGCTGTCCTTGTGAAAATCAGCCCCTTCCTCCGCCAACCCGGACTCAACACCCTTCTCCCGCCAGCCCGGACTCACACCGGGGCAAACCTCAGCCCCTTCCTCCGCCCGCCCGGACTCACACCGGGTCAAATCTTAGCCCCCTTTCTCCGCCAGCCCGGACTCACACCGGGCCAAACCTCAGCCCCCTTTCTCCGCCAGCCCGGACTCACACCGGGCCAAACCTCAGCCCCCTTCCTCCGCCAGCCCAGACTCACACCGGGCCAAACCTCAGCCCCCTTGCCCCTTTCCTCAGCCCCTTTCCACCCGCCGCTTCGGACATCTAGCCCTTACCCCGCTAGCCCGGGCTCAGACTTGTCCGGATCTCAGCCTCTTCCCCCGCCAGTTCAAACCCTCCAGTCCTCTTCCCTCTTCCAGACCCGTCCGGACCTCAGACTGGTCGGTACCTCAACTTCTGCTCCACAATCGCGGATCTCTGCCCCTTTCCCCCGCCAGACCGGTTCGGACCTCAGACCGGTCGGTACCTCAACCCCTGCCCCGCCATCGCAGATCTCTGCTCCTTTCCTTCGCCATGCCGGTTCGGACCTCAGACCGGCCCGGACCTCAGCCCTCTGTTCCCTGCAGCTCCATTAGGGTATAAATAAGAGGACTGTATGCATACTAGTGTTGAGTCGCAGAGAGAGTCGATCTCCGGAAATCGAGCCCAGTCGCAATTGATGTCTCACATGTGAGTCGATGTATGACCTCCGCCGCAGCTGAGGTCCGAAAATAAGATAATGATAATAACTTGTAAGCCGATACATGGACATTCATTGCTTTTTGCTTTGGGATGAGGTTGAGTCACATTTAGGGGCTTAGCCCCCTAACCCTCCCCTGGTGCCACCAATGGCGTAAGCATCTACACTATGATAATATAGTTGATTTTGTTGCCGTTGGTCATTGTCTAGTTTCCTTATTACGAAGTAAGCCGTTTTAGACATTTTCAGCGTTTTGCTTTGGGGGGGCTGAGCCACGTTTAGGGGGCTTAGCCCCCCTAGCCCCCCTGGCGCCGCCACTGATGAAGATGAAGGCTTTCTTTACCTTCCGTCGATGGCGGCCAAAAGCTTCGGGTCACATGGGTCGATGTTCATTTGCCATTTGGGAAATTTCGCTCTGTGTTGAAGGTATCTCTGAAGAAGTTCTCTGGCCTCCAATTGAGAGAAGTATCTCACCCTCAAGAAGCACAACAAGAACACAGTGTCTGCAGAAAATAACAACAAATAATGTGTATAATGCAAAGAATGCAGCACTTTTCTGCAGGATCTATGTGCACTGACACCGTGCAACAAAGCAACATGCAGTAGCGGTAATCGACCTTTTAAACAGAGGGATCATGGAAAGCCGGAGAACCTTACGGAGAGTTAGGTTGATGTCTAGTTTCGTCAGAGGCACTTTCACCACACCATGTAAACCACCACTGGCTACATGTATAATTGATCTACTGTAACAGTCGTTCTTGTATGCTATTATAGCAAAATGGCATTCCTTCGCTCAATCTTTGTATATGAATTTGGAAACTGTCACAAAACCTAAACATGCATGATAATTATTTTCTTGATATAAACCAGCAAACCAACCTGTTCGGCATTTGATATGAGGCTGTTCCAGTATCCACTTGCGGAATGTTTCGACAGCTCCGAGTCTGTTCTTCGGATCTTCATTCAGTTCCTCCTTCGCCTTCTTCAGACTTTTCTCGTCCAAATTACACACGTAACCTTTGTCTGGTGACGCCATTGTGCTAACGAAATTTAGCTAGCAAAATAAGTGAACGAGTAAATCAATTGTGAAGCAATTAAATGACTAATAATAATAATTATTATTCGAATAATTATTATATAGGCCTGGCCTAATTACACAAATTTATTTTGTAACTTAGTTACTGCAAAGGTAAATCAAATCACCACTTACGATTGTAGGCCTATACAGACAATATTTATAACTGCGTCGTCCTTTTCTATCTTTCTGTCATATTCTCGAGAAAATACATCTTAATTCTAGTCACTACTATTCTACCTGATGGAAGTCATGAAAAGTTTGTGGGCAAATCGGTGTAAACGTCCATGATAGCAAATTCTCTGTTTCTTGTTTGAATCACAATCATCGTACGCAAAAGATGATAGAACTTCGAATGGTCTCAAATGACCATTCTTTTGTTGCTGATAAATTCTTCGTTGCCTTTTTCGAGGATGGTAGCCTACTGATCAAGGTAATAAAGAGCCGTGGCTTTAATGGTAGCTTTTTTGCGCGTCGTTTTGACCGGATACCCTATGAAAGTTCTAAGCCTAAGGCAAACGACATTGTCCTACTGCAGCACATAATTATAGTGTCCTGTTGGGGGGCGGGAAGTGATGTTTGCCATGCCAGATAGGCCTACATAGCCACTTTGCTCTGACGTGTTCAAGGGCACGATATTTGATTGCTCAGGTTGCTCGATTTGCAACAAGGAGAAAGCGAGATCAAGCAGCCATTCGATAGCTGTGCATCGGGCCTTTAGAAAATGTCTCGCTCACTGTCCAACTGATTCCCACCGAGATAAAGACTTTATGATATTATGCCCTTAATGCATACAGTAAAACAAACCGGAACAGCAGCGACAGCACCACCACCAGCATCAGGAATAATAAAAAAATAACGAAGCAATAGCTTCAAAATTAAACAGAGTTTAAAATGTTTTTGAGTTCTTCACCGTATAGGCTAACAGTTGAGCTGACCTGTAAAATATAAGCTATAGGGTCTACGTGAGAAGTTCGTGGTAACTGTTCTCAGGTGAACCGCTGTGCAGCGAATAGGAAAGGAGTTTGCATGAAAATATAAACACAAGGAAACTGTCAGAATTAGAAGAGTAGCATACTTGTGGATCCTTTGTTATACTCATTTGCTGCGATTTTATTAGGCCTATGTAAGGGGAATCTCCAATACGATGATGCGGAGAAGTCCAGAGTCATGGTTCGCGCGATAATATCAACCGGTTACTAAGTCTTATAGGATGTTGTTGCTCGCTCATATTGACTGTATAAATTAGATCAAAATATTCCGAAATTCATTCATTCACAAATTTATTCAGCGCCCTTAAAGGGGGACTACGCGGAGGTGCTCCCGAGTCTCGACTCAAAGATGTTTTCAGTTTAATGAAAATACACCAGTAAAAGCCCCATGGAGCAGTCGAGACTCCTGGTGAGTTCGATCCGATCGGTGTGCCAGGGCCGGATTAAGGAATGTGGGGGCCCTGTTCGGGAAATGTTTGCGGATATTCTTTTTCTTATTTTAGTCATCTGGCGAAATTTTCGGGAAAATCATACCATTTCATCCGCCAAAAAAGTTGATGACCTTTTTTTAGTCATCTGGCGCAAAATATAGAAATTTCTCCAGAAACATTTTCCCCCGCATTTGTGGGGTCCCCCTAAAGTGTGGGGCCCCTGTTCGGCCGAACATGTTGAACATGCCTTAATCCGATCCTGCGGTGTGCTAATGATGAGGGAAATGGCACGAAGCAGAGTTGCAGTTCGTACAAATTGGACAAAAAGTAGCCTACTCTTTTGTCTGAAGAGTGGAATCTTCGTCGGCCTTGACTAGTCAGGGCAACATATAAAAAGAAGCTCCTGGTAAGTATATTACTTTGGAATGGAACAATTCGCGCACAGAAGGTAACTGCAGACCTGGAAATTTCTGGTTTTTAAAGCGCTAACAAAATAAAGATTTTGTCTATGGCGTTATGGGCCGATAATTAAATTATCCAAATATATGCGAATACATGAGGGACTCTTTTCTTTAATATATTTTTGCCTTAATAATATCGCACCATTGACACACTGTATCTGCCGCCCTAACTGGTGGAGCTCATTGCCCTGCTTTCAGTGGGTAGCTGTCGGTAACTCGTTTTCTAAACTCAACCTGTCAGCGTCGTGCTCCGTAACTCCGTTGTATGGGTTCATCTGCCTGGAGTTGTCTCCCGTGGAAGATACGTGCCCCTGTCACGTATCCTGTTGCTGCGAATCTCAACTGATCTAAAACTTACTGTTGACTCGTCAGTCCTTCATAGGCTCCTTAAAAACTTTGTTCTATCACCGTGGTTGGACTGGGAGCGCGCGAAGGACTTGATCAGTTTTTTTTAAAATTAGAAAGTTAATAGAAACCGGTGCTCCGCGTGTTACAGGGAATGCTCTTAATAAAGCGGTCACAAAACCAAAACGCTATACTTATGCCAATCCATGCGAAACTGTCTTTTGCTGCGAATCTCAACTGATCTCAAACTTACGGAATGATTTAGGCCTACTATAGGCCTAATTATGACAGTAATAAGTTACGAAGACAGTTCTAACAAAGGTTCACAACTGTCTGTTCAAATGCTAAATGGTAGAAATGTACTCTTATGTCAAAGTTTACCTCCAAGTCTCTGCGAAATCGTAGCAACTCCCAGTGAAATTGCAACGTGAAATCCGAGATCGTTGTGTGAGAGTGCCAGTTTTAATAATTATGACGGCGACGTTGTTTAGAAAGCAGAACTGCATAAAACCTGTAATGGGGACAGGCCGTCAGTTTTTTGCTTGTTGAAATTCTTGGTTACGGCATTATTAGCCTACGCAGATGAACAACCATACCCGATACGCATAAGCCAGATCTAGGCCTATGGGCCTAGCTATTATTACTATTATAATTTATAGGCCTACCAATGAATGTGGACGCGGTCTGATAACTCGACAAATTACTGTTTCCTTTATCTATATACACTGTGTGCGAAAAAATTCCAAGGCTTTACGGTAAATATAAAAATAATTAGTAAACATTAATAGATTTTTAAAATTCCAGAAACAGCTTAATCCTGAAAAATTATGGAACTATAATTTATGTTCGAAATGTCCGCCATTGGCTTCCACGCATGCTTCGAGACGTACACGCCACTGACTAACAGCAGCATCGACGACCAGTTGATCAAGTTCATCCCAAGCATTAACAATTCGCTCGCGGAGTTCTTCGATGTTTCTGACCTTTGTCTTGTATACTTTCTCCTGCATTAATAAATTACAAAGAATTTTGTTGGTAATTATGTACGGATCAAAAAGGTTTTAAAATTTTCTAAATGATTATTATCTACTATAGTTTTTTCATTCATAGCCTATATTAGAGCCTTGGAATTTTTTTCGGATACAGTGTAGGGGAGAGCGGGGCATAATGGAATACCGGGACATTACGGGAAACTTCATTATTGTCGATCTTACTTACTTTAAAAATACGAACAAAAGGGTAGGCAGTTGGATTTTAAGCAGTCTATAGTGCTTGTCTCTTATGTACAGAGTGGGTAAAAAAAGTAGGACAAATTGCCATTGGATATTGTTGGTGATCACTCATGAAAATGTGGAATGACCTCCCTCCCACTATCCGTAGTAAGATCTTACTGGGGGTGTCATCTTCAGCCCTTCGCTACTTGAAGTTTTTTTATTTCCTCGGGGCTGTCACGCTGAGAGCGCCTTTGAATAGCTAGTCTGTAAGAGCCTAGAGGCGCTTTATAAATGCTCATGTACCGTACCATACCATACCATGAAGTTGACTGACTTTTAATTGTTTTAAACCGTTTAGTGCGCGTTTCAGATGACATGATGCCCCAATTTAGCTAATCAAATCTTTGATCGACTGTGTCAAAGGCCTTTGCCAGTTCCAGCTAAATTCCCCAGCAATATACATAATCGTCCACGGCTTTGTAAATAATATTGTTTATCCTGGATGTCAAGCAGAGACATAGGCCTACATGTAGTTGTTGAGAGTGCTCTTTGAAATCAATCTTTTTCTTGATAATTGTAAGAAAATAACCGATTATACATCACTTTTTCGTGCAGTTTTGAAAAGTTGGGCAATATTGAGATAGGTCTATAGTATGATACTTCACTTTTATTACCTTCTTTGTATATCGTTAGGGCCGTAGCCATTGTAATTTGTTGTATAGGCCCTATGCAGGCTACTTCTCCTTTTTCAAAGAGTGCGGTTTATTACTTCTGTTAGTGAGGTATACAATGTACATAGTCAGTACATCCGTTACAAGAGACGTCATAAGGTCTATGCAATCAAATCCTGAGCAATGAGCAGTTTCGAATTTCATATAACTAGTTTCTGTGGAGTGGCCGCTAAGGAAACAAATGAATTTATAGAGAGCAGTAGCAAATAATCTTGAAAGTATCTCTCTCAGCTGCAGATTTGTCAGACTCCTTTTGCTCAAGAAGAGCAAGTTTAGAATTTATTTATGCATGCCTCCATTTAGCAAAGAGAATGAGAAGAAACTACTAGTGGCAGAAATGAACTGGGTAACAGTGGGTAGCCTATGTAGAATACTGGAGAGGAGCAGGAGACATAGGATATGGAACGAGAAGACAAGGGAGGATCTATAGAAGTGGAAGAAACGGTGCCGGTAGTATAGAAAAGATTAAGAAAAGAAAACTTACGTGGTTCAACCATGGGAACAGAATGGTCGACAAAAGATTACAAACCGCGGCCCAAGACGGCCACGTGAAGGGAGCAAAAAGCAGAGGAAGACAGCGTGCACAACACTACGCATGTGTGCATGCATGTAGGTTACGCATGTACTCATTGAGTGTAACTATAAATGTGTCCCGACATATGAAAAGGTACCATAAGTCGGGTTTGGAGTTATTATGCCTTCACAAACCAGCTAAGTGAGCTGACCATTTTGCTGAAAACCAGATAAAAATTGGATGATAAATGACCGACTTATAAGATAAAACATGGCTTAACACGAGCACTGGACACTATATTATACATGTATATATATATATATATATATACATATATATAATTATACAGGCCTATATATATATTATATATATGTATATATAATATATATATAAATGTCCCGACATATGAAAAGGTACCATAAGTCGGCGTACGGTTTCACGAGAAATCGCGCATAATGACGTAGGGGGAATATAATTTATAATTTATTATATTCCCCCTACGTCATTATGCGCGATTTCTCGTGAAACCGTACGCCGACTAATGGTACCTTTTCATATGTCGGGACATTTATATATATATATTATATATACATATATATAATATATATATAGGCCTGTATAATTATATATATGTATATATATATACATGTATAATATAGTGTCCAGTGCTCGTGTTAAGCCATGTTTTATCTTATAAGTCGGTCATTTATCATCCAATTTTTATCTGGTTTTCAGCAAAATGGTCAGCTCACTTAGCTGGTTTGTGAAGGCATAATAACTCCAAACCCGACTTATGGTACCTTTTCATGTGTCGGGACACAAATATTATATACATGTATGCATGCACCCATTTAGTGAAATTGCTCGCCTCTGCATGTGGGCCTATTGCTCCAATGTACATGCACTGTTTGATTTAAACTAGCAAGAATCATGTTTATGTTCACTTGTCTATACAGTACATCATTGTTATTTTAAAATGCTTTGCTTCTTGGGAACAATGAAACTGATTGATGGATTGGTTGACTGACATAATAACAATAATAGAAATAAAAATTATATGCATGAATATAATTTTGTGTATTATATAAATGAATATTATATAAATATAAAGGTACTTTATGCATGCTATGGTTCTCCTCCATCGTATTGCTCTGTGTCCTGGACAGTGTGCCTGTCTATCTTCGGGATCTCTTTACTTTAACCTCGACTTGTTCTGGGCGTCGCTCTCGACGCACGACCTCTAGATGCGACTTTGTGGTCTCACATGCATCCACAGAAATCAGATAGAATAGGCTTTCTCGATTGTGGCTTTATCTGTTTGGAATAGCCCTCCATTGGTAAACGTCCTCTTACGCGGAACTTGTCCAACTCTCCGAATAGTTATCTTGAAGGGCGACATATATAATCTTTAAATAGATAGGTAGATTGATAGATGGATGGATGGATGGATGGACCGAAAGATAGACACATAGACAGAGAGATAGATTCCATATATTCGTGTTTTTTATATTGTGCACTGTTCGTGTATCTATAATAATATCTAAACTACTTATGCGAATGTACATTATATAATCCAATAGTGCCTAAGCGCAGTAGGCTACTACAAAATTAATGTCAACGCTTGGCTAACAATATTCGTATACATAGGCGTAGCCACATGAAGGCAGGAGGAGGCAGTTGCCTCCTCTTGGATTTTCCCGTATTTGCCTCCTCTTGCCCGAACTCCATCGCCATACAAATTTGTCCTTGAAGGTACTGCGCTGGAAAGAAAAGTTTGTGCAGCCCGCGGCAGTGAAACCTCCAATACTTCTGGAAACGTTGCAAGTTTGCGATCCAGTATTGTTCCCGAATATATACACGATACTGCAGCTGCTACTATCTCTGCCAGTGGGTTCTTGCTGCTGTGAAAGATCCTTCAGTGCACTGCGAAGGCTAAAGACTTTTCTCAGAACAACAACGTCCGAAGAACGGCTGAACGGATTGGCACTTGCCTACATACACAGAGACATTGATGTAGATTTAGACAGAGTGCTTCAGAAGTGGGACGGATCTGGGCATAGAAGAATTCATTTGGCTTTTTCGTCAACCGACAACTGCTGAACATGGTTTTGCCTCCTCTTGTTTGCTCCATGGGTACATTTTGCCTCCTCTTGTGCCTCCTCTTGAAAAGAGGTCTGGCTACGGCACTGTTCGTATAGATTGCATGGAAACGAAAAATCTATGGGGTTAAAAACATCATTCTCAAAGACGTGATTCTGTTTCTATCCATTTTTGTAGTTATTCGAACAGCGCACCTTCAAGCTAACTATTCAAAGGCACGAGTAAAACATCTCAAATTGCATTTTATTTAGCCTAAGTCATATATTTTTAATCATCGGTATCGTTGTTGATGTTAATGCAATGATTACTAATTATATGATTTTGATTAGGCCTATGTACTGCTACAGTTACGAACTAGACTATTGGGCATTCAGACTACAAAGTGCTCATAATATAAGAAATCAATTGGATTTCTTTCAACGAATTGCCCTGGCAGTGTTAGGCTACTAGTCGATGTTGAGTTTTCGGAATGAAGCCGATGGAGCATCGTTGCTTGGTTTCTGACCTTTCTCGATCTTCCACTTGTCACTGCTGAGTAACTGCAGTCTCGCGCGAACTTCAGGTCTCGAGAGATCTCGCTTCAAAGACTCTAGCAGTGTTTGAACATAAAGCAAATAAGATTATAGGTAATATCATGTATATAGCCTACATAATATTATGCATTAATGTTATTGGGTAAAACTTTCCGTCTATGGGTTGAATCATCGAATGCATGGCTGCCTCGTGTAAAGACTCGTGCATAGGGTGTTATTATTATTGGCATCAATTGTCATTTTCGCTCAAATATTATTATAGTCCACTGAGGAGCATTGTTCGCTGAAGACGCTGAATATGTATATCGCTCTTTTAATTGGGAATAGGGTTATGGTAACACTCTTGGAATGATGTGCAGAAGATCAGCATGGACGTGGAATCGCTTCCAGTATCTCTCCCGAAGGTCGATCAGCCAATCACTCGCCAGACGGCATCACGTCCTACTGCTCAGCCTCGATGAAAGACATTTTGGTCTATGGTAACTAAAGAGTTAAATTACACTTCCGACATGACTTATAGTCTTATACGATCATCCTTCCATACAATGAATTATTATTATTATCGTACTGCGGTGTCGCATCTTGAAGTAGCAAACGGAGATTATTAGCCTACCCTACCAACAACATCACAAAACAAATCATCTGATAGCGAGCGTGCCACAGGGCTTTTTTAAACGTGCAGTTGTAGCCTACACAAAATGTGCAGTTCTAAATGGATTCGTGCAGTTCTAGAAGCACTTCTGTACATGTAGTTAAAAATAGCAAAAAAGGTCGTTGTCCTCCGATTAGAAGTAATTTACCATGGAGGATGGGAAAGAAAAGAAGAAGTTGTGCAGTTCTAAAAATTTCTTAAAAACAGCCCTGACGTGCGGTTCATAACTAATAGATAGGCGATTGCAAACTGCAGTTTACTGTACACGATTCATAGAAGATAATATTATAGTATAACTTCCGTATAAGCTTGCATATTAAGCAAGAAGAAGAAGATGAAGAAGAGGAGGAGGAGGAGCAGTCTGATGGATTGCCATGCGACTTCAGTTCAATTAACATCGGCATGATATGATGCGTGTGGCCTCTCAGTTACTCCTCGCCGTCTCATCATTACGCTGTCAGCGCATCCATTCAGCTGAGTTGGCTAGAGGGTGCTTAAATGGCAGAAATATACAGCCAAAGTTGCCAAATCGGTTTTCCATAGTAACCAATTAAAGCATCTTTGTAACAGACGAGTAGAAACAAATCAAACAATCATGAAAAAGAACAGAATGAAAGAAGTCCGCATTATTTACGCATCACTATAAATTATAATCAGATGTAGCCTAAATTAAATTGAATTAAATTGAATTAAATTAAATTGAATTAAATTAAATTGAATTAAATTAATTTAAGTTAAATTAAGTTAAATTAAATTAAATTAAGTTAAATTAAATTAAATTAAATTAAGTTAAATTTAATTAAATTAAGTGTAAATCCATTGCTTTAATTTACCAAGTGCGTGGTTATAGAACATGTAGCCTACAACAACAAAAACCCAATTCAATCAATCACTCACAAGCTCATTCACTCACTTAATAAATAAGTCATTTGGCAATTTTTGGGATTAAGAACATAAAGCAGTCAGCCAGACAAACAAACAAAAAATAAGCCAACCTATGATCTGTTTGACGGTGCCTGCGTTTGGTCCCTTGTAATCGTCCGGCAGATATTCAGAAGGTAGACATCTCATTGGTATATCTTTGTAGACGTTCTCCAACACCTGACCGTGATTCTTAATCTAGAACAGTAAGTTAATGGCATTTTTTTAAAAATTATGTGTAATTATGTGTAATGTGTATAGAAACTATACATACTGATACGTGTGGGGCAAGCCATGCGTCATGGACCTCAATTCTCATTCCACTTCCGGAACCATTATTTTGTTACGAGGTCCATTGTCCTTCAGTATTCATCACGCTTCTGCTATCATTTGAAACGTGTTCCCTCAACGGCTTTAATCTGCTTATGTTTACTTCACTTCTAAGGCCGGTTGGAAGATACTCGATCTTAATTGCCATGGCGCCCTCTTACGAATGCACGTACTGTTGGAAGAATAGGCCTATAGCCTGAGCCACCTCTTCTTCTTGAGGTGCCGGTCTCAGAACCAGTTCCCTGTAATCACAGTGACACAACTTCCTGATCTGTAGCCTACCCGCTAAATGTCGGCCCAAAAACGCCATGGAGGCCTACTAGTGTGAGCGTATCTGGAGCAAATAGAACCGTGTTGCGTGCATGAAGAAAAGCAGCAAGGCGTCTATCTATATAGAGTTTCCCTGTATACCAACCCTTTTCTGGATTTTTTCGGAAAAGATCACTTTGAACACCGTGAAGACCATATCGACCATCGCTCCTCCGTTGTACATCAGAATCAGTTTCAAGCGAGCTGGAAAATTGTTCTGTTGAAACATATATTAACAGATAATTTTCAAATTCAATTTCTGCTTCTGTTTCTAATGGCAGTATCAACACCTTGCAGACTTCAAGCCTGTTTGACGTTACGCAATTATTCATGTACAGGCTATTGTAATTATCTGGAAACTGCATAGCGTAACATAACAGAAGATGAGTAGTCTGTGTTAGAACAACTGCAAGTCTAGTTGGAACTTGGAACCTAGGCCTATATCTATACATATTACATACCACATCAGCCCATCCATCGCTAACCCATAAAAGCTATAATAGTGTTCCCTGAGACAGAACTAACATAGGCTACTAGTAATACCACAGATCCGCAACTGGACAATTTCTGCTCTAATGTTCTGGTCGGAAACTTAAATAATGTCAGTCTATTTATTGTTCTTAACAACGAATTTCGACGGATGAACCAATTCACTGACTTTCCAGCAATTAAACGGCAATTTCCGTCAATTCAGCAAGAAATTGTTTTAAAAATCGCGGCTGTTCAAAACTTCTCATTGATAAAAATTGCTAAAGTTTACCTGCCAGGTCTCTGCTATCATTTTGCGATCTTCGAGTGGAAATGCTGAGTGAATTTTGAGCGAGTAGTTAGAAAGGTCGCACAACATCGCTATGCCGTTAACGCAGGAGTTCTCGTCCAGAAAATTTATGTAATCAAAGAGACATGCCCAGGTTCGAAGTGCGTCGTCCTTTGAGAACTTTTTGCTACTGAACTCCATTAACCCTGCAAAAGTAACGGTATGTTTTATGCTAAACAATTTTTTCGAAGGCACGGCCTCTGCTGTCATAAGCCCTAGCCAAATCTGGATCCATCCATCCATCCAAAGGTCATAACTTGGAATTATCTACCCTTAACCGTCCGGAATACTCCCTGCCTATCTATATGCAATCGTAGGCTCCGCTCCTTTGGAATCCATGACAATGACATTTAATACCACGACACTTAATGCCGCGACAATAAATTAAAATGTTTTGAGAATCGCTTAATTAGACGAACGTAGGCTATGCAAAAGCATCAGTATCAAAAGGGAAACTATTTAACCGAATTGTAGGCTAAGTCTTGAAGGCAGTGAAACGGCAAACGAGGAAACAGTGACGCTTGTAAACTCCGGCACCGTGCAGAATATGATGATGTTTAAAAACTACCAGCAAGCAATTACAACTGATGATACATGGAATTTTAATTGTTTTTCTATTTTGAATATGATACCTGCTCTGTAGATCATGATTCTTCTGCCCTCGTCGTCTCTCTCGGGAAGAATTAAGGCAAATCTGAAAGAAACAAACTGGTAGTAAACTCGCTTGTCATTGTATTATGTCATAACAAAACTATAGGCCTGATAGGGATGATAAGGAAACATGACGATGCTGATGAATATTAAGAGGTTCTTTACCCTGCGTCGATGGCGGCCAAAATCTTCGGGTCACACGGGTCGATGTTCATTTGCACTTTGGGAAACTTCGCTCTGCGCAGAAGGTATCTCTCCAGAAGTTCTCTGGCCTCCAATTGAGAGAAGTATCTCACCCTCAAGAAGCACAACAGGAACACAGTGTCTGCAGGAAATAACAGCATATTGTGAAGTAAGCACAGAATGTTGCACTATTATGCAGGGCCATTTCTGTGCATGTGCACTGACATACAATGTATAGCGGTTCTAGACTTTTCAAACAAGAGGATCATAGAGGCCTGAATCTCTGAAATAGCCTCCTTCGGAAATGTAACCGCGGCCTCCACGCTCTCTTTCACAAAGTAGCGTGCAGACGCGCGGCTATCAACCTTAGCGGTGTAGCCAAGCGAGCCAGTGCTTCACCCGTTGTATCGTATATACACGGTGTCCCAAGTGAAGTGAGCCCCTTTTTGTTTTAGCGATATACTTGTCAATTCTAAATGAAACTCTATAAAATTTCAGAGTATGCAAGAGGGATAAATTATCAATGTTTCCTGAAAATTTTATCCAATTCTATCAACATAGTCCGAAGTTATGCACATTCAAATTTGGACAAGCAAAATTTGAAGTTGCCAACATGTAAAAGATAGAAAATTATTCCGTGAAACCTCAACCTTACTTGCTAAATGATTTACATATTAATAAATATGACGTCTTATTTACGTCATTTTCGTGTAAAGGGACAATAATAAAAATGGTTTTCAGTAAAGATGATTTGAGTTTAAGAAAAATTTTAAGACAAGAAAAACATTACGGAGCGAAAAGGTTTTTACAGGAATTTCCTAACAGAAACTGACCCATCGCCGCCTTATGAAACTCGCATACGTGACGTTGACCAGTGACCACTTCAAACAGCGAAATGTGGAAGAATGGAATCGTTTTGATCAAGGGATTGTTGACAATGCAATCAATGAATGGCGAAAGTGCCTTAGAGCATGCATTCGAGCTAATGGAGGACATTTTGAACATCAGCTTTGAAGAACAGCGCTAATACTAATTTCCTATCTTTTACATGTTGGAAACTTAAAATTTTGGTTGCTCAAATTTTAAAGTCCATAACTTCGGACTCTGTTCGGAGAATTGGATAAAATTTTCAGGAAACATTGCTAATTCATCCATCTTACATTCTCTGAAATTTTATAGAGTTTCATTTAGAATTGACAAGTATATCGCCAAAACAAAAAGGGGCTCACTTCACTTGGGACACCGTGTATATTATATACCACATAATTATTAGCAGGGGTACCCGGCATTGCAGGGGAATTTCAGGATTCAGCCGTTCCCGGCCAATCCATCCGTCGATCCGTCCGTCCCTTCTTCCCTCCCTTCCTACTTACTTCCCTACCTCCGTCCCTCCGTCCGCCCGTCCGTCCCTCTCTGCGTCTGTCCGTCCCTCCCTCCCTCCCTCCCTCCCTCCCTCCGTTCCTCCCTTCATCACTCCGTCCTTTCCTCCCTCCGTCCCTCGCTCCCTCCCTTGCAAAATATCCTACTGAATTATCTAAATTGGGCTTTAATTTACTTAAAATCACTGCGGCGCGTGGCAGTTCAACACAGCAACGACACCGTTGGGCAATATGAAAATCGCTGCCGTCTCTTGTGGGAGATTCGTGGAAGAGTTTTTTGGTCTTGATGAACATGAAGATAGCGTTGGCCAAGATCGCCGACCACTATGGCCTGCCTAAGGTCGACCCCAAACCCCCTGCGAAAAATTGTGGTCGATTGCTTGAAAACTGTGGCCTTGTTCATCTAACAAACATACAGACTTACGAAAATATATAAGATTCAGTTATGAGCACTAATCACTGCCCCCTGTAGAGACACCACTGGCTGCACGTAGGCCTATACGCTTGATCTAGGCCTACCATCTTTCTTGTATGATGGCAAGTGTCATAGGCCTCAAACGTTGTTGATGCATTTTGGAAACTGTCACAAAACCAAACATGCAAAATAATTAGGCCTACCTCGTTGATATAAGCCAACAAACGAACCTGTGGGGCATTTGATATGAGGCTGTTCCATTATCCACTTGCGGAACGCTTCGACAGCTCCGAGTCTGTTCTTCGGATCCTCCTTCAGTTCCTCCTTCGCCTTCTTCAGACTCTTCTCATCCAAAGTACACACGTAACCTTTATCTGGTGACGCCATTGTGCTAAACGAAAATAAACTTGCAAATAGGTGAGCGAGTAATTCAGTCGGGAAGCAATTGAACAGTCAATGATTATGTGAATTATTGTATTTCAACTTATCTACGGGAATGATTAGGCTACTGTCATTTCAGGGACTTACCAACAAAGTCCTAACAAAAGTTAACACGCTGCTCAATTGCTAAACTATAAAGATTTGTCATTGGTCAAAGTTTACCTCCAGTTCTCTGCGAAATCGTAGCGATCTTCCAGTGAATATGAAGAGTGAAATTTGAGATCGTTGTGAGAAGCGTCAGTTCATGTGACTGTGACGTTTATGACATTATTTATGTTTAGAGCACAGAACTGCATGCAGTCTGCAAGGGATATAATTTATGGCTATCAGTTCTTGTTTGCTTGTGTATAGACCCATGTCGCGGGATATTCTATTTCCCCCTTAAAGCTATCCTGGGAAAAGAAATATACGGGTTTAAACTATCCAGGGGAATAAACCATTCTATCCCAATTTTTTTTATGTGCGTACAATTGATAAATGTATGCCGTAATCAAAATTTAAAGTGACACTAATATTGTTTTAAGTGTCCTATGTAATGTTCAAAGCAAAGCAATTGAAATTTTTCAAGTGACTCTAAATGTTCGTAAGTGTTCTACAGGTTCTAAATGTTCTAAGCAAATAAAATTATCTAGTAAGAATAGACATACCTGTTAGTGTCATTGTTCAAGACAATGCAAATGGAAGCTTAGGCCTATTTGCTCAAATAAAGATAATCGAAAGTGGCTTTTCAACTTCTCTTCATCTGGGGATACGATTTTTAGGGTATACTCTATTTTGTCACACCGGCGTTGACGAAAATAACATGGGTGCAGTTTTTATTATGCAGATGAACATGCACATTCATAAGAAAGGTATCAAATTAATCATTACATGCAGGTGAATTTGGACGCGGTCTGATTGCTAGAAAACTGTTTTAAATCTCTATAATAGGCCTAAGCCTAGTTTCTTTCACCACTGAACTGAAGGCAGTGGCGTAGCCAGCTATTTTTTCATGGGGGGGCAGTGGGGTGGCAGCTTAAAATGATGGGGTGGCTACCGTTGGCACTTGGCAATTAAAGCGCGCATCGGCATCGCGGGGTTCAAAATATTCGGAGAGTCAGACGAAGAGTTAAACACACGGCTATAGGGTGGATGATGCTAATAGGCCTGAAAATACTAAATATTACATACATGTATACGAAGGCCTACCTACATACAGGGTGCGCAAAAAAGTAATCCCTACGGTTTTTAGCCCATATCTTGGCCAAACATATGAATTGTTATATGAAACTTTACAGTCTGAAAGGCAATTCATATTTACGTACAATGCTTCAAATTTCAACAAAATATTTCAAACAGAACAAAAGTTATACCACTTTTAGTGAGGCCACCCACCGTTTTTTGACGAATCAAAAACGAAACGCAATTTGTTAAGGTTTTTTGCTAGTATCGTGGCCAGAAGTAAGAATTTCAAAATGAATCTTTACAGGTTTAAAGACAATTCATATTTACACATGGTGGCCAGATTTCATCAAAATATTTCAAACACAACAAAAGTTACACCACTTTTAGTGAAGCCATAGACTATGTATTTTTAGATTTTGGATGTATTACAGTATTGGACATAATACGCATGCAACAGACACTAGCTTGCCTGTCCCACAGTGCACTATAGTGGCCTGTCCCACTTTCCCATCACCCACCCTATAAGAAGTTGTACAGGAAGTTGTATAAAAAATAAAATAAGTCAGAAATTATATAACATTCTTTATCACTCGTAAAAGAAAAATGTAAAACAAACGCAGGGATTGGGGGGGCAGCTGGGGGGCAGCCCTTTCATTTGGGGGGCGGCTGCCCCCCCCTTGCTCCCCCGTAGTTACGCCACTGACTGAAGGGTGTCAAACAGCAAACCATAATAATTATATCAACCGCAACCTTAAAGCGAATGAAAGCATCAAGTTCAAGTTCATTTATTTCCACAGCATCGGCAACTTCAACAGAATCAGCAAATCGAAGATTTTTGCAGAAGCTCATTTGGGTTATCACGAAAGCCTATAGTGTATTGAAGTTGAAGTGGCAGAAATAACTTCGTACATGTATGCGTTCGGCGGAGCCATAGCAGATGCGGCGCTGTAAATCTGTTGTAGCCAGAGCATAGGCATACTGCAGAACGGTCATACAACTAACCGGAGCAAATAAAGTAGGCCTATTTCTCAGCATAATGTTGACTACAAGCTAGGCTAAAGGTTCTTGTTTCAAGGCATTACCACGCGTCAGAATTCCCTGCATGCTGTAATGCCACCACTGGGCAACTACAATTAATGTAATAGGCTATACAGAGGTATATAGACTACATGAGTCAGGCAGATAATTTATATCTATGCTAAGCTATGCTATACTATACTATACTAAAATATTTTTGGATCTATAATGCGCCTCTCACAGTACAACGCAATCAGGGGCGCTCCCAGTGCGTAGATCCTTCTTGGATAAAGAAAAGTCTTAGGAAACGCGCAGAAACAGTATTGCTTCCAGACAAGATCTGAGTACGAGTTACAGTATAGTAAGGCCAATGCACAGCACAAGGGACGACAAAACTTCACAAAAGCAAAGGCACAGTGCTGGGCTGAAGAATCCGAGACGTTTGTACAAGAAGGCCATGACGGTTTATATACATATATGTGTTGTATATGCATATTATATATTTTATATATATATATATATGTAATAAAAATTATAATGAATGGGAGAGGTCCATGAACCATGAGGTGCACCATTATATTTGATTGATGGAAATTTTTACACATTGAAATTGAATGAGATATGTTGATGTTGATCACTCGTGCATTTGGCTTTTAAACAGACTCTAGACTCTAGTCAGTCTAGTGCATACATGGCATGATGTCCCAATTCTTTTTTATCTGGGGTATCAAGCAGAGCATAGTTGTTGAAAGTGCTCTTTTAAATCCATGCTGGGATATTTTTTGGCTTCACATAAGAAAATAATCTAATGTAACACTCTTTCGTATAGGCTAATACAGTAGAGCAATATTGAGATAGGTTTTTAGTGATGATAATTCACTTTTAGTGCCATGTTTGTATATAAGACCATATCCATTGTGATTTTTGGTGTAGACCCTGTGTAAGCTATCTCTACTTTTTCAAAAGATTGGCTTATTAGTTATTACTTCTTTTAGTTGCCAGTACTAGTAGATCCTCATAACATGAGACATTATCAGGTCTGTGTGGTCCAAACCTGAGCTATGAATAGTTTAAGAAATTCAGATTTCTATTTATTATAACCAGTTTCTGTGTAGTGCCATCATGCCATGGCTGCTAAGGACACAACTGAATCGATAGGGGATAAAGACAAATAACGAGGAATTTTATTAGATTGCTTTTGCGAAAGAACAGCAAGGTGTGAATAAAGAGTTGAATAGCATTTCTAAGCATTATTCAGTCAACGAAGAGATCGTCGCAGTCACTTCATTCATGTTTTTATTTGTGCACTGTTTATTCATATAGCCTACATATATATATAATTATATATATATATTATATATAATTTTTTATGGCCTATATGACCTATACGCCCTATAGCATGCAGCATTGCAAATGTCAACCTTCGAGAAAAGATATTCGCACAGATTAGCCTACATCCAAACGAAACCCTGTGGGAATCATGTTGATAGACGTAATTAAGTTCCAATCTATTTTTCCAGTGTAGCCTATATCGCCCCTTCAAGTTAACTAACTATAGGCCACGTATAAAACATCTTAAATTGCATCTTATATACTGTAGGCCCTAAAATTCATATTTTTGTCAGTTAAGCACATCAAAGCTATTATCGCGATCTCACAATTCGCAAGGTCACCAGCATGACAAGATGCAATTTGTCTTGAGTTTCATAACACATCAATCTTTCACACGCTTACTCATTTTAACACAATAGAAAACTGGTCTCTTGTATGACAGCAAATATGGAGTCAAGGGTGGGAATGGATAGAAGTAAACAGGACCGACTTTAATGTGAGTCGTGCCTTAAACCTTTACCAGTTTACCTTTATTTAATCACCATAAATTTGTCTAAACTCACGCCTTAAAAAGCGGGGTAAAACCGCTAGTCTATACCATAAGTCTGAAAGTTTTTTCTTCTGTTTCTATGTTTGTATGTATAATTATGATGTCCTTATAAAAGTCACGAAAGAGGAGGGAAGAAGAGGAGAGGGCAGAGGAGAGGACTGGAGGAGATTTATGGGAGTGGGAGTAAAGGAGAGAGCATGGAAAGTCGGGAATTGGAAGGCGGGGTAAGGCAGAGAGGAGATGGGCGGGAGGGACGGGTGATGGAGGGAAGTGAGACTTAGGGGAAGGAGATGAATGGAGGGAATGAATTAGAGAGAAAGAAGATGAATTGGACGTTGGACGTGGAAGGGAAATGGATGAGATAATTGGGAAAGAGGGTTGACTGTAAGAAAGATGATTCCTACTCCCTTAGCGCAGCATACTCCTTATAGCTGTTGTATTTTAGTAAGAGAAACTCACACCTGAGAAAAAACCCGGCAAAGCCGTGTAATAAAGCTAGTGTAGACCTCTATGTAAAAGCAAAGTATAGATTGGTACCAACGTCAAATAAAATTAAGTAACATTGCCAAGCCTCGTGATATACTGCAGACCCATGAGATTTGATCACAGCCTGTTCAAGGATAGAGAATTGGTTTTAAACTTATACGCAACTATATTACACATAAAGTCTAATTTGTAGACTTAATAGCTCGTCATCATGCTCATTTGTTATATACTTGATGTTGTTCTTAGTAAGTCAGACACAAAATGCAAATGTAACAACAGAATCGAAATTATTTCAGTGTGTTCAGTTATCACTAATCGATGTTGAGTTTTCGGAATGAAGCCGATGGAGCATCGTAGCTTTGCTTCTGAGCTTTGTCCACCTTCCATTTGTCACTGCTCAGATATTGAAGTCTCGCGCGAACTTCAGGTCTCGAAAGATCTCGCTTCATGGACTCTGGCATCGTTTAAACATAATTACATTCAAACAATAAAGTTGACAGTATTTATAAACGTTGTTAGATGACTCTGCGAAAGTAACGCATTGACAAGGATCACGTATTGGCTACTTAGTATCACTAATATGATATTCTTGACTACTGCAATGATGTTGTAGGCTATATCGATAGACATATTCTGCCCTACATTGTACGTGCATTCATTCACTCACTGAATCAATCAATAAATCGATTAATCAATAAATCGATCGATATATCTTTGATTCAATCAATCAATTACTCAATACTCGTTCGTTCACTCACTTATTCACTCATTCATTGATTCACTCATTCGTTGTGATAACAAATCCATTTAAATAAGTCTTTCATCCAGCCATAGACAAGACGAAAATAAAACAACCTATGATCTCCTTCTCAGTGCCAACGTTTGGTCCTTTGTAATCGTCTGGCAGGTATTCAACAGGTAGACATCTCATCGGTATATCTTTGTAGACGCTCTCCAATACGTCACCGTGATTCTTAACCTGAAGCAGTAAGTTAATAATAGTTTAATAGTGCACATACTTCTGCACCACCTGCACCAATAACTCAGCTGCATTAGCTGTAATGACTGACATCGAAAAGATCTATGCAAATTGAACAACAAATCGGAAGATTTTATTGTGGACGACTGTGGCACTTCTCATACTCACGAAAGCCGATGGTTCACAGTTGTATACAATCTACTTGTGATGCCTATGCAGCCTTACATAATTATGTGCGTAAATTCGTTCGCAGTTTTATTATCTATATCTCTGGTGTTGCTTTCATGTGTTACACTGTGCAGAATTCAGCAGCCCGATTTACATCCGGTTCACGAAAATGCGAAGATGTTAACCAGTGCTCAAAGACTCTGCTATTATAATATATATGTCCCAATACTTAGGAGGATTGTTCTAAATGTGGTAAAAGCGGTTACAACCAAAATAGGCCTAACTGCATGGCTACATCGGTTCCGTGGCAGGGCGATCTAAGATCTTAGATGTCTTCTACCTCGAAAGAGTCGAAACTCAGCGTAGCATGCGTGGAAAAGAGAAAATCATGTAGGCCTATATGCACATGTAGCTGGTCAACTGGTCGAGAACTGACCGTGGATGCTCAAAATCATAAGTTTCAAGATTATGCAGCAACAAGAACAGTTCAGGCACCTTGGCACACGACATGCAAGGCAGTAGGAAAGGATCAGCACTGATAGAGATAACTACAGTATAAAAGAGTGAGTTTACAGACGTCCTCTTGTACTCACTCTTTTCTGGAGCTTTTCAGACAAGATTAGTTTGACCATCATGAAGAAGAGGTCGATCATCGGTCCACCATTGTAGAGCAGAAGCAGCTTGACACGAACCGGAAAATTATTCTTTTAAAATATAGTAACATACGAAAAGGATCATTTTCAAAAGACGCTGAACAACAATCCAAATGCATTCGCATACATGCGAATACATAGTGAAATTAAGCATATTTTATTGTTTCCAGATATTTATCTTAAATCACAAATTCTTGCAAACGTATTCAGTTTGTGGATAATAGCCTACAAAACTCTGTAGAGCAGCTGATGATGAAAAGATTATCTTAAAACTAAGATCACATTATATGTTGCGTGAGTGAAGTCTGATCAATCCGCAGATGAGAAGCAATTTTTTCCGTGCGGACGACCATGTGTTAAATAATGTCGGCATTAGGCCTGCTGTTTGTCTCTATGTTCTCTTCATACAGCTCCAGTCTGTACCGATTTCCTGAAGATATGACTGATGCCTCTCAAATTTACATCCCCACTTTAAGCAAGAATTCTTCGTGTTGCAAGGCTAGCCGTTCATCCAATTGGAAATTAAGTAGAACAAAGACGCTAATATGATGACAAAGATAATCATTAGGCCTACAAGAGAAGCAAGCATAAAATTACAGACAACTGTTAGTCCTATCTCTGAATTTTGTCTGATCGAACATTCACATTCCGATAATTTAAAAAAGAGTTAGACCTATGATTCTAAAAAGTTCACAACGGTCTCGAATTGTTCAGTTACTAACATTGATTAATATTATAAGGTTTACCTGCCAGGTCTCTCCAATAACCTTGCGATCTTCGAGCGGAATTTCCGAGTGAACTTTGAGAGAATAGTGAGAGATGTCGATAAGGCTGACTGTACCGTTGACACAAGTGTTCTCGTCCGTAAAATATATATAATCAAAGAGACATGCTACGGTGCGGAGTAACTCGTTCTTTGAGTACGGCTGGCCGCTGAACTTGAAGAGACCTGCAAATGTATACCTATAGGCTATGAGCCAAATTAATCTTATCAGAAAATTACATAATCGTACGAATTACATGTCCGGCCAACAGCTGTTGTCATCTTCAACTGCATAGTGTCTGAATGACCTGATAATTATTTTTTATGTTCATCTCTCTTTCTTAGATGCTGACAATAGGCTACTGGTCATCGACTTCATTGCAGCAGAATCAAAAAAGCTTTGGTGTAGCTGTATGCTCCGTGCTTTGTAACTGAAAGGTCGCAGATTTCAGTTGACCTCAAGCCACCGAGTAGGCACCTTGGACAAGTTGTAGGCCTACACCCATAATTTCTGTGAGCAAGGCAAAGGGCCCACCCCACTCATCTCATCTCCGGGTGGCTTGAAACCAATGGACACTTGTCTTCGGGCAGAGAACTCATTACCATCATCCAAAACACAATCATAATCACAGATAAACAAAATGACACTTAACTCAAAACAACAATAAGTGAATGGATCTGAGAAGATCATGTGGAGAAGATTTCCTGACGTAGAAAATAGTGGATGGAACTCGCAGTTCGTATCGATAAGCATATGACACCATGAGCTGGACCTATGAGAGAGGAAGGCAAAGGGGAAGACCTCGGAAGAATTGGTCAGAGACCATCAAATATGAAACAAGGTGCTTAGAGATGTCGTGAAGACACAAAGAGTGGCAATCATTCGGCGCAGACGGGTTGAGAAGATGGTTTACTCGATGTGCAGATATATGCAGAAGGACTAAGCAGCAAATAAAATTTCAACGTAGACTAATACCGTAATAGCAAAACGCGCCAAGATTTTGCAACAGGTCCTTTATGTCCTTCATTGCGTTGCCCATCTCTGCAAGGATCAGTAAGGCCTATGGCTACCATTATGGTCAGTGGTCAGTGGTCACGGTCTTTCTCATCTTCCTATTTTCATTTAATTTAACTAATTGGGTGAGATATTTTATCACTGTTTCCAGTTTATATTGGCTCCAAGCTACATCTCTTTTCTAAGTTTATGTCAGCATACTTGAAGTAGATGCTCAATAAAATAAATTGAGCAATGAGCATGCTTTAAACAATCTTGATAACAGATCGGGTTAAATGTAAATTACTTCGTAAACAAAAAACGGAAATATATTTGAATAAACTGCCTAGATTTTAAATAGAACTTGAAAATATAACTCAAAACGTATCATCAAAAGTTCCGTAGCTCCCAAAGTGTGCCGATTACGAACTTTTAAATATCTTCTCCTACTCTGAATAAATTATATCTAAATCCTTACTAGGCCTACCCATGCAGCATTCCGACCATCCAGCGACCTCTGTGCCTTAACTTCATCTAGATCTACTAGAGGCCCTATGATCATGGAATTAATGTGTATTTGTGCTATTAGTTAAGTTAGTTAAGGTGTTTGCGGTTTGTTTTCTTAAATTAGTTTTTTTTCACTTATACTTTATGTTAGGACCACGGTACGGCAACCTATTGGCCATCATCATCTTGGTATAGTCGCCCAGGGGACCCACCTAGCGGGGTTGTAAGACCCCTTCCGAGTCCCCTGTGCAACCAAATAGAAACCTTTGGCATCGTTATTTAAGTAATGTTTTATTATACTTATTAACCTTGTATTTATGATGCTTTATTTGATTTGTTCCTGTTGTTTTTGGTTGCCAAATAAATGATTTGATTTGATTTGATTTTTGATTTGATGATCGTAACAGCGACCAATGAATGAATGAGAACGGAGAAAATTCATTCAGTCATTATTAGCCTATAATATCTCAAGTTTCGAAATAAGTATAGGCCTACCTGTTTTAAAGATGAATACTTTTCGGCCTTCATCGTCTCTTTCCGGAAGAACCAACATAAATCTGAAAGAAAAGATTAAATTTAAAATTCCATGAAACTAAATAAAATCATAATTATAGGCCTAATTTATTCAATTATGAAGATAATTGAAACGAGCGAAGGAGGACTTAGGGGCGCAGATGAATACGAAGACAAGTTTTACCCTGAATCGATGGCGGCCATAATCTTCGGGTCACACGGGTCGAGGTTCATATACAATTTCGGAAACTTCGCTCTGCGCAGAAGATATCTTTCCAGAAGTTCTCTGGCCTCCAACTGAGAGAAGTACCTCACCCTCAGGAAGCACAACAGGAACACAGTGTCTGCAGAAAATAACAGCAAATTCAGAATTACGTAAAGAATGCCTAATTTTCCTGCACAGGCTGTAGACATCGACACAGGTAAGCCTAAATAACGCTACATGTATTTGCAATCTTTGTTATATGATGGGAAAATTGCGTTGGTTTGCTTCCCATATGCTCTTTTATTACTTCATCGTTGCAAAATTTAAATGCATATGGAAGTGTAAAACTATAGCAAAATAGGCACACAAATTGACTCACAAACGAACCTGTCGGACATTTTATATGCGGCTGTTGTAAAATCCATTTGCGAAAAGTCTCGACTGCTCCAAGTCTGTTCTTCGGGTCTTCATTCAGTTCCTCCTTCGCCTTCTTCAGACTCTTCTCATCCAAAGTACACACGTACCCGCTGTCTTCTGACGACATTGTGCTAAACGCAATTTAAATAGCAAATAAGTTACAGTGCGTCTGAATAAAACAAAGTAAGGTTTAGGTTTGGATTAAACATATAAAAAATTAAAATTGTAAAAAAGTGAAATTAATTTATTTCGGTGCCTAGGCCCTATAGTCACTGTTGAAATGGACTGCTTCTTACGATTACAAAGACAGTTTTATAACAGTGCTTTTCTTTCTGGTGGTGCATAGGCCTACTCATTGTCTAAATGGTTTTCTAAAGCATACTTAACAAATTTCTTGTCAACTGCTTCCTCAATTAGCGTAACTGCTGTCCTTTTCACTCTCATATTCTGAAAAAAGACACGTTTGTTTTAAATCACTGCACACTGATCATACGTACAGGACTACAGGTCCCCATTTATAAATAGGCAACATGTATAGGGCTATAAAATTTCTGTTTAAAACTGCATGGGGTGGCAGTCCTTTTGACAAAGGTTCGCTTTCTATTTCTCGCCGTATGCGGTTATACGGAAGAGGCAGATGAACTGGCTGGGTCACATGTTGAGCGGAGACTCGCTATTGAGGACTGTTCTCAAGAAAGAAACCACCAGGAAGACCAAGAAAGATGATGTTCGAGTGATTTTGGAAGCTTGGCGTGACTTTTAAAGCACCGCCACAAAATCGTGATTACTGGGACTGGATACCAAAGAGCACACTGTTTTTTAGGAGCAGCTCAGATTTTTTGTGCCCGCGCAAATTCGCTTTCAATAAGATGGAGAATGCTGCAATCCTGGTTGATTTCAATGCTCTGTAATTCGAACGATGGACGGTTTTCGAGTGAATTTGGAGGCTTAGCGTGACTCTTAAAGCGCCGCCACAAAATCGTGATTACTGGGACTGGATACCCAAGAGCACACTGTTTTTGAGGAGCATCTCAGAAATTTTGTGGCCGCGCAAAGTCTGCCTTGAATAAGATGGAGAATACTGCAATCCTGACTGATTTTAATGCTATGTAATTCGAACGATGGACGGTTTTCGAGTGATTTCGGAAGCTTGGCGTGACTTTTAAAGCGCTGCCATAAAATCGTGATTACTGGGACTGGATACCCAAGAGCACATTGTTTTTGAGGAGCATCTCAGAAATTTTGTGGCCGCGCAAAGTCTACCTTGAATAAGATCGAGAATGCTGCAATCCTGACTGATTTTAAAAGCTATGTAATTCGAACGATGGACGGTTTTCGAGTGATTTTGGAAGCTGGCGTGACTTTCAAAGCACCGCCACAAAATCGTGATTACTGGGACTGGATACCCAAGAGCACATTGTTTTTGATGAGCATTTCATAAATTTTCTGGCCGCGCAATGTCTGCCTTGAATAAGATGGAGAATGCTGCAATCCTGACTGATTTCAATGCCTAATTCGAACCATGGACCGTTTTCGAGTGATTTCGGAAGCTTGGCGTGACCTTTAAAGCGCCGCCACAAAATTGTGATTAGGCTACTCCTGATACCGTTCTTTTAATTGATCGGCACCCGACTGAATTCCAATTGGGATATCAGGTCAGTAAAAATGTCTAAAAACAGCTAAAGAGAATTGCTACACTTACCTGAGTGCGTTTAACGACGTGTCAAATGCCAATTATTCTGCTTTGATAAAATAGACCACGGAAACATGGACTTCTCTAGTCTTTCTTCCCGAGCGTTAGGCCCCTAATACCATTCTATCTCTGCCTCTGTCTGTCTATGCGTGTGTCTTTCTCGTTGTTTGGTTTGCTTACAATATTTTGACAAAACAATTTTATTGTTCACAGCTGACAAAATTGCTCCTCAGCGGTAATGTATGAAACACATTTAACATCAGACTGACACTGGCTGCCGTCCGGAAGACACTCAGGCTGCAGACTGGGGTCTACATTCAAACACAGAGACTTTTCAGTTCCCTGCAGCAAATCACATGAAACTCAATTAGGTCATAGTATATAGGCCTATTTTGTTTTTCTTCGTCGATAACCTTACCTATAATTGTCTGATTTGTCTCGTGTGTTGACAATAATATTTGATACCAACAAATAACTTCTTCAATTTATGTTTTAGGCTATTATTATGTCAAGACTCGTAGAAGAAATTTAATAGATCCATGCAGCAGCAGAGTGGTAAATGTCTGGAACGATGAGGTAATTTTGGTTGAGACACTCAGCAACTTCAAAGACAAGCTCCGGCAGATAGGATAAAAAAGACATGTATTTGTGGTGGTCTGCTATGCTATGCAATGCTGTTTTATGCTATGCTACGCTGTGTTAAGAACATGGGGAGAGTTGACGCAGAGTCTATGATTATGGAAAATAATCAAATGAGTTTGCAATTGAACTGATAGATCTGGCCACATAAGCTTACATCTGATAACCAATAACCACGTTTGTTTCAAGATCCGAATATCTGTCTCCATTATATCTCTGTAGACCCTGTTCATGTGCGTTTGACTCTGCGTCACTCTTCGAATCATCCCTCAAACATCAACAGCCACTGACCCATAAACGCAATTCATCCACCTGCTACAAACATTCCTTTTTTAACAGAATGAACTTACATGCCTCAGTTACCCCGACTAACTTCCAGACCAATGAACTCCTACCCTGTTCTTCTCTTTCTCTCTGTCTCTGTAGCTTCATTTTTGTGTTTCCCTCCACGTCTTTGCACGAGTCATCTGGCAAAACTGGACTAACGGCCATTGACCCATAAAAGCAATTCAGTCACCCGTCACATTAGCGTCCAGTGTAGCAGATGTTATCTATAATAGTAGGCCTATACTGTGCTTATTGCAAACATCACTGCCTTAGGCCTCGGACGATAAACTTACCGTGAGAAAAAGCCATTGTAGCTATCGCTGCACATAGGTTAATTATGTGCTGCAGTGTCTATTTTTATTATGAAAACGTGGAATTCTGACCTGCATTCGATGTTTCCTCCCCTGCGCAACATGGTCACGCTTCATGTAAAAATAACCAATAGGCCTACTATAGCACTATTTTCCAACCTAACCGTCCTTATAATATTGAAAGAATATCACACAAAATAGTGTGCCCATGGCTGTATTAAGAATATAGGCCTAGTGCAGGTCCGGTTGCTGTGATCACACTCCGATTACACTCTGACAACCCACCGATCTATACTGTTTATAATTGCAGGTCCTCAACACTATACAGACCCGGTGCTGCAGCATCCTCAGCGATCAACTTCATCGGCCTGAATTTGTCGGGCGCTGGATTGGTGGGCTTCATAAGCTCCGAACTAGAGTTAAATGCTCCTTTGCTTGGAACCGACATATTAATACACATGTAGGCCTACGCCTCAGTATCAACTGCATTTCTGGAGTTCGAAATGAATAAATAGCCTGTTTAGTGTAAAGTACGATCTCCTATCGTACCATGCTGTAAGAAATTTTCCATGTTAGAATCAGCAACGAACGACAGATCATTTTATCAAAGTTACAATTTCAATATTTTAAAAAAAATTGGTACAATAGTCAAAATAAAAAAATATTGTAGACATTTTGTCGCCGCATAGGGACTCTGAACAAGTCCTTCGCACGCAAGTGCTCATGCGCTTCGGCGTGAGACTCCATTTCAGTGTCCGCGTTGTAGTCGGGAGCGCCTCTGAATGGTATCTTGGAGTAACGCTATGACAATTGCTCATGCAAAGTTGATCCATTTATGAGTAAAGCGAACTATTTACATCAAACAGTTGAATTTAATGTAACACAGTTTTGCAACAGGTGGAGTCATCTAATTACCGATGCTTTAATTAAGCGCAAATAGGTCTATTGTTGATCTCGTCGATTTACTGTACAGTCAAAGCACATAGAAACGTTACTGATTTTTTCAAAAAAGATCGAATGCCGAACAGATGTTGAAAGCAAAAATCAATACGCCTTTAGAAGTACAATCTAATAGAAAAGCTTAAAATAATGTTTGCATAAAAATTATGCATTGAAATTTAATGGAACGTCGCCTTGCAATAAATATCATCATTAGAGTCTTTTTTCTACATACTGGCTCTGAAGAAAGACTTTGCGTGCATGGCTCACTGTCAGATACTGTAGTCTTAATTTGTTCTAGCCACATTAAAATAATAGTAATACGTGCTGCTAGAAACAGTTTTAGCGGAAGTTTTTTTTAATAAGGGAGGAGACACCCGTGAGGTCTCTTCTTCTTTGTATTAATGATGTCTAATCGACGCTTAGTTTGCGGAAGGATGCCTGTGGACCATCGTCCTTTGGTCGCTTGGATTCGTCGATTCCAAACTTGTCGCTGCTCAAGTACAAGATGCGATCACGCACCTCCGGTTTGTTCAGTGTTTGTATCATGGCGTCTGCAGAAAAAAACAGAAAGATCGGGCAAAAGATTGTTATCTACGCCGAACACATCAGAAGCATCGTAGAAGAGTGGTGACCCCTGTGTTTTATCTGAATTCGTCATCAGCTTCATCATCATCGTCGTCGTTGTTATCGTCGTCAACAGAATGATGACGACTATGACAATTAATAAGACAATGATGATGATGATTACGACGACGACGACGACGATGATGATGATGATGACGATGATGATGATGACAATTAATGAGACAATGATGATGACAACAACGAGGACGATGATGATGATGATGATGAATTATGCTAATTATGATAACGGTGATAATGATGATAATAATAATGAAGACGACGACGAATGACGATGACGACGACGACTATGAGGATGACGAGGACGACGACGAATACAGATTAGCATCTTCCATAATTTACCAAGAATCTGTTTCTGGGTGCCAGCGTTTGGTCCCTTGTAATCGTCTGGTAGATATTCAACGGGTAGACATCTCATCGGTATATCTTTGTAGACGCTCTCTAAAGACTGGCTATGATTCTTCATCTACAAAGACGAGAGAAGAATTTTGTGTGTATTATGCTAAGAGGACTCTCCATTGAAAATAATCCTTTTGCTTCACAACCAAACTATATGCTATCCGACAGCATCGTTCATTTCTGTCGCTGGCCCTACAACCTGGAAAGGTCTTGTCTCCCTGTTACACTGCGCTTAATTCCCAAGGGTCACTCCACTCTGTTCCTTAATTAAGAACCTCAAAACTGTCTTATTTAGCCGTGGTTGGGCCGGGAGCGCTTCTGAGTAACCTACATTGAGGATGCGCTATATAAACTTTCTAAATAAATGAATATAGGCCTATTAGGCCTATCAGGCCTATCAGAGCATTGAATTCTGGCGATTAAGGTGTTATGATTACAGTTGAATCGGCCCTTCAGATTCAAATTTAATGGCCTGTATTATACTCTTTGGTCACAATCGGTCATAGGCCTAATTATTATTCTCGTGCATCATTAAAAAATATAACCAATTTTTTATATTTTGCGTTAATAGTGTTTTCTGCATAAACAATAATTCCGGATGATTATAAACTTGTTTCGATTCAAATTAGTTGTTCACGATACTCACTCGTTTCTGCACTTTCTCGCTCATGCAGTATTTCAAAAGAGCGAAGACGATGTCTATCATTGCACCTGCGTTGTACAAATGAACTGCTTTGATACGTGCTGGATAAGCTCCCTGGGAAAAACAATAGGTCTGCGTTAACACATTAACACAATAGGCTAATTAACACGTTAGCACAATAGGTTAATTAACACATTAACACAATAGGTTAATTAACAAATTAACACAATAGGCTAGTTAACACATTAACATGATAGGTCAATTAACACATCAACACAATAGATTAATTAACACAATAACACAATCGGCTAATCAACAAATTAACACAATAGGTTAATTAACACATTAACACAATAGGTCAATTAACACATCAACACAATAGGTTAATTAACACATCAACACAATAGCTCAATTAACACATCAACACAATAGGTCAATTAACACATTAACACAGTAAAATGACTCATTGCTACTGCTGTAGACTGAATCATTGCTCGTGTGCCAAATAGAGACATAAGAAAGAGCCATACAAAAACAATGACTAAGACTGAAACAAAATGCGCAAAGTTTCTATTAGACAACAGGCACCTTTGATATGGAACAGCGTACAGGAATGCATTAGAACGTTTCGAACAATTAACAACCATAACTATAGATTTTATTGAATCCAAGCAATAATAAATTATATGGCATCGCACATGTCACACGCACAAAGACGTGTCGTTACAAGTCGCAGCATAGGGCTTAGACGGTAGTTAGGCTAAGACCGTCATAAACAGGGCTATTTTAAAAGAATTTTTAGAACTGCACAATGCACATCTCCTTCTTTCCTTTTCCATCCTCCATGGTAAATTACTTCCAATCGGAGCACAGAGGCCTTTTTGCTAGTTTTAACTGTACAGACGTGCTGCTTCTACAACTGCACAAATCCGTTTAGAACTGCACATTTTGTGTACAACAGCACGTTAAAAACAATGCCCTGGTCATAAATTTGGCCTCAGCATACGGGAAGGACTAAGAACTAAGTAAGAAAAATAACCCAGGAGCTGCTTTCTACCTGCCATGTCTGAATGAAGTCTTTTCTCTCCTCGAGTGATACAGCGTTGTGTACTTTCATCGAGTATCCGCCAAGGTCAGTCAACGACACCGTTCCATTGACAGAGGTCATCTCGTCCATCAGATACAGATAGTCGAAGACGCACGCGAAAGCACGGATTGTGTCAACCATTGTGTAGCTCTTATCCCCGTCCATCTTACCTTCAGTAACATTCGTCAGATGTTTATAAATGCTTTTTACACACCACTTAGTCTTAGATCCGGAAGATTATAAAGTCTATTGATATAATTCATTCGCTATAGATAATTCTTTCCGCAGCTTCCCATGCATACATCTATCCATAGGCGGAGACCTGGGCTGAGGATTGGGGGGGGGGGGGGGACTGACGGGTGGCTGAAGGAAAGACGCGAGATTTTTGGGCGGACGAAAATTTTCCGCGACCATTTTCTCAAGAAAAAAATCTATTTTCGCCGCCCAAAAAGTTGATGACCTTTTTTTAGTCATTTGGCCCAAAAAGTTCCAAAGTTAAGAACAAATTCGTAATAAAAATTGTTTTTTTTCACCCACCGTGAAAGTCTTGACGCTCAACTTTGGGGGGGACCAATACATGGGTCGTCCCCCCAACACCTTTTTAGGGGGGAACGTCACCCCTGTCCCTCCTAGGTCTCCGCCCATGCATCTATCTTTAGACCTAAAATGCCGCGTATTAAAGCAGTTGATACACAGACAGACGGTCGTGCAGATATACCTCTCCATGTGTCTGTCTGTCTGTCTGTTTGTTTGTCTGTCTGACAGAATAGAGACAGATAATAAAATGGTGCATACTCAGGATGATGATTGGACGATTGATTGGTGAATAGATTGATTGATGAATCGACGACAGGATGAATGAATGAATGTATGAATTAATTAATTAATTAATGATACCAGAGTAAACTGCTAGACATCAATGTTTGAATGGATGGACGACATGATTGACAGACTGAGCAGACTGAATGTAGGTTAAATTAGACACACAGACAGACAGAGAGAAAGAGACATACATATACACTGACCCACGGAATGACAACTGAATAAACGAATGAATTTACAGTTTTGTTTGCTTGTTGCCTGGTCAAGTTGTCATTCTTCCTTTCATTCATTATGTCACTCATCAGTCTAAAAGTCAGATTGACTAATACCTAAATGAATTCATTAAATTTCTGAACGATTGAATTGACATTTTTGATGTATTCGCTAAATCTGTGTCAAAGTTTCTGAATGTGGTCGCAGGTGGTTTTATTATCATCGTCTTTGTTGCCTGGAAAAATTCCGAGGTTTAAATTTCGGCCAGGGGTTCAAATGAAAAGGTCACAAAATACACAAATTAGTGTTTTCAAACTTCGAAAATTAGCCTATTTATTGGAGGGTGGCAAACCTTTAAATACGGTCATGGTTTCGAATGTTACCTGGTTGAATTAGTAGGATTTTTCTTCCTTCGTCGTCTCTATGTGGAAGCCATATGATCGACCTGTAATGAACGTGATATGCATGTTTGATATTTGTATGTATGTATGTATGTATGTATGTATGTATGTATGTATGTATGTATGTAAACTATGTATGTATGTATGTATGTATGTATGTATGTATGTATGTACGTATGTATGTATGTACGTACGTATGTATGTATGTATGTATGTATGTATTGTATGTATGTATGTATGTATTGTATGTATGTATTGTATGTATGTATGCATGTATGTATGTATGTATGTATGCATGTATACATGTATGTATGTATGTATGTGTGTATGTGTTGTATGTATATATGTATGCATGTATGCATGCATGTATTGTATGTATATATGTATGCATGTATGTAGGTATGTATGTTTTGTATGTATATATGTATGTATGTATGTATGTATGTATGTATGTATGTATGTATGTATGTATGTATGTATGTATGTATGTATGTATGTATGTATGTATGTATGTATGTATGTATGTATGTATGTATGTGTTGTATGTATGTATATCTATGTAAGTAGATCTATGTATGTATTTATGGATGAAGACGCATGAGCAATTGCGAGTGAAGGACTTTTTCAGGAATCATGCACGGCGGCATGAGGTGGATTCGAACCCGCAATCTTCCGGCTCCAAGGCACCGAACATACTCCTACACCATCACGCCCGCGATTATTCACATATTATTCACCTGGCGACCCATGAGCGAATTATCGAGTGACCAAGCGAGCGAGTGATTGATTGATGGATCGATTGTTTGATTGATTTTTTTTACCCGCCGCTGATAGCCGCCTGGATTTTTGGATCCTTCGTGTCGAGGTCTCTGAACCATTTGGAGAGTTTGGATCTTCTGTGGAGGAATTTCTCGAGGAGTTCTCTGGCTTCCAGCTGAGCGAAATATCTTGTCCTGAGAAACGGCAGAAGGAAGGCCGTGTCTGAAAGGCCCAAAATAAAAAACAGGATTAAAATTTATGAGAGGGGCTTCAAGTAGGAGATAAGACGAAAGTACAAAGCAAACAATTAGACAAAAATTAAAATACAATGATCAATCAATCAATCAATCACATAAATTTATATAGCGAGTGATTAACTGATCAATGACCAAGGGACAGAAGACAAATGATTTGTGATTAAACATGTGGAGACAAGCATAATGAGTGGCAGGCTACTAAATTACATATATATAATTATATATATATAATTACATATATAATTACATATGTTATTATATATATATAGTTACATATATATAATTACATATATATAATTACATATATATAATTACATATATATATAATTACATATATATACATATATATATATATAATTGCATGTACATCTATGGGGCGCGGTGGTCTAGTGGTGGCGTCGTTGCCTTGGAGCCGGAAGGTCCGAGGTTCGAATCCACCCTCAAGCCGCGTAAGGACCTTGGGCAAGTCCTTCACTTACAATTGCTCAGCGCTTCGGCGTGAAACTCCGATGCAGTGTCCGCTCTGCATCGGGAGCGCCTCTGAGTTGAGCTTGAAGGGGCGCTATAACAAGTACGCATACAAACAAATATATACATCGTCAGAAAACAGACTAGCGATAAGTCGAAGCACGGACAACTAGAGACCTCAAGAGTAGTCTATAGATTCTTAACCTGATCGAAAGCTAGATAGCCCATGAACATAGCGACAAAGGTTACAAAGGCCGACAGAAATCTAGGACTAGGAAACAAAAAAGTCCGTACAGGCAAGACGTACGAAAGGATTAGCCTAATTGAAAGATAGACAGACTGACGAAGGACATAATCATAGACAGACGACAATGGACAGACTGTTCATTGTGTTCAATTTATCAGACGATAATGAGTATCTATCTGTCTATACCGGTACTAAACAACAGTTCAGCAGATAAGCCTGCCTTTATGGACTGGCGTGTAGACTGTAGAGGAACACATAATATTATAGGCGCAGATAATGAGACAGACAGAGAGACAGACAGACAGATAGATAGATAGACAGACATACCCCGACAGATAGACAGATAGACAGACAGACAGACAAACCAGTAGGGCTTCTGAAGTGAGGCTGTTCCAGTATCCATTTGCGAAAAGTCTCGACTGCTCCAATCCTGTTCTTCGGGTCTTCATTCAATTCCTCCTTCGCCCTCTTCAGCGTCTTCTCATCCAACGTGCACACGTACTCGTCCGTCATTGTGTCTAGAGATCGTCTCTGCTAATACGCCTACAATCAACTAAAATCAGCAAAGCCTTTAATTCAGCGTCTTATGACGGTGTTATGAAATTATATCTGTTTTGTTTCAAAATTATGCCTGTTTTGTTTCAAAATTATGTCTGTCTTGCTTCAAAATCATGCCTGATTTGTTTCTAAATTATGTCTGTTTTGTTTTGAAATTATCTCTGTCTTGTTTCAAAATCATGCCTGTTTTGTTTCAAAATTATGTCTATTTTGTTTAGAAATTTTACTGTTTGTTTCAAAATTACGTCTGTTTTGTTTCAAAATCACGCCTGTTTTATTTCAAAATGATGTCTGTTTTGTTTCAAAATTATACTGTTTTGTTTCAAAATTATACTGTTTTGTTTCAAAATTATGTCTGTCTTGTTTCAAAATCATGCCTGTGTTGTTTCGAAATCATGTCTGTTTTGTTTCGAAATTATACTGTTTTGTTTCAAAATTATGTATGTCTTGCTTCAAAATCATGCCTGATTTGTTTCGAAATCATGCCTGTTTGTTTCAAAATTATGTCTGTTTTGTTTCGAAATTATACTGTTTGTTTCAAAATTACGTCTGTTTTGTTTCAAAATCATGCCTGTTTTATTTCAAAATTATGTCTGTTTTGTTTCGAAATTATACTGTTTTGTTTCAAAATTATGTCTGTCTTGTTTCAAAATCATGCCTGTTTTGTTTCGAAATCATGTATGTTGACTGATAGTCTATGGCAGTAATTCTCAGGCTAAGGGCCACGACTCTAAAGTGCACAAATCGTGAAAAACATCCCAGAAAGGCTAGCCGCCAATTTTCTTTGAAAATCGAATTCGTTTCTCAATTAAAATTTGTCAAATTTTTATCATTTCTGACCAGAATGCAAGCAGAGCCTTACGTCCTGATAACTTTGATGTAGGAAACAATCAAACAGGGAATTCTTCAAATATTCTCTCATACGTTCTGTAGACAATCTTTCAAAGACCTAAGCTATCAGTACAATTTTAAAAGCTTGCTCAGATAGAGCCTGCGCTACTATGGTTTGAAATCTGAATGTTTAATCGCTAAGCGATGATTTCCTTAAATTTCAGTGAGGCGGGTAGCGTTAAAATTCAGATGTTGCAAAGTGAGTCGCGATGGAAGAAAGATTGAGAGCCACTGGTTCGTAGAACCACAATAATGTGTTCGACTAAGTTCTGTTTTCTAAAGCCACAGTAAACGGTTGCTAACAAGTAATTGAATGAATGCTAAGCTGTCATGCAATGCAGATGTCGCGCTGATACTTCGCATTGGTTTTTGATCTTTTATTTGGTAGAATCGGCTGAATTTTTACTGCCTTTTAGTAGACTGCTCCACCCTTAGTATAATTAGCCTATAGTGGGTGTGTCAGCCCCTTGCTTTGTCTATTCGTGAGTGTAGTGTAGACCTACACATTTTTATATTGCGACCGCATAGCCTCGATCACTCTAAATTTCTATGAATTTATCAGGTGAGATTTACTGCTGCCCATTTGAATTCAATGGTACCATGCCACTTTAGGTCCCCGTGTAAGGACTAGGGACCGTAGTGGCTACGTTCAGTCATATTACGCCCAACAAAATAACTAGGCCTAGAAATTGGTGAACACCACAAATTTATTTATTTATTTTATTTCTCGCATTTGCCATAGCGTCCCTTCAGGCTCACTACTCAGAGGCGCTTCCGACTACAGCGCGGACACTGCATCGAATTTTCACGCAAAAGCGCAAGTGAATGACTTGCTCAAGGCCCGTACGCGGCGGCTTGTGGTGGATTTGAACCTGGATCTGTATGACTACAAGGCACCGAACACACCACTACAACACTGCGCCCTGCAAAAATATTAGCTGGAGTTTTTATGATCTCAGTCTTTATATCACTTTGTGTCTTCTGAAATAGACTGTAATTTACGCTGAACTTGAACATACATAAATAAAAAATGCTAACCTGTATTAAACTTAGCACAATCCAAACCTTACCTGCATGAGCAGACGCCTCTGGCAATTGACAGCGTTATTAGTTGAACTTTGAATGTTAGAATATGGGTCGCGAGCGGCTTATCGTAGGTGTAACTTTTAAAGTGACACTGCAAACAAATTTATTCGCTTTTCTTCAAAATAATGTTGAACTTTTGGATAATGTTTGTATGTTTGTATCTGCACTTGTTATAGCGCCTCTTCAAGCTCGCTACTTAGTCTTAGAGGCGCTCCCGACTACAGCGCGGACACTGCATCGGAGTTCAAGCCAAAGCGCTGAGCAATTGCGAGTGAAGGACTTTCCCAATGTCCCTATAATTATACGCGGCGACTTGAGGTGGGTAATGGACGTAAAACGTTGAATAACTGTTATTTTTTGAATAATTACATGTATATTAAGTCCGTTCGAATCGTTCGTGACGCTTCGTGGAGAACTTCGCAGCACTGACTCTGAACTGAATCAAGGAGAACTAATACTTGCCATTGATGGACTCTATTATTAAAAAAACACATGTTCTCGGGATTTTGTGCAGCTGATCATGAAATGGATTACTTGGAGAGATAAAATCAGAAATGAAGACGTAAGGAAAAGAACATCTATGGAGAAATTGGAAGCGATGATGAAGAAATTGCGTCTGCGGTGGTTGGGACATCTACACAGATCGACTGAAGAAAGAATTATGAAGCAGGCAATGCACTGGACTCCGACTGGATGGAGGAGAAGACGAGGACGGCCCAGAAAAACCTGGCGAGATATGGTGATGCAAGACCTGGAAGACGGCGGAATGACGTGGGAGGCGGCCAGGACAGCTGCAGAGGACAGAGTGACGTGGAGGACCTGTGTCGCTCGATGCACTACAAGTGCGTGAAAGGACTAAGATCTAAGGTAAGGATCATGAAATAGCTAACTGGCGAACTAACTAACCCATAACCATGACAACGCTTTTTTTATTGAAACCAAAAGTAAAACAGTATAACAGATGTAGCCTAGTATTTTAAAAAGTAGGCCTACAATATCGTAAGCATGAAGGACAATGGCCCCACTAACAAGGGTCACCCTATAGACCTAGCTAGGCCTATATAATAAACATTAGACAGTGAAGAAGAAGGAGGAGGAGGAGGAATAAGAAGACGAATAAGAAGAAGAAGAAAAAGAAGTAGAAGAAGAAAAAGCCATGCCATAATGGAAACTCAAGTAGGACTATTGTACATGTGGCTTTTATATAGATTCAATGGTGAACAGATGTTAGTTGGGGTCTCAAATGCACCATTAAAACACGACGTATAAAAATTGTAAATTTAGGCCTATAATATTTATATATTCTGAAGCATCACAGAATGCACGCCGCACCATAGGCCTAGTTATAGATAGCAGCGGCCAGAATTTGTGCATGCCTACAGTAATTATCTAAATTTGCAGGCTGAATGAATGTTCAGTCAGATCTTGCATGGCTCATGGTCATGAATTTAAGTCAAAAAATTTAAGTCTCAATTATTATTGTTTCATCCACATTCAATTCCTGCGTTTAACGCTCATAGGTGAGTCACGTGGAGGATTAATTCTCATACGAGATGAAAGTGCAGAGAATGTCTAAGGGAGAAGAAAGACTCCTCTGATGTGTCTCATAAAATGAATCAGCCTAGTCTTAGTCTATGTTCAGTTTGCGGAACGACCCCTGAGGAGCGTCGTCCTTTGGTCGGAGGGATTCGTCGATTCCAAGTTTATCGCTGCTCAAGTACAGGATGCGGTCTCGCACTTCCGGTTTAGTCATTTCTCGCTTCATGTTCTCTGCAAGACATGAAAACAATTCACAAGATTGTCTACGAATTACGTTTAGTAGCCTACATGAGGCTACTTCCATATGGCATCGCGAAATTTCAACCGCATGAAACTGCAAAGTGTTCAGAAATGTTTGAACTAAACTATAATTATAACTAATAGTCTAAATAAGAACATTGACCCCTATGATCGAATATTTGCATTGGTTCCATGTCAGCAATATTATAAAATTTAGCTGATTTTTTCCAAAAGAGATTGTTGGACAACCGCTGAATTGATGGTTAGACTTGAATCCTCTCAGCCTTAACGTCATTCAACGACATTATTATTATTATTATTTTTTTTTTATTATTATTATTATTATTTATTATTATTATTATTATTATTATTATTATTATTATTATTATTATTATTATTATTATTATTATTATTATTATTATTATTATTATTATTATTATTATTATTATTATTATTATTATTATTATTATTATTATTATTATTATTAGTAGTAGTAGTAGTAGTAGTAGTAGTAGTAGCAGCAGCAGCAGCAGCAGCAGCAGCAGCAGCAGCAGCAGTAGTAGTAGTAGTAGTAGTAGTAGTAGTTTGTTTGTTTGTTTGTTTGTATGTGCACTTGTTATAGCGCCCCTTCAAGCTCTCTCTACTCAGAGGCGCTCCCGATGCATCGGAGTTTCACGCCGAATTAAGCGCTGAGCAATTGTAAGTGAAGGACTTGCCCAAGGTCCTTACGTGGGGAGGTGGATTCGAACCTCGGACCTTCCGGCTCCAAGGCAACGACGCCACCACTAGACCACCGCGCCCCACAAGTAGTAGTAGTAGTAGTAGTAGTAGTATAGTAGTAGTAGTAGTAGTAGTAGTAGTAGTAGTAGTAGTAGTAGTAGTAGTAGTAGTAGTAGTAGTAGTAGTAGTAGTAGTAGTAGTAGTAAGCTTAGTAGTAGTAGTAGTAGCAGTAGTAGTAGTAGTAGTAGTAGTAGTAGTAGTAGTAGTAGTAGTAGTAGTAGTAGTAGTAGTATATAGTAGTAGTAGTAGTAGTAGCAGCAGCAGCAGCAGCAGCAGCAGCGGCAGCAGCAGCAGCAGCAGTAGCAGCAGTAGTATTCATCACGCTATCTTCCTCTGGTCAAACAAAAGGACTGGATATATGCCTGCTGAATCATAATTTCCTACTGCTTTATAAAGATTTAGAAACTTACTTCTGGCTCGTTCTGCTAAGTCCTTATGTTATTATGCTTCTCGCGTTTGCGTAAGCTTACTATTCTGATAATAATGGCCATAATTTACCAATTATCTGTTTGACAGTGCCAGCGTTTGGTCCCTTATAATCGTCTGGCAGGTATTCAACGGGTAGACATCTCATGGGAATCTCCTTGTAGACGCTCTCTAACGACTGGCTATGATTCTTCACCTGCAAAGACGAGAAGATAGCTGTACTTCGAGGGTTAATGACTCGGTTACAGCTCATGAGCCCCTAGCAATGTAGGGCACTGTAGGCCTACTCCAAGATATGGTAGAAATGTTTGGTTCTTGTATACGCAATCATTAAATGAAACGCAAGAGATTATTTTTCTGGGTCCTTTAAAGGACTCCATCGAACCGCAGAACCAATTCACATGTACAGGGTGCGCCAAAAAAAGTAATCCCCTACGGTTTTGTGTCCATATCTCTGCCCAAAATACGAATTTTTAAATGAAACTTTACAGTGTTAAAGGCAATTCATATCTACGTACAATGTTTCAAATTTCATTAAAATATCTCAAACAGAACAAAAGTTACATCCCTTTTATGAGGCCACCCACCGTTTTTTTCTGTCTTAATCACTATAGTCCCGCGTGCTGCTATTCAATGCTTGTTGATCTTGATCAAACGCCGACAATGCCTTTTTTATAAAACCCTCATCTTCTGTTGATTTTAGAAAGAGTCTCAGTGTAAATTGTTCCCTATTATGCTCACTCTTTTCTGCAGCTTCTCGTTCATGCAGAATTTGATGACAGTGAAGATGATGTCGAACATTGTTCCGGCGTTGTACATATGCATCGCTTTGATGCGCGCAGGATAGCTTCCCTAACAAGCAACAATAGCAACATCAGTGCATCGTTTTAGACGCTATCAGGGCTTTTTAACGTGCAGTTGTACACAAAATGTGTAGTTGTAGAAGCACTTCTGTACCAGGGCTTTTTTAAAGGAATTTTTAGAACTGCACAACTCCCTCTTTTTCTTCCCTTACTCCATGGTAAATTACTTCCAATCGGAGGACAATGACCTTTTTTGCTAGTTTTAACTGTACAGAAGTGCTTCTACAACTGCACAAATCCATTTAGAACTGCACATTTTGTGTACAACTGCACGTTAAAAAAGCCCTGTTCTGTACAGACAAAACTAGCAAAAAGTTCGTTGTTCTCCGATTGGAAGTAGTTTA
>OX243823.1:20195620-20233120 GCA_945859605.1 Lumbricus rubellus
CTGCTAATGTGGGGTCAGTTGCCGCAGGACCCGACCAACAAGGCCATACTGAGCTTCACAAAAAGAAGTTGAGCTTGTGCTAAGGCAGGGAGTGGACACTCTCATTATACCTTACAAAAAATTGTAAAACGAAATTCTGAGGTCGTAGTGAAAAGTGATATCATTTGACATGGAAATCTACAAGTGACGTTCATTTTCCGCGAAAATTTGAAAAAACGAAATTTTAAGTTTGAACAGCTGTAACTTTTGTAAACATGAAAAGTTTCAACTGAAACTTTCAGGGATTGTTGAAAATTCATTCCCCTACAAATTGGAAAATTTTCGGAGAAAAATGTCAATCGGTTGAGAAGTTATCGCATTTTATCCTGTGGTACGTTTTTTTTGAGCCACCCTGTAGGTCTAAATATAATTATGAAGACAAGCATCCAGACAGGCAGGCAGACAGACAAACAACCATACAATTAATAAATAGAGAGAGATACACAGTTATGCACACATACATCCGGGAAGATATAAACAGATGATGAGCGAAATAATTTGAGACTGCAGGCAGACAGAAATGGAGAGCTGGCGCCGGACTCTTATGAACATAATAATGGAACATAAAAATTGCAACCTATTGAAAGATACGCAATAACAAGTGGACATGCAGGTATAGGCCTATAGCCCGACAGATCTATCAGACTTGTGTCTCTAGTTTTTGTCCTCGTTTTTAAACGTTTTGGTCTTGGTCTAGAGGTTTAAAGTCTTGGTCATGGTCTCGAGACCAATCATCTTTGTCTTGAGGTTAAAAACTAGGACTCGACTGTCAACATGAATAGTGATTAATCAGGGTCCTTATAAAATTGTCGCGTGTCCTAGACTCTTGTGTAGTTCGTAAACAAGAACTGGCAATTAGAGTACCGATATACTCTAAATAATTCAGGGCATAGCTGTTGTTTAAAAGCTTCTCGTTTTCTTTTTCTTTCAAAAACGTCGTTTATTCGGTATTTGTTTTGTTATCGTTTTATTCCTTTTTATTTTTTAAAATTCCGTTTTCAGCGTTTTTTGAATCAATGATTCAGGGTATCACCCACCAGTCAAACGGGTTTATAAAACACCTCTGGAGTATTTCAAACAAAAAGGTTCAGACTTGTACATTCACATCCTGTGCCTGAAAAGCTGCCGCTTGTTCCAGCGACTTCAGCACCAGTATAGAACATAGTTTTTCACTTTGCGAAATTTTTAAGAGGCTCGCATGTCAGGGCACGTCTTGGCCAGAAAAAGGCCGCGAGAATTGTTTTTTTAAAGAATTAGTAGGCCTATGCACTTCGGAAAAACATTTCACGTCAAGGACTTTTTAAACACGAATTAAAAATTCTCTGCAGTTTGTATTTAGAGTTTGTTTATTTGTTTGCATGTGCACTTGTTATAGCGCTCCTTCAATTTGTCTCTACTCAGAGGCGCTCCCGAATGTAGAGCGGACACTGCATCTGAGTTTCACGCCGAAGCGAGTTATTTCGCTTGAATAAAGCATAGGTATTGTGCTTTTATTCTGCCCGATTTGACATTGATAATTATTATTTTATTATACAGCATGGAAGTCTCGGAAAATTGTGGTTTTTCAAAAGTCTTGATCTTGGTTTTGAGGTCGTAAAGTTCAAGGTCCTGGTCCTGTTATTGGTCTTGAGCGAAAAGCCAATATTTGGTCTTCATGAGACCATGGGTCCCTCATTGCAAGGCATTGACCTTGAAATTAAGCTTCAGGTCTTAATAGCAAGACTGTCTGTCAATCTGTCTAATGATCTGTCTAGTAATAGGCCTACCTATAATTTACATATATCCGTAAGTAGGCCTATATTTATCCAGCAGTGTGGAATATAGATACGCCTCTAAGCTTACACACTGACAACACAAATGCAATGATGAACACATTAACCTTCAGTCGATCAGACATGCCTATGAAGACAGGCAGTGAGGTAGACAAACCTGTTGGACATTTGATATGCGGTTGTTCCAGTATCCACTTGCGAAAAGTCTCGACTGCTCCGAGTCTGTTCTTCGGATCTTCATTCAGTTCCTCCTTCGCCTTCTTCAGCGTCTTCTCATCCAAAGTGCACACGTACTCGTCCTTTGACGTCATCGTGTCTGGTGATCGACTCTGGTATTACACCTGAAGCCAACTAAAACCAGCAAAACCTTTATGCGTGCAGATTCAGTTGAAGTTTTGATAGAATAATATACCGGATGTTGAATGATGTGGTAGAATACAAGTTGCCTCTGGTTTACGAAATCGATTTAAAGTGGTTGCAAATAAATAGGGTAGGCCTAATTTGGAGAGTAGTTCCGTTGGTTTATTGTGATATTGTACAATGCAGATGTTGTCAAATATTTTTGCATTTTTTTTCGGTTGAAGCGATGAATTGTCTAGATGCTCAATCTATTATAATTATTTGTAGGCTCGCATTCACGTAAATGTGCAGGTCTTTATATTGCGACCGCTAAGCCACGACCCCGCTAAGTTTCAATAGTAATATTTTAATGAAACGCTTGCAAACGCACTGCGCTGTACATGTACAAGTAATGCAATCATCTTATTTAGCATCAAACTTAATTACTATCAAAGTAGGGCCTACATCCGCCCTACGGTGCGCGAACTCGTTACCTCTCGCTCTCTCTACGCCAGCGTGTTAACCAATGCGCTACCGGGCCCCAAGAAATTAATCGGCAAATAGCTAAACTGACCGTTTGATGGTTGTTGCTGTTTAACAACACTGTGTTATAACAAAGATGCCTAGTGTTGACCTCCTTTATCCAGACTTGGGACTGGCACTGTCAGAGCGCGAACAGTGGCGGAGTTTTGACCGTTTGAATGGGCGTCACGCTAGGCTATATGGTTCCTTTGTACCGACCTCATAATTTATACTCTAATCATTATTAGGCCTAGCCAACAAAATGTCTATGGCTGGTAGTTTAGATATCTCAAGTGAGATGGGGAAACATGAGTAATAGTTCAACACATAATCTCAGTTTTCATATAGCGCAATGTCTTCACAAATAGATTGCAATTTATGCTGCGCCTGAGCATGCATGATTACATATAATCTATTATGATCTTATCCAATATACTTTGAGCACAATCCGATCCTCACCTGAATAGCAAACGCCACTGATACAAGTTTTGACAGCGTTACTTGAACTTTGAATGATCGGATATGGGTCGCACACGGCTTATCACCGGTGTAACTTTTAAAGTGACCATGCATATTAATCTATTCTTCAACAATTGTTTACAATTAACGAAATTTGTCTCTTGAAGAAAGTTTTCACGAAATGAAAATATATTAATGAGCAAATTTTATTTTTTTAACCCAGAAAGTGACGAGGATGATAATCACAATTATTCTTTTAAAATTCCGTATTTAATTATAATGTGGTTTTGATAATAAGCCTAAGCCTATCGGATGGATAGGCCATGTTGTAAATTTTTTGAAGCTACAGGCCTATTGACCCGGCACGTAAGTTGTTGTTCGTAGACCACTAATGGCTAGCATATAAATGGCTAGCATATAGAATCACAACCTTGGCAATCCATAGACCTAGGCCTACTCAAAGTATTGGGAACTCATAGGTTTTGCTGGTAAATCTTGTAAACCAGAACTATAAAGTCACTTTCTTAAACTTACAAGCCATGATGACGTTCGCCCTTCGCAGTTTCGTACTAATACTGAAGTAGGCTACTTTGCAAAGGTCGTTGAAATATTTTTTCCCATTTATCAAAGTTGTGAAGTTCTTGTGAGTCGTGACCACACAGTAGGACCTAATATATTGAAGATGCCATATTGTAATGCTGTGTAAAGACATATTTAAGCACGGATTAATAAAATAATGTCGACTTATAATAGGTGCTAATTAACTAGACTAGGTTATATGCTTTATCATCATCATCATCTCCACCACCACCATCATCATCATCATTATCATCGTTATAGTCATCGTCGTCATCATCATCACCACCACCACCACCATCATCATCATCACCACCATCATCATTATCATCGTTATCGTCATCGTCGTCATCATTCATCATTCATCATCATTCATCATCATCATCATCATCATCATCATCATCATCATCATCATCATCATCATCGTCATCATCATCACCATCATCATAATCATCATCATTAACAACAACAACAGCATCACCTCCACCATCATCATTATCATCGTTATCGTCTTCGTCGTCGTCATCATCATTATTCATCATCATCATCATCACCGGGCCTGGGTCGGGAGCGCCTTTGAGTAGGTTCCTTGAAGGGGCGCTATATAAATTACATAGATAGATAGATCATCATCATCATCATCATAAACCATAGGCTCGTCGCCCGCAAACAGGTGTCCGACACCATTTTCATTGTATTTTTATTTGATCATAGTTATTACATACAGTGCTATATGCACAATACTATCCTCTCAGATGCGCTCCAGGAGCTAGATACCCCCAAAAAGGAGGTCTTTAGTGTAAGACAAAGAAGAGAAGAAGCAATCAGACCGGGATTTTAATTATTGTCAATTATTATAAGTTGACAAATAATTTTGTCCGAAAGTGAAGTCATGATTCTTTCAAAAGACAGTTGCAAACGTGTTAGCTTCGAGAGACTTCGTTTGTCGGGTATTGGATAAAATTCAATAACGCTGAAGACAGTCTATTATTATTTTTTTAATTTTAATCTTTTAATATTATAATGTTTGCGTTTCAGTTGTCCATTGACACAATATTTTTATAAATTAGATTGGCCCATTGGCGCTTATTAAAGGACTCCCTTAAAGGTTTTGCTGCGACACAAAGAACCATACCTAACAAACTATTTCTGAAACACGTGTGTTCTCATTGACATGACAGGGCTTGTACAATGTCAAGGGAAGTTGTTTTAGAACTGCACAACCCCTTCCCTCCCTTCCCATCCTCCATGGTAAAGTACTCAGAATCGGATGACAATAACCTTTCTCTACTATTTTTACTATTTAATTGCACAATGACCTTTCTTTACTATTTTTAATTGCACAGGAGTGCCTCTACAATAATCACACAAATTCATTTAGAACTGCACATTTTGTAAGAAGCTGCACTTTTAAAAAGCCTGGCTACATGCATGGTCAGCAATTCAGAGTCGTTAATTACAGACATCATGGCATAAAATAATTCGGTATAACAGAAACTATGTGCATGTATGAGCTAACGGAAAACAGACGCATATGGAATGGGGGGGTGGCCACTAGACACTTGTGTAGGCCTACTGTCTCTTCTAAATGCCTAATCGACACTTAGTTTACGGAACGATGCCTGTGGACCATCGTCTTTTGGTCGCTTGGATTCGTCGATTCCAAACTTGTCGCTGCTCAAGTATTTGATGCGATCTCGCACTTCCGGTTTAGCCAGGTCTCGTTTCATGTTCTCTGCAAGTCAGAAACAAGAATAGACACAAGATTAGACTATTCTACACATTCCTGTTAATAGTTAAAAGGCAAGTATGACGAAAAACTCAGAATTCTGGTTAGGGCTAGAGCTAGCGCATCTAAAATTTAATATAGACGTGTTATTCTTGGGTAAAATATCTGCATTGGCTTCCTGTTCAGCAAAATTTAATGAATCTACGTTTTGGCTTATAGTTGGCAGAAAATTGAATATTCGCCTGAGATTTTAAGTTTGTCTTTATTCTCTGGACGCGGGGGTGAAATGATTATGCTTATTTCCCTGAGAAGTGGACACGGTGGTGCAGTTGTATGTTCTGCACCTTGTAACCGAAGGATAAGAGGTTTGAATCTACTTAAAGCCACTGTGCACTGTGTGCAGCAACCTTGGACAGGCTTCTCAATGCCCGTCGATGATTGTCTGTGAGAAAGGCAACGGGTAAACATAATTATTATCACTCGTCTCATCACCGGGTGGCTTTAAAGCCAAAGGATCTGCCTTATCTTTGTTCTTTATACCTCAGACTTAATATTACTCACGGTGATCAACAGACTGTTTTTGTGTTTTGCTGGTTTATGATTATTTATAGCAGTGCTTTGTGAACGATTAGTAGCTACGCCTACAGCAGTAACATCAGTAGCATTTGAATAGTATAGTGTAGCCTACAGTTGGTATTAGACTTCTTATTATTTATTGTCTTTGTTTTATTATTATTTTAAGAATTTGCCATAATTTACCAATGAGCTGTTTTTCAGTGCCAACGCTTGGTCCCTTGTAATCGTCTGGCAGATATTCAGCGGGTAGACATCTCATCGGTATATCTTTGTAGACGCTCTCTAACGATTGGCTGTGATTCTTCAGCTGCAAAGATGACAGGGTATCTAAGGACTCTGTCGAGCGTGTCATCTTTTAAGATTCAGGAAAACAATCTACTCTGGTAGATACCGATGTTGAAAATAATATATGCATGGGAATTGCTGCCGTGTGATAGAGTTACGGAACGTACGGTGTTCCGCAAATATGCTACAAAAGGTCTTTCAGCCGTTATTATTATTTTTATATTCATATATTATTTATATTCATTATCATTGTTATTATTTAAGAAATTTTCATATAGCGCCTCTTCAACGTAGGCCACTCAGAAGCGCTCCCGGCCCAACTACGGCTGAATGGGACAGTTTTGAGATTCTTCGGGAACAGAGTGGCATGGGCCACTCAGAACGGCCCCACCCACTACGGTCCCCTCAGTACAGCCCCACTGAGAAAGGCATCTGTATAATAGTCGCGGCTCATCAGCAAGAATAAATTTTTTATTGCTTTTACACACAGACAAAGCGTTGGCCTATTTCATTGTCAACGGTTCAACCCTAATTCGCAGTTGACTTTAGACAACGTCTGGATTTTAATAATAATTATTATTGTTTCCCCAGACTCACTCGTTTCTGTAGCTTTTCGGTCATGCAGAATTTGACAATAGTGAAGAGGACGTCCACCATTGCTCCGGCGTTGTACATATGCATCGCTTTGATGCGTGCAGGATAGCTTCCCTATACAAGCAACAGTAGTTTACAGTACATCAAAGTAGCGTCATAGGCTCTATAAGTGCTTCACTTGCAATCATTGTTTCTGTTGCATCTATCTATCTATCTATCTATCTATCTATCTATCTATCTATCTATCTATCTATCTATCTATCTATCTATCTATCTATCTATCTATCTATCTATCTATCTATCTATCATCTATCTATCTATCTATCTATCTATCTATCTATCTATCTATCTATCTATCGATCTATCTATCTATCTATCTATCTATCTATTTATCATCTATCCACATGTATCTATCTATCTATCTATCCATCCACCCATCCATCCATTCATCCATCGATTCATTCACCTATACATCCATTCATGCATCTATGCATGCATCCATCATCCGTCCATCCATTCATTCATCTATCCATCTATTCATCCACTCATCCGTCAATGCATGCATCCATCCATCCATGCATCCATGCATGCATGCATGCATCCATCCATCTATTTAGTCATCCATCCATCCATGCATGCATGCATGCAGCGATCCATCTGCCCATCTGCCCACCCTCCCGTCCATCCATCCATGTATTATACATCTTTCTCTAATGCAGCGCAATTTAATTTGCAGGATCGGTCATGAGCTGCTGAGGTTCAAATCCATGACAATACCTCACTATCACGACATTGCAAGGGTTATTCTCATCACTATATCCTTCAACATCTGCAAATACTATGTTTCATGCTACTATATACAGAACAGAACATACAGTGCTTCAGAAGGCATGAAGTTTGTGCTAGAACCACTGCAAGTTTGTATGTAGTCCTCAATAACCGGTCCATCCCCTATATAACTTGCTCTTTAAACTAAGGACGCATAATTCCTCAAGCCACCAAAACGTAGGGACCATGAGCAAGTCCTTCAGCGGCACTTGCTCATGCGCTTCGGCGTGAAACCCCGACTCAGTGTCCGATCGGTAATCGGAAGCGCCTCTGAGTAGCAGCCTTGAATGGGCGCTATGACAAGCACTCATACAAACACATATTTGTTACCTGCCAGGTTTGAATGAAGTCCTTCCTCTCCTCAAGTGATACAGCGCCGTGAGCTTTCATCGAGTATCCGCCAACGTCAGTCAATGACACAGTTCCATTGACACAAGTCATCTCGTCCATCAGGTACACATAGTCAAATACACACGCAAACGCACGGAAGATATCCGTAATTGTGAATTTTGACTTGTCATTGACTTCTATCTTACCTGCATAAAACATTCATAAACTTGTGACTCATCTCTCTCTCTGTATCTGTCTCTCTATCTCTCTCTGTCTCTTTCTGTCTCTCTCTGTCTGTCTGTCTCTCTCTGTTTCTCTCTCAATGTTTGTTTTTCGCTGCCTGCCTGTACGTCCCTTTCTGTCTATCTGTCTGTCTCTGTCTCTCAATCTCTGTCTCTCTGTCCCTTTCTATCCCTGCATCTCTCTCTGTCACTACTACTACTCTATGTGGCTCTCTCTCTGTCTGCCTATGTCTCTTCTTGTGTCTCTCTGTGTTCCTTCGTCCCTCTGTCACTCTGTCTCTCAGTCGCTGTCTCTGTGTGTGTTCTCTGTCTCTGTCTCTCTCTATCTCTCTGTCTTTGTCTTTGTCTTTTTTGTCTATCTGTTTGTTTCTGTTTGTCTCTGTCTGTCTGTCTGTCTGACTGCCTATATATATATATATATATATATGTGTGTGTGTGTGTGTGTGTGTGTGATAATTGGAAATGATAAACAAAGATCATTACTTCTACTTCTATACCATCACCACTACTACAACAACTACTACTACTACAACCACCACTACTACCACCACTACTACCACCACTACTACCACCACTACTACCACCACATTTTCAGTCAGCTGATTAGCCGATATCCTTGTCATCATTGTCGTTATTGTGCATAATAATTATTACCTGGTCGCATTAGAATGATTCTTCTTCCTTCGTCGTCTCTTTCTGGAAGAAATAGGATTGGCCTACAAATAGGTGAATTATTTAGTTGAGAGACAGAAGCAACGTGCATTGGCATATATAATTCTATGCATACACAATATGCATATATTTCTGCATATATATGTTATATATAATTATATCAGTACCTCGCATGAAGCAAAGTAAGCTTTATTAAAGAATAATTATCAGACGTACAACGTCGTACATACCTGAAAAGGTAATTAATAATATACTCGCACATTTATTCAACTTGTGGCACACTTGAACTCGTATGAAAGAGATGCAAAGTCTACATGCGCGCATCAGCGGTTGATTGGTATATTAATTGATCGATTGATTGATCGATTTATTGATTGTTTGACTGATGATTTATTGATTGATTGACTGTCTGACTGACTGACTTATTGATGATCGATTGACTAATTGATTGATTAATTGATTGATTTATTGCTTGATTTCTTTCTTACCCATGGTCTAGGACAGCCTGAATCTTTGGGTCCGTTGTGTCGAGGTCTCCGAACCATTTGGAGAGTTTGGCTCTTCTGTGGAGAAACTTCTCGAGAAGTTCTCTGGCCTCCAGTTGAGCGAAGTATCGAACTCTGAGGAAGAGCAGAAGGAAGGCCGTATCTGAAAAACAGTAAGGAAGCCATAGATGCCACTGAATGAAAAAGATCCCGCTGAATAGGGGCCACCAAAATAGCGATCGTAATCTCCAAATTAGAATTCCACAGGGATAATATGCTCTATAGTCTAGAACTCTTTATCAGTGTGTATGGAGTGCACCAGCTTGTCTACGAGCGCAGATTATAATAATTTATGAAGACAAACGTAAGTCGGCAGAACGATGAACCGTCAGATTATAATAGACAGTCGACAGATAGATATGTGATGAACAGACCAAGGATGATAAAACACAATAATGTTAAGACTCACGTGAAAGCACAGAAGAGTGCATGATTTTTATAGGTCAACTGACGGACAGAGATAAAGTATAGATAGAAACAGGCACAGAGATGGACCATGAGATGTGCCGAGAGACAGGCAGACAAACCTGTAGGGCTTCTGATATGAGGCTGTTCCATGATCCATTTGCGAAAAGTCTCGACAGCTCCGAGTCTGTTCTTCGGATCTTCATTCAGTTCCTCCTTCGCCTTCTTCAGACTCTTCTCATCCAAAGTGCACACGTACTCGTTCGTTGACGTCATCGTGTCTAGTGATGATCACTGTAGCTATGGCTACCACCGGCAACAGGCAGCACAATATTATTTTGGGCTTTATCTATAGACCTCCAGACTACGCCTAGAGAATAGTTCACATCATTTTAATATCGTTGAGACAGAGCTAGGCTGATCCAGAGGCCAATCCGGCAATGGCCTCCATTGAGAAATTTGCGCAGGACGTGACCCCCCGTATTATGTTCCAGGAGGGTTTCAATCAATGCAGGGGTAAGGTGAGAGAGAGAGAAAATAGCATACGATGCAATTTTTGAACAAGTTTTCAATCAAAATAGCGGGTAAAAGTGAGCGAAAGTAGTAGCATATGACCAAAAAACGTCATCAGCTATTTTGGCGGGGGAAATTGGTACATCTTCCCGAGATTTAGGCCAAATGACAAAAAAGGTCATCAGATTTGTCGGCTAAAGACCAGCGAAGCAGGGCTGTTTTAAAGAAATTTTTAGAACTGCACAACCATTTCCTTTCCTTCCCATTCTCCATGGTAAATTACTTCCAATCGAAGGACAATGGCCATTTTTGCTAGTTTTGACTAGGACTATATATTATATTCGACGAATATTCGTTTTAATTGAGATTCTCGCTGACACACCGCAGCCAATTACAAGTTTAAAAATGATACAGAAAAATCATAACAATCAAAAAAAACGAAAAAAATCATACTTCAATCAACTGGATGGAAGTCAGAAAGAGGGGCAGTGTTCGAGTATCTATAAAGTAGGCTACTCGACAAATGTAATTTCTGTCGTCCTTAATAGGTAGTTCGAAATTATGAAGACGAGGTCGAAGATTGCACAGAAGTGCTTCTACAACTGCACAAGTCCAGTTAGAACTGCACATTTTGTGTGCAACTGCACGTTTAAAAAGCCCTGCAGCGAAATTTGTTGGGAGCCAAGACCAAAGTTCCCCCCACCCCTCGAAAATTTCTGTATCCGTTTCTGCGTTGAGACATGCACAGAAGAATAAGAACAAGGAGTCATAAGCAGTAGCCAGTTGATGAAAGAGAGGTGTACTATAGAAGGGTCATGGCTTAAAGTGTGGCAGGACGGTCATTGACGGCGTCCTGGCACTTAGTTTCAAATCTCTATGCCGTCCTGCCAATTACTTGGCCAGCACACCCGAAAATGTTGTATCTGACCAGATGGAAATCGCAGAAGCAGTGTCAGTTTTGTAAAGTGGTTATTCGATTCATGAGTAGGCTTTCGGATGTTGCCAGGCCAAACAGATCTCTGTATACTTTCGAATGGTGACCGATAATGAGAAAACAGCATTTTTCATTTGATTCTGGAGGTAAGGTATTGAATGAAAACGACTAACAAAGATATGAATGCGAAGTATATTGCGCACCAGAGTGGGGCGAAGTGGCGTTGGTGTATGTTTGTTACCTTGAAGCCGGAAGGCTGTGGGTTCGAATCCACCTCAAATCGCCGCGTATAGGGAACCGGCAGAGTAAGTCCTTCACTCGCAATTTTTTACGAGCTTCGGCGTGAAACTCCGATTCATTGTCCGCGGCGCTCCGCGCTATAGGCCTACGTAAAATGTAGCCGGGAGGGCCTCTGAGTAGTTATCATAAAGCGGCGCTATGACAAGTGCTCAGACAAACAAGCATGTGCAGTGCACACAGAGTGCACAATTTCAATGCGGCATGCAGCGTATCAATGCAGAGACGGGATGCCCGGATGAGACTAATAGGCTTAATATAGTCTAATATAATTATAGGCTCACATGCACGTTATATAGCTTATAGCTTAATCTGTGTTTTCATGTAATTTGGCGTCTTCGTCAATTGATTGTAGCTTACATGTAGGCCTAATAATTATAGATCTATGTACGAAACCTGAGGCCACACAAATAGGCCTAATAAAATTATGCTATAGGCTATACGTATTGAGTACAACCTGTTGCTTACCTGAGCGGACGCATCTGGTAATTGACAAAGCTGGTTGAACTTTGCGTCTTAAGAAAGAGTTTGCGAATGACTTATGACCGGTGTAACTTTTAAATTGACCCTGTGATCGAATCTCCTCATTTGATAAGTTCTTCAAAATTAATGGGAATTGCTTTTTAGAGGACATTGTAGTAGCCTACTAATCAAAGTGGAACTGTTGCAGTGTCCATTACTGCAGTGCTGGCTGGCTGGCCTACAGACCTACATGTACATTGAAACAATCCGCGTGCTATATATAGCTTCTACAATCTACAGACCCGGCGCATAGTTGCTACTTAGGGTGCTAGAGCACCGGGGCACACAGCGCTGCATGAGGGACCCGCAATTGTGAGGACCCTCATTTTTTAAAGACTCAGTTGATCTGGATGAAATATCCCAGTGAGAATGCTGGGACATAAAAAGTACGAGATTAACGTCGACAAGTACTTCTACCCCCCCCCCACATCAGGTTTCTTATCTCAAACAAAACTTTAATCAATAATTGTTTAATGGCTGAAATCGCGCATCTTATTTTTTTATTGTACTATCTAATCTTTGGGGAGTATGACCTCTCAACAATGATGACATAAAGTAAGCTACCCGATACGTAGATCAATCATTTTGACTGGCCTCTTGATATAAGCAGTGCTTAAAGTGTGGAAAATAAGTGCCTGGACGCCCCTTACCTTTCCAAAATAAGTGCCTGGACGCCCCATACCCTTCCATGCAGGCTGTGCTGGCCAATAAGTGACAGGACGGCGTTCAGGTTTTAAAATAGACGCATGGACGCCGTTCATGACCGTCCATTCACACTTTAAGCCCTGTGCAGAATGAAGAAATAACAACGAAGAATGCCCTAGTTTCAAAGTGAAATGTTTTCTGATAAATAATCTTACCCTTCTACAGTGTGATGACGATGATGACGACGACGACGATGATGATGATAATGATGATGATGATGATAATTAGTCCACCTACAATGTTTCTGAGGTCTATCGCCACAGTTAACAGGGCTCTGAGTTCCATCCAAACAATTATATAGCGGCTTCAGTCTGGTTTGCATCAACAGCAAATCAATGTCAGCAAACAGAAAACTGTAATGTGTCGACACCAGCATGTATCATTGTCTGTTGTTAACATGAATCAAGTAGACCTATTTATTCCGAATGTGGCCTACAACCAGATGGTGAGTGTGGCTTGTGTATTCGCTCTCTAGCCACATTAGTGACAGATTTAACCAGACGTTACCTTTAACAGCGCATCTAAGCCTAGGTGTGACGGTGTCAGATGTTACAATATCACCAATTCACCATCAACAATAAAAAGCTGTTTATGAGTCTAGAGTAAACCTGCTTGCATCCTAAAGTCCTTGAGAACACCAACTCGCAATGGATCGGCGTCTATTCAAACCTGCACAATAGCGCCCAATGAATATATTCCCTGAAAACATGTTTTTTCGTTTCATGTAAATATAATTCAGCTTTGCCACGCAGATGCATTAGAACCCGTTATGTTGACGAAAACGATGTCAAATATGAATATTCATTAGGTCTTCGCATAGGCGTGTCTTGACCCACTTTAGCCATCACCCATTGGCTGGATGAATCTGGAATGACCGTCCGAAACGAAGGAGGGAGGGGTGTGTATGGAGGTCGCGTGGGGCGACTGGTTGCCATGGCTACTTGCGGGTGGGGTGCGGTGGTCGAGAGATGGAGGAAACATCATCATCATCGGATGCGGAGGAGGGTAGGGACCGAAGGAACGCAGCTGGCTGCCAGCCGAAAGGTAAGGGTTCGAGGCCGGAGAGACGCCGAATACATCCATGTCTGGTACGCCAACTACAGAAGAAGACGAAAAGCAACATTGTCATACTTCGTTCTCGTCGTCATTATATCATCATCATCATCATCATCATCATCATCATCATCGTCGTCGTCGTCGTCGTCGTTGTCGTCGTCATCGGTAACGACAACGGCACTAAAACGTGTTAAGAGGTTTAGCAGAAGATAGGCCTAATGTTTAGTCTAAATTGTTACCGTAACATTGTGTATTATTAATTCAAAAGAAAGAAATTCTCGAGTTCAGAAAAAATTCTGAGAAAATGTGAAATTGCGCGAGCTGAAAATGGGAATTTTCCAGTTTTTCAGCTGGCTCTATAATAACACTTTTCCCAGATTTTTTCTGATCTCAAAATAGGCCTATCTTTCTTTTGCTTTCTTTTTGTAGCACCAACATGCACAATAACGACGGTTTCAAACGCTAAGAGCTCTGACTATAATAATATAGGAGTGGAGCAAAAATTAATGAGTTGAACCTTACCAACACCTCTGACAATTCACTGGTTATATCGAAGAGCCGCTATGCGCTGTATGCAGGCACTACAATAGATTTACATAGGACTAATGGCGTGAAGTTGTAGGAAATGTTGAGAAGAAGGGGACTCACGAGATCGACATGCGGCCATCTGTTGAGTGTCGAGATAACCAGAGAGGACACCCGGATCCGAGTTGTAAGGAGGACCTGCGTACAGTTTAAGAAGACGATACATGGTTTCAAACACGTCGATACATGTATATGTAAGAGGCTTAAGTGATCTTCTTACTCTTCAAGTACCAACTTAAGATGCTCTTGACCTTAAGCATAGGCTGTGGTCTAGATGTAACACCCTCTTTCAAATCCATACATCATTCGTACCTCTACAAAGTCTGATGCCTATGCGATATCATATTGTACGGATTAGGCCAGTGGATATGATGATCATGACGCTGTTGCTGATGATGATGTGAAACCAAACAAGATGATGATGATGATGATGATGATGATGATGATGATGATGATGATGATGATGATGATGATGATGATGATGATGATGATGATGATGATGATGATGATGATGATGATGATGATGACGATGACGGTGGTGATGATGATGATGATGATGATGATGATGATGACGATGACGACGACGACGATGATGGCGACGAAAATGATGCTGATTATGAATGATGATGGTGTTGATGATGATGACGACGACAATGTTGATGATGCTAATTATGATGATGACGACGACAATGGCAATTTGAATGACGATGGTGATCAATGGTCATGATGATGATGATCTATAATATGTAATACCTGCTCGATTCGTCTGATCTATCATCGGCTGAACTATGCGCCTCCTTGCGTTTATAAACCTAAAAAGCGATCAGCACATGCACCTCATCTCATCTCATTGGCTGTAGTTTTCAATTAATACAAATTAGGCTAATAGCAGAAATAAAAATTGGCTTACATAATTCAGTCAGGATTGGATAGATAAAAATAAAATTTTAATAAAACGCAAATCAAATCTAAAAACGACATTGGAAACATAGCAGAAATAAGACTTAATAAAATGACAATAATAATAGGCCTTATTAGGGGCCTAATCGGATTATAACAATAACAGTAACAATTTTTACCTGAAAAATAGTACTAAAGCATCGTCGTCATCATCGTCATCATCATCATCGTTATGATCATCATCAATGTCATCCTCATCATTCTCATCACCATCATCATCGTCGTCGTCATCATCATCATCATCATCATCATCATCATCATCATCATCATCATCATCATCATCATCATCATCGTCGTCATCATCATCGTCATCACCATAATCACGATGACAACACCGACAACAGCGACACGTTTTCTGTGCAGCGCAGAGGTAACATAGAGTAGAGATCTGTGACTCACCAGTTGTTGACCTGCATGATGTTAAGACGACTGTCCTGTGCTAACTGCTTCTTCTGCTCCTCCGAAGGATATGGATGCTGTACAAAAAAGACATACTGCAGTCACGATCAAAGATAAGATAAAAACAAATACTCTTCATTTGACCAATTACCAGCTGCGTTTTGGTGCACAGACATGGGAATAAGCATACATATTTTACAGAACTATTCAAAACAATCAAATGTTCAAAAACAATTTCTGAAATTTAATCATCTTATCGACGAAAGTTTTTCCCATCATGCACAGCATCTGCCGGAGAAGGGATTGTGTAGCTTTGGACCGTAAACCAATTTCGTTTCGTATACTATAGCTCAGTGAGTTTCGAGAAAAGTCTCTGGAATTCAAGCTGCATTAAATAATAATAATTATTATTACTAGGGTTGCGGAATTTAAATTAAAGATCAATTGATTGATAAATCGTTCAAATTTTAGCTGCTCAATTTCGACATCCAAGATCAATCATGTTCCCTGTTTCACGATGTCGTGCGTCCCATAACAGTTGCAAAAATATGACGAACAAAAACGTCTATCTGAGCAACCTACTAAGTCATCATTTTGCATATAAATGCTGATTGAAATTCGAAGGTGGCGATAAAACCTCTTTGTTGCAACAAGCTTAAACATTTTAAGCAATTCACTTAAAAAGCGACCGTTGTTCAGCCCAACGGAGACATATACAGGGTGCGCCAAAAAAAGACCCCTCTAAGATTTTTGCCAATATCTTGACCACAAGTGAGAATTTTGAAATGAAATTTTACAGCCTTAAAGACAATTCATATTTACACCAGATGGCCAGGTTTCATTAAAATATTTCAAACACAACAAAAGTTACACCACTTTTAGTGAGGTCACCCACCGTTTTTTGACGATTCAAAAACGCGACGCAACAAAAAGTTTTAAAAAACAATCTAATTATTCTGGCCAATATCTTGGCCAACAGTAAGAATATCCAAATGAAATTTTACATGATGGTCAGATTTCATCAAAATATTTCAAACCGAATAAAAGTTACACCACTTTTAGGGAGGCCACCACCCATTTTTTTACGATTCAAAGACGTACGGTAACGCAGCAAAAACACGATTTTATTAAGTCTCATCTAAAATAATTGTTATCAAATAGCCTTCATATTGTCAGATGATCATTATTATTATTATTTAAAAAAGAAACAGGGTACCAGCGTAGCTGCACGTCCCTGAGAAGTCACTTAGCAAGATGACAATCACATTGGTAAATAAGGAATAATAAGGAATCTGTCAGATTAATCAACAGGTCCATCAAGAACTTTGCAAAGAGACTCAAACGTAGTGTTGGCAATGGTGGCGGGCACATTGAACACAAGTTGTGAAGCACTACCAAGTTAATTTGACAACAGTTATTTGAGATGAGACTTAATAAAATCACGTTTTTGGTACCAGTACTTTTTGTTGCGTTTCGTTTTTTAATCGTCAAAAACGGTGGGTGGCCTCACTAAAAGTGGTATAACTTGTGTTTTGTTTATAATATTTTGATGAAATTTGGCCATCATGTGTACATATGAATTGTCTATAAGACGGTAAAATTTCATTTCAAAATTCTTGCTTTTGGTCAAGATATTGGCAAAAACCTAGGGGGGGTCTTTTTTGGCGCACCCTGTAGACTATAATTATGGTCAGCTTTTTTGGGATGATCCAAGTTTTTTAAAACCCTGTTCATGCTTTACGTAACAGATGCTAAATTTATCGAATTTAAGACTTAGTGATAAACTGAAATTAAATTTTGTACTGTAGGCCTACATTGATCATTTTGAATAACCAGTACATGTGCACAAATAATAACCCTATAATAAAAAATATACCATAAGCAAGTATGTCCCCCAATATAATCAGTCAGTAATCACTCAGTCTATCGGTAAGTCAGTCAGTCAGTCATTGAGCCAGTGAGTCAATCAGTCAGTCAGTGAGTCAGTCATTGAGCCAGTGAGTCAGTCACTGAGCAAGTGAGTCAATCAGTCAGTGAATCAGTCAGTCAGTCAGTGAGTAAATCAGTGAGTGAGTCAGTGAGTTAGAAACAAAGTAAGGAAATAAATGAATTGATCAAATCTAATCCTTCAACTCAATCGATCCGTTAATCTTTTAATGACTCAGATCGATACTTCGATAAATTAAACTAATCAACCATAATCAACTACATGTCGTATATTGAAATATATGAATATATCGATCCCCACTCATTCATCCATTGCAGTCATGTATTAATCAATGATCGTATACGAACGAACGAACGTTAATGCAAGATTTAATCAGTTAATGAGTTCCCATATCCGTTCATCCATCCGTCCGCCCATGTATCATATATATATATATATATAGAGAGAGAGAGAGAGAGAGAGAGAGAGAGAGAGAGAGAGAGAGACAGACAGACAGACAGACAGAGACAGAGACAGAGACAGAGACAGAGACAGAGACAGAGACAGAGACAGAGACAGAGAGAAGAGAGCGAGACAGACAGAGACAGAGTGAGTGAGAGAGAAAAAAACAGACAGACATACAGACAGACAGAGACAGACAGACATAGAGAGAGACAGATAGAGAGAGATATAGAGATAGAGAGAGAGGGAGGAAGAGAGAGCAAGAGAGAGAGAGAGAGCAAGAGAGAGAGGGGGGATGGAGGGAGAGAGAGAGAGGGAGAGGGAAGGAGAGAGAGAGGGGAGAGATATATATATAAAGAGAGAGAGTCAGAAAGACAGACAGACAGACAGACAGACAGACAGACAGAGATGATGTAGAGCGCTCCCTATGTATACCGCTAGGTTTTGGAACAGCCAGTTTCGAAGGATGCTCGTGGCTGATTTCGGAAAGATTCCTCTCTTGTTCTTGTGTCGCCTTCGACTGCTTCCACCTCCTCCACCTCCATTCGATTCCAGGTCATCTTCATCTCCCGACCCATCCGCAGACAGATTGCTGTTCTCGGCCGTACAGTCGCCTGCAGCAGCGAAAACGAAGCGAAGAAAATATTATGTAATCCATGTCATGAGTGAATAAAAAATATTATGTAATCCATGTCATGAGTGAATAAAATATATTATGTAATCCATGTCATGAGTGAATAAAATATTTTATGTAATCCATGTCATGAGTGAATAAAATATTTTATGTAATCCATGTCATGAGTGAATAAAATCTTTTATGTAATCCATGTCATGAGTGAATAAAATATATTATGTAATCCATGTCATGAGTGAATAAAATATATTATGTAATCCATGTCATGAGTGAATAAAATATATCATGTAATCCATGTCATGAGTGAATAAAATATATCATGTAATCCATGTCATGAGTGAATAAAATATATTATGTAATCCATGTCATGAGTGAATAAAATATTTTATGTAATCCATGTCATGAGTGAATAAAATATATTATGTAATCCATGTCATGAGTGAATAAAATATATTATGTAATCCATGTCATGAGTGAATAAAATATATCATGTAATCCATGTCATGAGTGAATAAAATATATTATGTAATCCATGTCATGAGTGAATAAAATATATTATGTAATCCATGTCATGAGTGAATAAAATATATCATGTAATCCATGTCATGAGTGAATAAAATATATTATGTAATCCATGTCATGAGTGAATAAAATATTTTATGTAATCCATGTCATGAGTGAATAAAATCTTTTATGTAATCCATGTCATGAGTGAATAAAATATATTATGTAATCCATATCGTCTTGAGCGAATCATGAAGAGTGACAGAGTCTCTCAAAAGGCTGCTCAATGGAACAGCGCGACAAAAGCATGAAATCACCATCCAAATACATTTTACCGTATTCTAAAACTTATGGTCTAGCCCAGACTGCCCAGTGGTTCCAAACCCGTGGCCCGCGGGCCAAAAGTGGCCCCCAGACCTTAAAAATGGCCCACATGAGGCCACATCTCTCAAATAAATGTTTCAAAATTAATGAAAAAGTGACATTTTGAACAGGATAGAACACATAATTTCTATTAAAAATTATTTTATTTTGACGTCTATAAAAATGTCAAACATTCTACTTTGATTCAATTATAACAATTTTACATGCTTTTAGTTAAGTAAAATTTAGTCTTGTGGGTCCTCTAATGTTCTTCATACAACAAAAAGTGGTCCTCGTGTCCTCCAACTTAGAAAAATTGACCATAAAGTTTATTTAAAAAAGGCTGAGAACCACTGATATACACTGATCAAATTCTAAGGTAATCTACACACTTTGTGTCTGAAGTATAGCCTACTAGGCTAGACAGAAGACTGAAGAATATGCTATTCGTTAGCGGCAGTGCTAGCCTAACTAGGCTATAGGGTCGGTAGCGCTACTGAATCTGTGAGCGGCGCTCTATAAATGTTCAATTACAATTACAGTTACAATTACAGCAAGGTGATTGAATGTTCCATGCAAAGGATTATACGGTTGTTGTAAGGCCAGACCTAGGTCGCTGTTGTCCGTTGAGTAGAGGGTGTTTGACCTTGTCCTAGGACAGTTCAGAGAACCCTCAGAGCTGCACGATCGATCGTCGTCCTGTCGGCTGCTGTATGACGACATACGGGTCCCGACGACGGAAGGATGCAGCGCCCCTTGCGAATGAAGATGAAGATGACCATCCTAAAAATAATAATTAACCATTCATGCATAATTTTGCATAATTTTGCATATAGACAAGAAGCAGCAACCGGTCAGGCACACCATAGCATAGTCACGTGCAGGGTGAGAATTGCCGGGGGTTGGGGGGTTTCAACCCCCCCAGTCTTTCTTAGAGCCCCATGTTAATGTCTGTTTTTCATATCCCGATTCCAAGTGGATAATGGTCCAACCCCCAACCCCAGTTATTTTTCCACAATTCTTACACTGGTCACGTGCCAGCCACTCACTAATCGCACCTTCTCATTCTGTGTACATAGATGGGGCGCGGTGGTGTAGTGGGTATGTTCGTTGCCTTGCAGCCGGAGGGTTGCAGGTTCGAATGCACCTCAAGCCGCCGTGTATAGGGACCTAAGCAGGTCCTTCACTCGCAATTTCTCGGGCGATTCTGCGTGAAACTCCTATGCAGTGTCCGCGCTGTAGTCGAGAGCGCCTCTGAGTAGGTGACTTGAATGGGCGCTATAGAAATGGAGAAACAAATAACTAAAATAAAATAAGTAACTCCCTATGGAATGAACTTTCCCTAACCGATCGTTCTGCCATCCTCTCTGGCAGTGTATCTTCGTCTTTCTCTCGTCTAAAAACTTGCCCTTTCTCTCGGGGGTTGTATACGCACTGAGAACGCTTCTGAAAGGCTCTTGTTGCAAGAAGCGCTTTACAAAATAATGGTCAAGAAGGTACAATATAATACAATATCATTGTACATAATATAATTATAACCCTGCCCTATAATGCATATTAAGTCTCATGAGTATAATTATTATCTCATGTGCAAGAATCATAAACATGAAGAGACAGGTGTATAACATACCCATGGCATGAATGGATATTCACATAATAATAATATATCATTTACATAATAGTCCTAGACGTGATCGGGACATGAGTAGCACGGTTATCGTTTGATGACAGGTTTATAGGACTTACATGTTTGATTGATTAGATATAAGGGACGCAGGTTAAGACATTATTGCCAAGGGGTACAAAAGAGAGCCGAAAAAGTTTTACCCCGTTAAATAAAAGCCGCTGAAGTCTGGAGAAAGAAGTTGGCAGGTAATTGTATAGCCTACAAGAATGGGTTGTAATTTTATGGTTGTAGCATCGCTCATGTATACAGAGTCAATTGCTGGGTGTTTTCTGGAGGATTGTGTGCATGTGCGGTGTGCCAGGAGAGATTAAATTCAGCCCTGTCCCAGCAGACTGTATGTAAACAGGACCGTTTTAGACTCAATTCAGAACAATAAACGACAAATAAACTGTTTGAAACACATTACAATCATCATCACAATCACCATGCACCACTATCATCACTATACTATCATCACCTCCATCACCATTATCACTACTATCACCACCACCATCATCATCACCACTATTTTAAATCTTCATATGTAACTTTATAATGCCATATTTAGACCATTTAATAGAGGCTGCATTATTATTTCATATAAATAATGGGCTATTTACTGCAGAAGGCAATGATTCTTGTATTATAGGCTACCTGTTCTTTGTAGGCGTCGTGAGGGGTGAGAGGTTGATGTCCGTTCGACCTTTCCATCGGCGCTCGGCAACTTCCGGTGTCGCCTGGAAAACCGGAAGTGGAAGGAATGTCTGGATCTCTTTCGTCGACGACCAGGTCGACCGGAATTTTGCTCTTCAAGCAAGTTATGTAGCGCTGGCAAAAGTTGTCGCAGAGTTCGTGTACCTGGAGATATATAAGGTCTGCAGTTGAACCTACATGTATGATCTCATGAATCTAACAAAATATTGTGAATTATATAGGCTATAGCACTGTTAGAAGCATAGATGTAAAAAAACGATGAAAATTAAATAAAAAACGGTAAAAAACCACGTTTTTTCAAAAAAATAAAAAACGACAAAAAACGCTAAAAAACCGAAACGGAAAATAATTTGACTTTGCTACATCTAAAACCGCATTTTAACCATGAAAATCTTGATTAGGAACCTACTACCCGTAGGCTATCTCTTAAATGATGATGTTAAACGATGAAATAATGACTATAGTTAGCTGGATCCTTGAGAGTTGGCGAAAAACATAAGAAATATCAGAAAAAAAATAAAAATTAAGGAAAATAATAATAGAAAGTAAATGTATAAATAAAGATAAAGAAAAAATAAGAAACGATAAAAAAAACGACGGGAAAAATAAAAAACGAAAAAAACGACGTTTTTTGGGAGAGAATAAAAAACGGGGAAAAACTTTTTTACAACTATGGTTAGAAGAGAAAGCAGGGCTATTTTAAACGTGCAGTTGTACACAAAATGTGCAGTTCTAAATGGATCTGTGCAGTTGCAGATTGCAGAAGCACTTCTGTGCAGTTAAAACTAGCAAAAAATGGTCATTGTTCTCCGATTGGAAGTAATTTACCATGGAATATGGGAAGAAAAAGAAGGGGTTGTGCAGTTCTAAAAATTCCTTTAAAACAACCCTGAGAGACTTGATGTCTATTATAGTCATCTCAAGTTAAGCCGTTTTGAAAATAGTATACCTTGCAAAAGCACCATGCAACATGTCTGATCCTTCCAACTTTAGGCCAATTGCTAACGTGTCTTTCATTTCTAAATTAATTGAGAAGATTGTTGCTTCTCAACTAACTGCATATCTTGATGTAAACAATTTACTCCCGATTTTTCAATCTGGGTTCCGTAAGGGCCACTCCACGGAAACCCTCTTAGTTCGCCTCCTTTCTGATATCTATGGGGCAATCGATAGATCCCAGGTCACCCTTTTAGCACTATTTGATGTAAGTGCGGCTTTCGATACTGTGGATCATCATATACTTCATAAGCGCTTATCAACCTCGTTTGGTCTTTCTGGAAACTTTCTCGACTGGCTTGGTTCCTTTCTCCACGACCGTTCCTTCTCTGTGGTCTACGGGTCTGCCAGAACTCCATGGGTTCCTGCCCCATTTGGCCTGCCCCAGGGTTCTGTCCTGGGCCCACTTTTGTATATTATTTATACAGCTGATCTTGGTCCTCTTCTTGCTGCTTCTTCTGTCCTTAGCCAATCCTATGCGGATGACCTGCAAGCGTATCTGCACTGTTCTGCGCTGGCAGCCACTTCCACTGTTCGAGTCATGAGCCGAGCAATGGAGGCTCTGGAAGCCTGGATGTCATCCAATCGCCTGCGACTCAACTCCTCTAAAACCCAATTTATCTGGTTTGGCACACGCCAACAGCTCGCCAAAATTGACCTGGAAGTTCTTGCCCAGGAATTCCCTCAGTTCACCTTCTCTTCCTCTGTCCGGGACCTTGGTGTCACTTTGGACCAAGAGCTTACTTTCACGCGGCATATCAACTTGCTATGCCGCAGCTGCTATTACCAATTGCGTCAGCTTAGAGTGGTGCTCCGCTCCTTAACTTTCAGCGCTGCCTTGACGCTTATCCACTCTTTCGTTGTCTCACGTTTAGACTATTGCAGCGCCCTCTATGTGGGTCTGCCGGTGACTCGGGTTGGGTGCTTGGATCGGGTCTTGCGCTCTGCGGCACGCCTTGTCGGTCGCATCCCAAAATTCGGCCATGTCACTGACTATATGCGGGATGTCTTGCACTGGCTCCCTTTCTCACAAAGGGTCACATACCGAATATCTTCCTTGGTCTGGCGCTGTCTCACGGGTGTGGCCCCTGTCTATTTACAGGAGCTCTGTTGCTCCACCCTGAGCGTCCAGCGCCGTGGCTCTCTTCGCTCTTCTAAGCAGGCTGAGCTTCTTGTCCCCCGGTCACGCACTTCTATTGCGCAGCGCCGTGCCTTTTCTGTTGTTGGCCCTGCAGCCTGGAATGGGCTCCCTGTGGAACTACGTCTAATACCTCGAGCCTTCGAGACTACGTTCTACTCTGCTCTTAAGACTGTTCTCTTTAGCCGTGGTTGGGTCGGGAGCGCTTCTGAGTGGATATTCTTGAAGAGGCGCTATATAAATGCCTGAAATGAATGAATGAATGAATGAACAAAGAGCGATTTTATGAGACTCATGTAAAAAATATTGCTGTAGATTCACTGATCAAAATCTTGATGCATGGCAGGTGTAGGAAGACGTGGAGAAGGTGGAGAAGAAAAAGAAGAAAGAGGGGAAGATGAGTATTACATACAAATAACTTTTTACTTTATTTTCTTCTAGTAAAATATAAGTCCTTTACTGTTGGCAGGTGTACATTGTTTCTTACCTTTTCGATTTCTAGCAGATGAAATCGTAGCACTTGAATCGATTGAACCATCTGTCAACAGCACAGTGTGCACATGTGAATAAATAATAAGAACTTTGTCTGTCTGTCTGTCTTTCTGTCTGTCTGTCTGTCTGTCTGTATCTATGTCTGTATGTCTGTCTGTATGTATGTATGTATGTATGTATGTATGTATGTATGTATGTCTGTCTGTCTGTATGTATGTATGTATGTATGTATGTATGTATGTATGTATGTATGTATGTATGTATGTATGTATGTGTGTGTGTGTGTGTGTGTGTGTGTGTGTGTGTGTGTGTGTGTGTGTGTGTGTGTGTGTATGTATGTATGTATGTATGTATGTATGTATGTATGTATGTATGTATGTATGTATGTATGTATGTATGTATGTATGTATGTATGTATGTATGCATGCATGCATGCATGCATGCATGCATGCATGCATGCATGCATGCATGCATGTATGTATGTATGTATGTATGTATGTATGTATGTATGTATGTATGTATGTATGTATGTATGTCTGTCTGTCTGTCTGTCTGTATCTGTCTGTCTGTCTGTCTGTCTGTCTGTCTGTATCTATGTCTGTATGTCTGTCTGTCTGTCTGTCTGTCTGTCTGTCTGTATGTCTGTCTGTCTGTCTGTCTGTCTGTCTGTCTGTCTATACCTGCATATGTCTCTAACTATCTATATAGCAAGAACCAAAGCACATAGGAGAAGCTCGCAGAGGTGAATATAAATGCAAATATGCAGAGCTTAAAGTGTTGCAGGACGGTCTTGGATGGCGTCCATGTACTTATTTTAAAATCTGAACGCCGTCCTGCCACTTATTGGCCAGCACATGCAGCCTGGAAAGGTTAGGGGGCGTCCTGGCACTTCTTTTGGAAAGGTAAGAAGCGTCCAGGACTCCAGGCACTTCTTTATCCTCACTTTAAGCACTGTAAATATGAATATGCATAAATTGTATACATCGCAGAGAGGTGCCAGCTATACCTTAATGATCTATTGCATTGGCTTCTCTAACACCGTTAATTAACTTAATGCACCATGTGCTCGGTTTTAGTTCCAGACTGATTCAGATGAATGAATGAAAAGCATCGACAATGTTCTTGCTATGAATAATGTTGTTCTCTTTAAAACAAATCATGGTTAAACTGCCGTTGTTGATGGCGATGGTCGTAATCATGATGACGGCGATAATGTTTATTGCTGCTGTTAAGTTTGAAACTAAAAAGCAAAAAGTGAAACCTACTAAGCTGTCTAACTCTGGATTGACGGTAAAATATGATTTCTCAGATTTCGCCTGTCGAAAAACATTTTAAGAATCAGTTTTAGCATAGAACAACAATGTATGTGTGTTTGTCTGTGTGCCTGCGTGTGCATGTCTCTGTTCGTTTATGTGTGTCTATCTGCATGTCTTTGAATCTACGTGTGCATGTCTCTGTTCGTTTATGTGTGTCTATCTGCATGTCTTTGAATCTACGTGTGCATGTGTCTGCGTGTCTGTGCATACCTTTGTCTCTCTTGTCTGTCTTTCATGTTGTGTGTGTCTGCCTGAGTGTTTTCGTGTGTATCTGTGTCTGTCTTTATCTGTCTATAGGCCTATATGTGTAAGCCTTTGGTAAATCCAATCTTCACAAAATCAATGCAACTTTGTAATTGTATATATAAAGTCGATGGTTAAGTGAAAATAACGAGAAGACAGCATAAATGAAATTATGCTTAAAGTGGTGCTTCTTGGAAAACTCATCAGACATTATTGCATGCACTCCCCGTCCAATCAGGAACGCTCTCGTTCAAACACAATTAATTAAACTTATGCAAGCGCTTGTGCATGCATGGGATAAACAGAGAAAGAGATATAATAAACTGACTAAATATAAATAGCTCAACTCTTGCTTTAAATAAGTTTAATATTTTAAAATGCTCGCTGTAGGGCAGACGAAGGGACAGAGGGGATACATATTCCTTATATTATTAGTTTCAGTCATTTTGTCAAGGTTTGATTTTAGTTTCGGTTAATAGAAACTTCTAAATAGAAATATAACCTTTCTCGGGATACAGTTTCAGTTTCTTCAGCATGAGAATATATGTGGCGCCGCACACCGAAATGAGCATTAAGTCGGAGATTGCACATCAGAGATATTAGGGAAATAGTAAGTTTGTGATTTTTTTATTTTTTGGCAAAATTTCATTGGAAAATGTTTTTCCGGAAAATTGTTTTCACTTTTTTTTCAAAAGACAAGTTGCTAAGGTATTTTAATGCTCTTTAGATGCAATTTATTTTTTTAATTAATTAAATTAAATTAATTAATTAATTTAATTAAATCACTTATTTCCTTCTAACTTCGGTTAGAATTAAGCTAGAGCAATAATTTGTGTCATTTTGATGCCTGAGACAAGGCCTTTGAAATGATGTATCAAACTCAATATCTTGGAAATCACCTTAATGCTCATTTCGGTGTGCGGCGCCACATATGTAGAAAACAAATCGAGGGGTCAGACGTTGATTTTTGTGGAGCAGTGCAGTGAAGACATTGCTGTCGGGGTCATTATAGAAAGACTAGGGGGTTTGAACCCTCAACTGCCCGGTAATTCTCACCCAGTACTTAACCTGATTAGCGAAGACTCTGATATCGTCATTGAAGGACTCAAGTGAGCACATGTCGCCCATTGACCCAGAGGTCATCAGTCGCGATGTGCAGGTCGCCAATTCGCACTTTTCGAAGATAAGTGCCAGCAGCGGAAAAACTGGATGCCTAGAAGAAAATGACAAAATATTATTCACCAGTAGGCCTAATAGTTAAACGTTTCACCAGTATTTACAGATCCTCATAAATATAAATATTTAAATAAATTATAATAATAATAATAATATTTAATTTTATAATATATTTTTTATTTCATAGAATTTTATCTCTTCAGTCTTCATTTTATTAGTTTTCACACAGGTGAACTGTAGACTCAGATCAAAACGCACATGCATTTTTGATTGATTGAGATATTGATTGAATAATTGATTGATTTAATTGACCGACTGCATGGCTGATTGATTCATTGATTGATGAGACAGAAATCAATACTGATGAGTGATGACGATATACTATAAAAGTGATTGTCATCAACAGGATTCTGAAACGTTATAGCCGCACTCATTTAAGGGAATATAATTATGGCGAACTCATGAAATAATCCCGTTTGAGGTATAAACCCCTATTCAAATGATTAAAAAGTTAATCGATCAGACAGAAATGGATCGATTGCCTTCTTGGTGCGTCTGCATTTCTTCAGTAAATCTTTGCATAACGAAGTATCTTTAATCGTGCATTTTTAACCATTTAAAAAAGTCAAATTATAGTCTTCAGTAGGCCTATAGTCTTATATCTTTAGTCTTCATTATCAATTAGGATCATTACACATGCAAGGCTAATCAAGTCTTAAAAATGATAAATCTGGATTTTTTTCTCTGGTTTTGTCTTTTGCAAATATGTAGCCTATTAAGGCTTCGTGAGCCATAAAAACATTGTCGGCGGAACACTGCCAGCAATGGTTCGCGGGCATGCAGGTTCATTGACACCGCTCATATATAGGCCTAAGCTTAATAGTCTGTTGCAAAAAAGACTGCTGAACTGATATCATTAATAATGTACAAGACTCCCGCGGAGTCTTCTAAAGATAGGCCTATACGTTTGCAAGTTCAGGCGACTGTTCCTTAATTCTTTGTGGCTGCATGGTTCACTGGTTCATTGCATGCGTGCAACATTTGTCCTAAATATAACCAATGCGTCATCATTGCACGTGCATGTGACAATTGCATGCTGACCATTGTTTAATCTAACTCCTGCCTTTTGGGGGGGATTCGGGTTGGGAGTGTGGGGGCTGGAAAAACGTCCGTTTTGGGCGGACGCGCTGAACAACCGACGACATCATGACCATGTGATGGTCGGCCATTTTTTTCTGACGAACTTTTAAGGCAAATTTCTCTCTCTTCTTTTATCAAAACATACATGTACACAAAGACCTATCGATTATTCTGTATATGGGATGCATGATTGTTACACATGTAGTAGTAGTAGTAGCAGTGGTGGTGGTGGTGGTGGTGGTTGTGCATGGGGGGGGCAATATTATTTGTTTATTTTTTACTCGAGGTAGACCTACTATCGGGGCTTCAAAAATTATCCGGAGACGTAAAAATGCATTCTGTTTCGGCTGAAACTCGTCAAGAAACTGTCCTAGACAGTGTATATAGCATCAATTATTATTATTACTATTATTATTATTATTATTATTATTATTATTATTACTATTATTATTATTATTACTACTACTACTATTATACTACTATTATTACAATTATCAGAGTGCGTTATATAACTGACTCGTAGATGGTGTCCTTGTCCCTCTTCAGTTGTCCCTCTGGCGTCAGTTGAGATGATATGTGTTCCTGAGAAAAAGACCCAGCTCCTCCTCCTACTCCCCCACTTCCTCCACTTCCTCCTCCTCCTCCTCCTCCTCCTCCTCCACCACCTCCTGTCCCTGGTCCTATCGCCGACGTCGGAAGCATGGCCTTGAAGGAGGATGCGTCTGGATGAAACCTCGGCTGCTGCTGCTGCTGCTGCTGCTGCTGCTGATGCAGGGGGTTGAACGACGATGATGATGGGGACGGGGTGATGGACGACGATGGCGGCTGACTATGCTGACCATTCTGCTGCTGCTGCTGCAGGGGTGAATGACCGCTGGAAGTAGACGACGAGGACGACGGAGGAGGATGATGCTGATGTTGCTGCTGCTGGTGATGTTGAGGATGAGGATGGTCGTAGCGTAGCATCCGTTCATCCATTCTCCTGTCAATTGTATATTGCAATGCTGATATATATTATGGTGAAAAATAATATTAACGTTGGTATTATGCATGCTAACTATAACATATACTATATATTATACAATACATTGATTTTGTAATATTACTGACACTAAGCTTACTATAGTATAATGTGTATCATTGTTTTGTTTATGACCAAAGTTCCTAACTCTCAATTTAACTCTTATAATTTCTCCAGTCTCGTGCATTGTTCATCAGAGTAATCGGTGATGATCATAGCTTAAGCTCCAAGACCTTGGTCATGCATGAAGAATATCTGAATACACATTTTGTCTGTCATTGAAGCCTTGACCATCTTAATGTGTCATAAATTTTAAATTTATTGGGTGTTAAAACAAAATTTGAATCGGAAAATTTCTTTATCTGCAACTTCATCTTGCTATACATGATGTCACAGTGACGTGCAGATATATATATATATATATATACGCGGGTGTTTCTTTTCTGCATGCCTTATGATTCAGGTTGCCATTAATGACTTATGTTTCTTGGTTTTGTGTGTGTGTGTTTTTTGTTGTTTTTTTGGCCTGTTGTCGAAGGTTTTTGAGATATTGTGTGATCTTATGCCACATTCATTTCTTCACTGGTATTTTGTTTAGATGTGGCTTAATAAAATCGTTTTTGCTATACTTTTTGCTGCGTGACGTTTTTGGATCGTCAAAAAACAGTGCATGGTTGTCTCACTAAAAGTGATGTAAGCCTAACTTTTGTTCTGTTTTAAATGGCCATGGTTAAATTTGGCGATTGTATCTATACGAATTATAACCTTTAGCTTTAAACCCGTAAAACTTGAATGAAAATTCTTAATTTTGGCGCAGATAATATTATTGGCAAAAAACCTTACGGAGATACTTTTTGGCACACCCTGTACATATTCAGCATATAGATTCTTTCAACTGTCTCAAATTTATCTTTATTACATGGAACCTTCTTTCATTGATGCATGGTTTGCACTGAAAGAGTCGCCAATATAAATCATTTTGAATACAATAAAATACAATGTGCATGCGTATACATATAGGCTACAATGGGAATCCATTGTATAGCCTATAACTAAAGCAAGACGAATAAAATAAAATACATTTAGTCATATGCACAGACAACACAGACGACAGACATACAAGACAGACAGACAAGGTATAAGTGTACAATGTAACAATGTTGTACATATATAAAAAGCAATGTAATTTTATACGTTTTTGTGAGGTTGATTCTCGGACAGTGAAGTCACTGCATGATTGCAGCATGCACTTAACATAATATAATTATATTATGCTAAGTGCATGCAGCAATCAGTGACTTATTATATAGGCATTAGGTCTGTAAGCCTTATGTATTAAATTAGCCGAGATATCTATAATTGCATATAGAAGCTTTTGGGGCTGTATAATGACGTTTTAACGTCATAATTGCATCATGCATGTAATTCCGTATATATACATGTATATATTTATATACATTTTTAGTATCAAGTGGTGATAATGGTGATAATTTTCTGGTCGTTGCAATGTGCCCTTGCTGCTTGCATGGTGCTGTAAATGGACCAATAAAGAAATTGAATTGATTTGAATTAAAATAAATAAATAAATCTGACGACATTCATGTATGTATGTAGGCCTATGTATATATAATTGCATATATATATATATATATATATATATAAAAGGCTCGTCGTACAGGGCCGGACAGAGAAATTTTCGAAGGGGCGCCAAAATGATTGTTTGGTTTTGGGTCGAAAAAATTTCGCTATAAGTCTTTGACCGAAAAATCTTATGACTTTTATAGTCTTTTGCTATTTCTCTCTCTCTCTCTCTCTCTCTCTCTCTCTCTCTCTCTCTCTCTCTCTCTCTCTCTCACTATGTCTCTATGTCTCTATGTCTCTCTCTCTCTCTCTCTCTGTGTGTGTGTCTCTGTCTCTTCCTCTCCCTCTCTCCCTCTCTCTGGCTCTCTCCCTCTCTCTGAGTCTCTCTGTCTCTCTCTGTGTCTCTGTCTCTGTTTTTCTCTGTCTCTGTTTCTCTCTTCCTCTTTCTCTCTTCCTCTCCCTCTTTCTCTCCCTCTCCATCTCTCTGTCTCTCTCTGTCTCTCTCTGTCTTTTTGTCTGTCTGTCTGTCTCTTTACCTGTCTCTCTCTACCTGTCTCTGTCTCTGTCTCTGTCTCTGTCTCTCCCTCACCCTCTCCCTCTCCCTCCCCCTATCCCTTCCTCCCTCTCTCCCTCCCTCCCCTCTCTCTCTGTCTCTCTCTCGCTCTCTCTCTGTCTCTCTGTCTCTGTACTGCTTGTAAACTTATTCAAACATAGGATCATAAATGCTAATTTTTCTCTCTTACCTTTTCCCGTATATAGCATTGATTGAAAGCCTGTAGAAAAATAATGATGGGGGGAAAGTCCTGTACAAACTTCTCAATGGAGGCCATGGCCCTCTGGATCCGCCCGTATATCGTTGTATATATGTACTGTGTATATATATATATATAAACTAAGCGACACTTGCAATGCATCATTACAGACTGCATGAGAACTGCTTGTGAAAATACATTATAGCAAGAAGACTTAACGATTTAAAGACACGAATCCAACATACATAATTATATACAACAAACAGGCATGTGGACTTGTGGAGGTCTCTTGAATGGACTCTACACGAATTTATTAAATGAATTACTGAATGAATGTATGTATGTATGTATGTATGTATGTATGTATGTATGTATGTATGTATGTATGTATGTATGTATGTATGTATGTATGTATGTATGTATGTATGTATGTATGTATGTATGTATGTATGTATGTATGTATGTATGTATGTATGTATGTATGTATGTATGTATGTATGTATGTATGTACACAATGTATGTATGTATGTATGTATGTATGTATGTATGTATGACATTGTATGTATGTATGTATGTATGTATGTATGTATGTATGTATGTATGTATGTATGTATGTATGTATGTATGTATGTATGTATGTATGTATGTATGTATGTATGTATGTATGTATGTATGTATGTATGTATGTATGTTCATATATGATTGTAGACATCGACTATTATAATATGTGACGCATGCAAATGACACAGACACTGCACCAGCTGTGCATGGCTGAATATATAGCCAAACATAATATAGAGTCAGGAAAACAAAGAAAAATATTATTTAGGCTAATATATGTGAACACTTCAGTGCAGAATGTGTAACTAAAATGAAGCATACATAATTACATAGATAGCAAATTGTGTAATTATAATCAAAAACGCAAATATAATAGACTTGGTGATCTACCGAAAGATAAGACTTATACTGATAATGCATGCATGCATGGTGAAACATAATATTATAACAACTTATTATGTGCGAAATACATAATATAATTATGGTGAGCTTTCGGGATAGTGACATAAGTTTGCAATATTGAGGCTATTTTTATACATATATATATATATATATATATATATTACGTATGTATACAGAGGTCCATATATTATATATATATATATAATTATGACTGATAAACATGCTTATAGCCTATAGGCCTATATGTTTATGCCTATATTATATATAAGACCAAGTTTGTATAACTCAATGCATATATAGCATGCACGTATATATAGGCCTACTATTGGATAAGAATATACTTTTAATACATAGCCTTTGCCTAAAATGTGCCTTCAATTACCATGTGCGAATGGGTATGTAAGAGTCCAAACAACAGAACAATTACAAATGAATAAGTCTATAATATATATGTCATGGTCCTATTATATACTTACATGGTTTATGCATAAATGGTTGAATGCATGTATATATAGGCTACCAGACGGTGAGGACAAAATGTTGTGCATCATAGTATACCGCCTTCAAATTAACGTATATATATAATTAGGTGATGCATGCGTTTATATAGCGCAATTCATTTGCCATTAAATTCGACTTGCAGGTCGGTATTGCAAATTTCTGCATGATACAAAGATACATGAAGATGTAGAATATGTTCAGAGTGTATACTGTATACATATTGAAACAACTTACGTTAAGAACTGCTTGTTGATATCGATAATCCTTCGCGTAAAATGACTGCGAATCGGGCCAATCAATCGCCTATTCTTTTATCTTCAAACAACGCCTATTAATTATCCGCAAGCTGTTACTCTGTATGCTATATAGTTCGCAGTTTGTGTTGTATATGAAATCATGCATGTGCACGCTATACTGTACATATACAGGCTATACAACACATGCGGCGTGCGGTTGCTCCACGAAGACGCTGCAGGAATCGATTTTTCGCCCGCCCTGTGATGTATACACATGCATGTAAACGGCTGCACGGTTGACGCTCGCTCGTGCTAAGGCAGAAAGCTGCAGAACCCGCAACGGAAACGAGAACTAGGCGATAAAAGCATGACGGAAGTAGTTACACAACGATGCCAAACGATCACAGGACGAGACGGGTTGCTGCTGCTGCTGCTACAGAGCACGTAATATTCTGGATGCCGTCTTTATGCTCGCCATGCCATTACGACCCTCTTTGGCCCCAAGATGGAGCTAACGGCGCTGAGGCTGCATGAAGCCTCGGTCTGCATGCGGCTCGTGCCAATCAAATTTACCGACCAATCAACGACGGTTGGTCGAAGCCCCGCCTACTGAGCGTTCGGCGCTGTAGATGCATGGATGCTTAATATGCAGAGAAGATTGATATTTTAATGAGGCAATTATTATTCATATTATAGGCGAGAATCGCGATTCCGAGTTCCCGGATGTAGGTCTTTGAAGCCGGCGATGGGTGGGACGTTTCTTAGGTCAAAGATCGAAGGTCAACCCCCGAGACCGCCTCGTGCAAATGATTCCGGATTAAAGGTGTCTAACGCTGAAAGAAGATCCTGCAGGGTAAACATGCCCTATTTAGGCTAAAATAGCGTATTCCGGGCATGCAATCTATAAGCGATTGCCTGCATGTATACGCAGAGAAAGCAATTGTATGCAAGACAATGTATAGGCCTACATATAGGCCTAAGGCCTATGCCGTTTCTTACATTTATGTATACTCATGCATTGCATGCACATGAAATGGAAATTGATTTTCTTAGCACAAGACACAATATGCGTCAAAGTCTTGCATGCACTCTTGCAGTATAAATAAGGTGTTATAAGATATACAACCAGTGTTATTATAGTTTCCCCCCCCCCCTTATGGAGAAGGGGGGTGAATTCAGGTTTCTGGTGCACAATGCCGCGGCGAGGCTAGTCTGCAACAGGAGAAAATACGACCACGTCACGCCGCTCCTCCGTGATGTCCTCCACTGGCTGCCTGTTCCATCTCGCATCGAATTCAAGCTCTGTTTGCTCGTGTTCAAATCGCTTCACGGAGCTGCACCCGAGTACCTGCGCGATTGCTGCATAGAGACTCATTCCTCCGCGGCTGGGCTTCGGCTCAGATCATCCGAGAGGTCTGATTTGCGGGTGCGGAGAATGAGATCGTGCTTCGGCGATCGTGCCTTCTCGGTCGCTGGTCCTCGTTGCTGGAACAGTCTTCCTCTCGCTATCCGATCAGCAGGCTCAGTGGACTCTTTTAAAGCCAGGCTAAAATCACACTTGTTCGCTAGGGCTTATCCGGTGTAGCTGCATGGTTTTCTGTAAGGCGCCCTTGTAACGGCATGGCTGTGTTACTGCGCCATATAAATCGTCGTAATTATTATTATTATTATTATGGGGACACATAGGCGTACGGGAGATTTCAGCAGTGGGGGGGGGCAAAGATTGAACTTCTGCCCAAAAAATAGGCCTATATCCGTCAAACCGTAAACAAAGTTGATGACCTTTTTTTAGTCATTCGGTCTGTCTTTGCCCGAAAAACCAACCAGACTTGCCGGAGAGTGGGGGGGGGGCAATTGCCCCCTTCCCTCCCGGCTCGTACGCCTATGTGGGGGCAGAAAAACGACCTTTTGGGGCGGACGGCATGCAGCCACTGAGCCCAGCAGACACCATCACACCAACCCATGTGCTCTCGAGTTATTCTGACGTCGAAATATTGCATAGGCTATACTAAATTTTACCTACATTTTTGACACCGAAATTTTACATTCTGAATTTCACCTACATTTTTCTGGGGAGGGGAATGTTACACGTGCACGTTGCGTTTTTCTGGGGAGAATGATAGGCATACGTGTGAGCAACAGCTCAAGATTTTTTCCTATGAGGTGAAATGTAATTTTATACGGGATGGGGATTTCTCTCCCGCCTGCCCCAGAGACATCTTGCATGATCAAATATGCACATAGTCAACAACGTTATAGCATATTATGTGTCGTTCTGCTGTAAAAAATTGTATCACATGATTATATGCACAAATAGGTGCAGGGAAAATTTCGGCAGTGGGAGAGGGGCGCAAAGATAATACTTCTGCCCGAAAAATAAACCCGGAATAATTGACGTCGTGCACTTATAATTATAAAAGCAGAGTTTCTGTTCTTGCGCCCACACCCCAGGAGAACGGGCAGAGGGCAAGTCCCGGTTCATCATCATCATCATCATCGTCGTCGTCGTCATCATCATCATCATCATCATCATCATCATCATCATCAGGCCCGCATTAAGGTTAGTGCGGACCCGGGTGCTGCGACAATCTTGCGGGCCCTAGGCTATGCCACTCTCATTTTTAAACTGGTCAGATCCGGCCGAAAAAGCTAGAAAAGACTAGATTGAGAATTTCTGAGAAAATAAATGGATTTCTTGATTTTCACGTTTGAAATTTAAATTTCTGAGGACCATTTTTATTCATCCGATCAAAATTTGCTCCTTTTCCAGAAAAATATTTGGTGACTCTTTTTTTTATCTTTCGCTACAAAATCTATTCTACAATTTTTGGGATTCGTATTCACAAAATTTTCGATTTTTTCACGTCTTTTGTGCATTTTTACCTAAAAAAGTCTATTTTTATGTGTAAAAAGTCGGAAAAGCAGCCGTGAGAAAAAATACTAGATCTTGAAAAACCCTAGAAACATAGACAAGAAAAGCTATGAGTGCATACACTGCATAGCATCCGTGACAAGGCATATAATTTTTCCGACTCATAGATTTTGCACAGGCACAGGTACAGTCGGTAATAATCGTATTCGTAAAATGGACACCTGCACATAGGGGCAAGATGGGCACTTGCCCTGCAAAATTGAAACCTATGTTTAACTAATAGCTTTATTAGCTTACTTTAAGTAAAAAAAGTAAAGTAAAGTAAAGTCCTATATCCCGTTCCATGAGGAACATAGGGAGGCGCTCATCTCCTTTTCAATGGCCTTGAGCCGGCAATGGACGAATCCCAAGGTCCTGGACACGGGGCCAGCGTATCGCAGGACTTGCCGTTTACTTCCCAGCTTACGCCGGTACCAAATTATACTGCTTGGTGACAGAGACACGTGTGCGTAAACAACTTGCCCAAGGTCGTTACCCGGAGTCGAACCCGCAACCTCACGCTCCGTGAGCCGACGCGTTACTGGTTCGCCACCAGGTCGCACACTTACTTTAAGGCTCTAAGTTTACTTTAAGGCTCTAAGTTTCTAAATTTCTTGGCCCTAAAGCACTATAAATACAGTACACCATAATTATAGTGATGTACAAACTGAAGCTGAGAAATTGTGACGTAGAGACCTAAACTAAAAATGCACATGTTGTTAATTTCCTGCTTTAGCATTTTTCACGCTCCTTCCAAATAATTTAACCATTACTAGGTCATAATTCCCAAAGATAAAATATTACAGCAATGGTAAATTTCTTCTAGTTCAATTTATAAATAGTTAGTTCGAGTTAATAAATCTGATGTGTGGCAGAACTT